>JANRMT010062791.1:18965075-19003453 GCA_026402145.1 Polypterus bichir lapradei
AGGGGGCAATTACTTTTTCACACAGGGCCATGTAGGTTTGGATTTTTTTTCTCCCTAAATAATAAAAACCATCATTTAAAAACTGCATTTTGTGTTTACTTGTGTTATAGTTGACTAATGGTTACATGTGTTTGATGATCAGAAACATTTTGTGTGACAAACATGCAAAAGAATAAGAAATCAGGAAGGGGGCAAATAGTTTTTCACACCACTGTATATATATATATTTACCTGCCAAATAATACAAAGAGTACACAGTATGTGTTTCACCTTAATTGGGGATTATCAGTTGTGCAAACCTAAGCTTCCTTTTACGGTGATCGAACATTGGACATCAATGTTACGCCACAAAAGGCTGCTTCATTTATTTTGCAGGATGAATATTTTCATTATGGTCAACTAATGTGGAACTAAAATGAATAAACCGTAACGTCAAGTTGTACTGCATGCACAGTTCCGATCGGGCCGTGCCGTAAAGTGGATTTTTATGTTTTTAATGTTTTTTTCATTAAGCGCATGCGGTGTGTGTCACTACCTGGTTCCCGTTGCCGGCTCGATCTGCAAGCGCATGCGTATTAAAAGGTGACGTCATCACACACTTTACGGTGCTGCCCAATCTGTTTAACGCATGCGTGAACACTTTATGGCATGTTAGGCTTTCAATACGCTTGCGCGCATGCAGATTGAGTAGCGAAATGCACAGGGAGAGACTGAACATGTACAAACCGAAAGGGAAACTGGCTTGTTCGCATACCGAGTGTGTGGTCGTGAACCGAGGCAAAAGTTTGGCAAACTTTTTGGTCATAAACCGAATTGTACGTGTACCGAGACGTTTGTGAACCGAGGTTCCACTGTATTACTTAGTAGCTGTGCTACCCTTTTTTACGTTAACTATTTCAAGAAGGTCCAAGCAATAGATAAATAATACATAATAGATAAAAAGTAACTTGTTCTCTTTTACCTTCTTACTACACACCCTATTTTTCATCCTCAAGTGACGGCAGACAACATTTCACAGAGTCTCAGTCCTATGACATGCCAACAGACAGGGCAAGCTTAAAACAAAAAGAGACCCCCTACCAGCAGCAGTGCAGTAATGATTACATTGAGTTATAGTCCTGATAAAATAAACCTATGATAACAGTCTACCAAAAGAAGATGAAAAGGGGCATCTGAACTGTTTTGTTCAAATGGAACAGATACTCCAAAACAGATATGCAATTTACTGTATCTATAGCTTTACTGGTTGAAATCTAAGTAATCAACGTAGACCTCAGTGTCAATGTTTGCAGTGCACCATGCAATGCATATTACTGTTACATTCATAAACACAGTGTTAATGTTTGTGATGAGCCATCTATTGGAATGACAAATGCAGTGCATTTTATTACTAAAAATGTTTGTGATGCACCATGTTTTGGAATGACACAGAAAAAACAACCAGACAAACACACATACACATTCTATTATTAAGGTGGATTCCTCTGTCATTGTATATTTTACTCTTTTCAATTTTCACTTTATCAATTTTTGTTAAACTGGTTCTATTAAAAATAAAAAAGAGAAAAGTGTTATTTAAAGTAACAGCCTGACAAACAATTTCTCAGAAAACCAACAGGCAGTCAGCCAAATGTGATAGATGATATTTATTTTTATGGACTAGACTTGGTATGCAAAAGATGTGTTGTAAAATATCTCTGTAATTCTCATCCAAGCAGGTCTAATCTAATTTTTCTCTGTATTTTATAAATGTGTACATTGACATTATCCAATAGGAACACAGAAATTATTAGATGTCGACATTAGCTCAGAATTACCTTATCGGTTCATCTTTGATGTAGTTTCAAATTTGTTAAATTTAAACGATAATTTAAATAATGCAACAGACATGTCTATATGCTTGCTTCCTGACTCACAAACTCCGCTGTGCCCAGACAGTTTCACCTTCTAGAAAGTAGCAATCTAAAAAACAACACTTTCATTTAGACTACAACCTGAACTGTAATCATGTTTAAATATATTTTATTAAAATACTTTACTAACATCCTGAACATATTATCTCTATTATAAAATCACAGACTGCTGAGTTCTACCCAAACAGCAGCAGGTGCAAGGACTAAAGTGAGTCCTGGCAAACATACACTCGCATTCATAGATGGCAAGTTTATAGTCGAAGGCACATTTGAATTATAGTCCCATTTATCAATTCATACACGTGTATTTTCAATAAACTGCATGTCTAATAAATGTCCTTGATGCAGACACATACATTCCTACCTGGACCTGTGTTATAACAACAGTGTAGCCTAAGTCACGCATCAATGGGGTGTTAATTTGTTTTCTCAGCACTCAAGCTATGAACTATGGAATGCTGCAAACACTCAAACATATAGCAACATTTCATTACAAAAAATAGTGACAACACAATATGCAGCAACTTCTTTTAAGGGAGCCTGTACAACAAACCTGGTGAAACATCTAATACAGCACAGCAATCATTTAAAACAATATACTGTTTTCAATGTCTTGAGTCCCCCAGCTCAAGTGTTACCGCACTTAATGTTACATACTGTAACTGTTAACAGTACATATGAGCAGCTCTTATTTTAAATTACAAGACAGCAAATTACCTTGCATTTAATAAACAGTATTTTTTCTTCAATGATCACTGGCAGAGCTGTACTTCCACCATTTCTCCTTCACCTCCAGTACTGTCATTTAAGTGGGTAGGAAAAATTAGTATAATAAACTATAATTTGATGATTATACTTGTAGTCAATTTAAGTGTTATTTTGAATTTTTATTTTCAGGGAGATGACAAAGGTCCTAAATAAAAAATACACTCCCCCATAAAAAAATAGTTTGTCTAATTATTTGGTACATGTGTGGTATGAGGCAGTGAAGTCAAAAGTAATATCAGAGCTCAGTTAAAAGTAGATCATTATATCACAGTGACAGCACATTAATAATAATAATAATAATAATAATTTTTTTTGTATTGTGCTTTATATTTTAGCAATCTCAAAGTGCTACAGAGTAAAAACAAGGTAATAAACAAGAGAATCTATAAAATATTTTAACAAAATGTCTTTCTAAAAAGATGAGTTTTTAAGTTTCGTTTAAAACTATCGGTCGACTGTGGGGCTCTCAGGTAGTCAGGGAGGGCGTTCCACAGCCTCGGTACCACAGATGAAAAAGCCCTCTCACCCATGCTGCTGAGCTTGGTTCTAGGGACTTGGAGAGTGTTAGTGTGTACAGAGCGGAGGGAGCGCGAGGAAGTATGAGGGGTGAGAAGTTTTGTAAGTAAAGGGGGGTATGTCCATGAATACACTGATGGGTAAGAAGGGAGACCTTGTACTCTATTCTGAGTGGGACAGGGAGCCAGTGAAGGGTTTTCAGGATGGGAGTGATGTGGTCATACTTTCGCACCCTCATCAGGATCCTGGCAGCGCTGTTCTGCATATACTGGAGTCTCTGGATACTCTTGCCAGGAATCCTGATGAGGAGCGCATTACCGTAATCCAGCCTGGAGGAGATAAATGCATGGACGAGTTTCTCTGCATCTGCCAGGGTGAGTGTTGGGCGGAGTTTGGCAATGTTCTTGAGGTGGTAAAAAGATGACTTACAGAGGTATTTGATGTGGGTGTCAAAGTAGAGTTGAGAGTCCATTTTAACACCCAAATTGGTAAAAGATGTGGAAAGAGGAATATTTTGGCCAGAGAAAGTGATACTGATGATGGTAGAAGAGCGAAGATGGTGTGGTGTGCCAATTAAGATGGCTTCTGTTTTAGATCTGTTTAGCTGAAGGAAGTTGAGCCTCATCCATGCCTCTATCTCCTCCAGGCAGGTAGTCAGTGTGGATGTTGGCAGAGGAGCAGTAGAGGAGGTGGGGGTAGTCCTGAGGTAAAGCTGAGTGTCATCGGCATAGCAATGGAAAGATAAACCATGTCTGCTAATGACATTTCCAAGAGGGAGCATGCAGATGGTGAAAAGGATGGGGCCTAGCACAGAGCCCTATGGGACACCACAGGTGACGTTATGGGCGTGAGATTTTGCGCTGCCCAAGGCGACATGCTCAGTTCTACCAGTCAGGTATGATGTGAACCAGTTATGAACATTTCCTGAGAGTCCAATGGTGAATTGCAGGCGATGAAGAAGGATGTTGTGGTCTATTGTGTCAAAAGCAGCTGTCAGATCAAGGAGGATAAGTAGAGAAGGGGAACCAATATCTGCTGTCATCAGAAGGTCATTGGTGACCCTGACCAAGGCTATTTCGGCGCTATGGCCAGGGCAGAAACCAGAATGAAAATTTTCAAACAGGTTATTCATTTTCAGGTGATCATGAAGTTGTGCTGCAACTATTTTTTCAAGAACTTTAGAAAGAAATGGAAGATTGGAGATGGGCCTATAGTTAGAGAGAACTTCAGGATCCAGGGTGGGTTTTTTTTAGTAAAGGTCCGATGACAGCAGTTTTAATACAGAAGGAATATGACCAGCCAGGTGGGAATGGTTTATGATCCTGGTGATAAGTGGAGAGACAGCACAGATGTTGGCCTTCAGCAAGGCTGAGGGGAAAGGGTCCAGGGAACTGGTAGACAGTTTCATTTTCTTGATGACATCCTCCACCTCTTCCCGTGTGGCAACAGAGAAGGAACAAAAGGGCTGAACAGTCTCAGACAGTGGGTCAACAGTTGAGGGCGACAAGATATCCGTAGTGGAGAGGTGTAAGCGGATGTTATCAACTTTTTGTTTAAAAAAACTGATGTGCATGTTGCACCTCTCATCGGTAGCCTCAGAGTGGGCAGGTGAAGGAGGTTTGAGAAGGTGATTTATAATTGAAAAAAGTTTTTTGAGGTTCCTGGAACTGTTTCTGATGATGGTAGAATAGAACCTGGACCGTGCAACCTTCAGAGCTTCTGCATACGCCCTCTTGTGTTCCCTGTAAGCCTGTTTGTGGACAGTCAGCCCAGAAGCCTTGAGGCGCTGCTCAAGGACACGCCCAGCCACCTTCATTTTTCGCAGCTCGCAGGTGTACCAAGGTGCTGAGCACGAGAATGAGACGAACCGAGATGTTAAGGGGGCGTGGAAGTCCAGGAGACTGCTCAGGGACTGGTTGTAAAAATCCACGAGATCAGCAACAGAAAGGGAGCTGGAAGGGTCAGAGGAGAGAAGTTTAAGGTCCAGTACCAGGGCATCCAAATTGATGTTCTTCAGATTTCTGAAATAGATCTGTTGTTTTGGTTTGGTACGGGGGGAAGAAAGGGCAACTCCATTGACACTACTTTGTGGTCTGAAATACCAAGATCATATACCTGTAGGTTACTGATTGGGGCTAAGTTTGAAACGACCAAATCATGTGTGTGACCATCAACATGTTGTTGTAGGTTGAGAGAATCTAGCAGCTCAAGGAAATCAGCAGTGAGATAACCTGTGAGACTGTCAACATGAATATTTATATCTCCTAGGATTATGATGTTAGCAGAGGTAGCACAAAGTGTTGTAAGAAGATCAGTCATTTCCGGGATGAAGGCAGAGTTGGGTTTTGGAGGTCGGTAGATAAGGAGAACAGTCATGGAAAAAGGGGGCTTACATTTAAATACAAGGCACTCGCAGGAAGATGTTGCAGGTATCGAAATAGGGAACAACCCCAGGTCCTGACAGTGGATGATAGCTAAGCCACCACCACGCCCAGTGCTGCGAGCTGCCTCCAAGTAACTGTAGCCAGGTGGACAGGCTTCATTTAGTGCAGAGTAAACCTCTGACTGGTGCCAGGTTTCTGTCAGACACATGAAGTGAAGTCCTTTCTTCCTAATGTGTTCTTCAATCAGTGTGGATTTATTACTGATGGATTGAGAATTAAACAGTTCAAACCTAACCAATGACTGTGGAGTAAATCTCTGTACAGGTCGCAAAACATTAAAATCCACTCCACGCAGCTTAGAATCCACTCCACAAAATACATCCAGCCAGGGATGTGAAGATCTCGCGATGGCTCGGGTATTTCCCATACTGGGGTGCAGAGATCTCACGATACTTCCAGTGTTGATAGTAATTGGAGCAACGGTGCTCTGATGATGCGTCAAACGTGCGACAGGTGACCAAAAAGATGGAATGTTGGTAGCAGAGCACTTTGGCTGGTTATGGAAGATGAACTTTCGACCGGAGCCTCTATGAGTGTAACGAGGACGGTGAAGGAGTCCAAGTTCTTTAATGATGGGGATGTTAATTTCAGAAGTGGTTCAGAAGTGGGATTAAGTCGGCGAAGTTGTGAGCTGGAATAGCTAGACGCCATTCTGACCGAAGAAAAAGGTGGAGATGCTGTCCAGACACCACCGTAAAATCCAAAGCAGACGGTATAACAATATATACAGACAACAGATGAGTAAACAGGTGAGTAAACAGCAAAAACTTGATAAAACTTGACAAAAATCCATAAAATCCACAACAGATGGTAAAACAGTAAATCCGGGCAACAGGTGAGATGACAGCAAAAACTTAATAAAACTTGATAAAATCCGTAGAATCCATAAAATCCACAGCAGACAGTAAGGCAATATATCCAAACAGCAAGTGAGTAGCCAGCTAAAACTTGATAAAACTTGACAAAAATATTAGTCATATTAAACTCAGAGGGAGAAGCGGTGAACATTCAACGCCAGCATCCTCTCGCCTCCTACTCTCTCTAGAAAATCAATGAGGGCAAAATATGACAAAAAATACTTAAAACAGAAATGTACTGTATAAAGCACAAACAGGACCAGTGGTGGCTAATGTAATCTGTGATATTCTGCAGGATGTTGGCATCTTTGATAAAAATAAATACTGCCACTATAGATAGGAATTTAATACAACAAAATGTATAATTGTGTATGTAAACTCTTGTATTTATAGAAAACTTGTTTTAACAGATGGACAAATCGGTAATCTGGACACCTGTGACTACCCATTTTTAAATCTAAACAACCAAACAACAGACTTGCAAAGCCCATGGGACTACCTGATGGAGCCTATCCCAGCTAGAAGAGGATGCAAGGCATGAACAAACACTGGACAAGGAGCTGGCCTATTGCAGACCGAACACACACAAAACACACTAGGACCAATTGAGCATCACCAATTCACCTGTGGTAGAAAAATAGAAAACTTAAACCCACGCAACATGCGAACTCCATGCAAAGAGGACCCTGAACACATATTCATAACCTATTTTCAATTGAATACGATAGATACGATAGATAGATAGGATACTTTATTAATTCCAAGGGGAAATTCACATAATCCAGCAGCAGTATACTGATACAAAAAAAAATATTAACTTAAAGAGTAATAAAAATGCATGTAAAAGCAGACAATAACTTTGAGTAATGTTAGCATTTACTCCCCCGGGTGGAATTGAAGAGTCGCATAGTGTGGGGGAGGAACGATCTCCTCAGTCTGTCAGTGGAGCAAGACAGTGACAAAAGTCTGTCACTGAAGCTACTCCTCTGCCTGGAGATGACACTGTTCAGTGGATTCTTCATGATTTACTGGAGTTTGCTTAGTGCCTGTCGCTCTGCTACAGATGTTAAACTGTCCAACTTTACTCCTATAATAGAGCCTGCCTTCTTAACAAGTTTGTCCAGGCGTGAGGCGTCCTTCTTCTTTATGCTGCCTCCCCAGCACACCACCACGTAGAAGAGGGCACTCGCCACAACCGTCTGGTAGAACATCTGCAGCATCTTATTGCAGATGTTGAAGGACGCCAACCTTCTAAGAAAGTATAGTTGTCTCTGACCTTTCTTACACAGAGCATCAGTATTGACAGTCCAGTCCAATTTGTCATCCAGCTGCACTCTCAGGTATTTATAGGTCTGTACCCTCTGCACACAGTCTCCTCTGACGATCATGGGGTCCATGAGGGGCCTGGGCCTCCTAAAATCCACCACTAGTTCCTTGGTCTTGCTGGTGTTCAGGTGTAAGTGGTTTGAGTCGCACCATTTAACAAAGTCTTTGATTAGCTTCCTGTACTCCTCCTCCTGCCCAATCCTGATGCAGCCCACAATAGCAGTGTCATCAGCGTACTTTTGCACATGGCAGGACTCCGAGTCGTATTGGAAGTCTGATGTATGATGTATATAGAATATACAAGATATCAAAGAAGACAATATATCTAATGTTCAAACTGATAAACTTTATTGTTGTTTTGCAAATCTTCACTCATTTTGAATTTGATGCCTGAAACACGTTCCAAAAAAGCTGGGACAGGGGCAGCAAAAGACAGGGAAAGTTGAGGAATGTTCAAAAAACACCTGTTTTGAACATTCCACAGGTGAACAGGTTAATTGGAAACAGGTGTTTGTCATGATTGGGTATAAAAGGAGCATCCCCAAAAGGCTCAGTCGTTCACGAGCAAGAATGGGGCGAGGTTCACCATTTTGTGAACAACTGCATGGGCAAATAGTCCAGCAGTTTAAGAACGTCTCTCAACGTACAATTGCAAGGAATCTAGGGATTTCATTATCTACTGTCCATAATATCATCAAAAGATTCAGAGAATCTGGAGAAATCTCTGCACATAAGCAGCAAGGCCAAATACCAACACTGGATGCCTGTGACCTTCGATCCCTCAGGCGGCACTGCATTAAAAACCAACATCATTCTCTAAAGGATATTACCACGTGGTCTCAGGAATACTTCAGAAAACCATTGTCAGTTAACACAGTTCGTCGCTACATCTATAAGTGCAAGTTAAAACTCTACCATGCAAAGAGAAAGCCATATATCAATAACACCCAGAAACACCGCCAACTTCTCTGGGCCCAACCTCATCGGAGATGGACTGACGCAAAGTGGAAAAGTGTGCTGTGGTCTGACGAGTCCACATTTCAAATTGTTTTTGGAAATCATGGACGTCGTGTCCTCCGGGCCAAAGAGGAAAAGGACCATCCGGACTGTTATCAGCGCAAAGTTCAAAAGCCAGCATCTGTGATGGTATGGAGGTGTGTTAGTGCCCATAGTATGGGTAACTTCCACATCTGTGAAGGCACCATTAATGCTAAAAGGTACATACAGGTTTTGGAGCAACATATGCTGTCATCCAAGCGACGTCTTTTTCAGGGACGTCCCTGCTTATTTCAGCAGGACAATGCGAAGCCACATTCTGCATGTGTTACAACAGTGTGGCTTCGTAGTAAAAGAGTGCAGGTACTAGACTGGCCTGCCTGCAGTCCAGACCTGTCTCCAATTGAAAATGTGTGGCGCATTATGAAGCGCAAAATACGACAACAGAGACCCCGGACTGTTGAGCAACTGAAGTTGTACATCAAGCAAGAATGGGATAGAATTCCACCTACACAGCTTCAACAATTAGTGTCCTCAGTTCCCAAACGCTTATTGAGTGTTGTTAAAAGGAAAGGTGATATAACACAGTGGTAAACATGCCCCTGTCCCAGCTTTTTTGAAACGTGTTGCAGGCATCAAATTCAAAATGAGTGAAGATTTGCAAAACAACAATAAAGTTTATCAGTTTGAACATTCGATATCTTGTCTTTGTAGGGTATTCCACTTAATATAGGTTGAAAAGGATTTGCAAATCATTGTATTCTGTTTTTATTTACCTTTTACACAACGTCCCAACTTCATTGGAATTGGCGTTGTAAAAGTACAGTACCTCGATTATTAAAGTGAACAATACTGAGCTTTTTTCTGCAATAGTATACACACTAAAATCAATAAATGTATTGGTATTTATAAATATGACTGATATCATTATCCAAGGTAACTTACAACATCCAAGATACAACTGGTTTAATTTCTTTTATTTTTCAAGTTGGAGCACAGACAAGTAATACGACCTGCTTGTGTTAAACACAATGTCACAAACAGGATTTGAACCCACAACCTCTGGGTTTAAAGTCCAAAGCCTTAATTACTACACCACACTGCCACAGTAGTAATGGCAGCTATAAAATAATGGTATACCCATAAAGGAGTAACCCAACAATCATTCAAGTAAATTAGTACTGGCATTCATAAATATCAAAATACAATGCAGGTCTTGAATTTTAATGTGTGAAGGGCATTCAGAACCCCCCGGCGTAGCAATAAATGGGGGAAATTTTATAATCTTGAAGAGATTTTAGCATAGGGTTAAAGATGATGTCAATACCTATCTTATCTTTATCTTACCATGAATACTTTACAAATTTATTCTCCAACATATTTTCTCTAGTAACTGAAAAAACACTGCTTACAAAATATTAAAAAAATAAAAATTCAAACATTATATCTGTACTGTTGAAATAGTGAATTCCAGGATAATTAATAATATTTTAATTTAAACAAATTTTTTAAATCTGCTTTTCTAACTGCATGCTTTTAAAATCTGGTTAGTCAGAGAATCACTGTTGGGTTTTTCACATTTACTATTCTAAGATTTAGATTTGTCCGTTTCTAAAGCCATTTTTTAAAATGTCAACAACGGTGAGTGATGTTACGCATTCTTTGTCAAGTCAGGAGATGTAATTAATTTTGTTGACCACCAAATTTGCAATTTTATGTAAACAATAAAATATTATACATCCCTGCAGGCTTTGAAAGTTTCCCAGCATGTTCTGTGACAGCTGTTAAGATGACAGTATCTTCAATTAAAATATTAATGGACATCTGACTGTAATTTAAAAGTAAAATCAGTTAATATGTGTGCAGCAAAAACTCATATACAGTATAAATGTTTGACAACACCTCAGTTTTTCTTCAAATTTAATCACCTGAAATGCAATGAATGACATAAAATGATGAAAAGGTAAGCAGTAAACTACCAAAGGTGTATAGTTTAGGTTAGCAAAAACTGAAAAAAAGAAAATTTTAGAATATTACAAATAGGGCTTCTTCAGGGAACAACTAATGGGTTACAACACGGGTGGGCAGATTCAGTCCTGGAGGGCCGCAGTGGTTGCAGGTTTTTGTTTCAATCCATTTGCTTAATTAAGAACCAATCCTTGTCAATTATTTAATTTCATGGCTTGTTAGTGCTTTAAGTCTGCTATGTCAAGTAATTCTCATATCTTAGATTTGTGTTCCTTTCTAAGGATATCATCACTTTTTTCACTTCACTTTCCTTCCAAGTATTTAATTAAACCCAATGGTGCATGGTAAATAAACAAGGGTATAAATGGAAACAAGCTAAATGGGAGAAACGTTGATTTCCTTTTTATCATTTGCATCTTATTGCTAATAAGGAGCAATTAAAAACCAAGACTACAGCTGTTTAAGACTAAAACAAGTAATAAGGGTTCAAAATCTTAACGAGTGAAGCAGATGTGTTACTTGAGCGATAAGTCATGTCAGTCACCTTCCAACCCGCTATATTCTAACACAGGGTCACAGGGGTCTGCTGGAGCCAATCCCAGCCAGCACAGGGTGCAAGGCAGGAACAAATACCCGGGCAGAGCGTCAGCCCACCACAGGGCACACACACACACACATATCAAGCACACACGAGGGACAATTGATGATCGACAATACACCTAACCTGCATGTCTTTGGACTGCGTGAGGAAACCGGAGCACCTGGAGGTGCTTCTTATTAAGCAACTGGGTTGGAACAAAAACCTGCAGCCACTGCAACCCACCAGGACTGAATCTGCCCACACCGGTACAATCTACAGATGTTCTGCAGCAATTAAAGTAAATTAAGCCTTGCAAGTTGAAACAAACAATTTGCACAGGTGTTTCAACTTCTGTTGATTACTTAAAAACCTACTGTCTTAAAGTTGGAACTGACTTTTACTACACCCTCTTAAGTTATTTTTCGACCATATTACACTGTAAAAAGTTTTAAATTCCAGTGATAATGGCAAGAAAATGGAAATTACCAAATTAAATGAAACAGTTGCAACCCAATCAGAAGACAAGTTTCTGTAGGGTCACCAGCTTACGTGATAGGCACCTCACAGCACAGAAGCTTCAAACACAGCTTAACACTGGTCGAAAAAAGTAAGTTTCAGTTTCTACTATGAAGAGGAGACTTTGAACAGTTTGCAGTAGCCTATAGCCTGGATTTCAATGCCCTTTTTTACCTTTACGGTATGGCTTTCTTAATGCCACTCGCCCTGTCAAACCTTAAGCACCAAGTCTCCTCTTTGACTAAAACATGCCATACAAAAACAAGTAGCATTGTGGTGCGCAGGCGCAAGAGGGCCTGTTGTTGCACTTTGTTATTCTTGTTTCAATGCATTATTCAGAAGATGTAAGATTTGCTTTTTTTAAAATCACATTCGATTGTGTTCCAATGGAAAAGATGGATTACATTTTCCACTTACACGTGATCCTGTAGTCACTTGAAACAATGGCGACAGCATGAGGTTCTGGCTCACTAGTGTTTTTGAGCTAACGCACCATATAAAATGCCATTAGCTGATACTGTAACGTCCAAGGTCCGGACATGCCTTCGACTGCATGTATCAGCTGCTAAAGACCAATGCCCTAGGTGCGTGGCTACCAGCATACCGTGCGTGTGTGTTTGTGTGGACCCTGGCTTTGGAAGGACTGTGTGGGTGTACAGGCTGTTTTTGACCCCCGGTGAGCGTAGTGAGACAAGGCTGGCAGCATGCATGTGCAGCCAGTGGGGCGGGAGCCACAGAAGAAATGAGGTTCCGGCCACTGAAGAATTCAGCGGTCCTTTTCCAGTCCAACATATTGACTTTATCCTCGACATTTCCACTTTATTCTTGCCGTTTATGTCAAGATTAGAGTCAAAATTTCCACTTTATTCTCATATTTTGTCATTAAAGTAGAATGTCGTAAACTAAACTTAATTTTAAAATCAATGTTTAATTTACTAGATTTTCACACACCCCGTCATAAGTTAATGTAGCACATTAAATGCTTTGTATTAAGTGTTCCCCGACCCTGTTGTTAATCGCTACATGCTTCTTAAACTGACTTCCTCTTGCACCGAGGAGGCGCAGGCAGCGATCGCCACACAAAATACATTCACTTCATGATATTCCTGCTCTCCGAACATTTACAATGCTAAGATAAATACTTGATATCATTTTCATGATGAAACGCATTAAAGCAGGTATTAAATGTGCACGGTAGTGTGGTGGTAGTGCTGCTCCCTTGCAATAAGGGGTCCCCATGTGTATGTTCAGTATAGAGTACTTTACGGCAGGTGTGAGGAGGCTCTAAAAAAACTGGATATATGAATGGGTATCGCACAGGTTTAACTGAAATATTGTGTAAATGTTGGGTTCGTGAGCTGGTGGTCGGAGACACAAACACAGAATTCAATGGATGTTCTTCTCAGTGGGCTTTCTTTATTGCATGCGTGCTGTCTCTATCTGACGTACCAAAACCCCAGTTCCTATCCTTTCTTTTTTTTTCTCCACATAACCAATCACCACAAGATCAACGTCTTTGTGAAATTAACACTAGTTATAAACTTAGACCATGCAGTGTTCAGAACTTTAAAAATCTTCGTTATACATTTTTAATTATGCCATCCATTCAAGGTCGCACCCATCCCAGCAAGCATAGTGTGTGAGGAAGGAACAAATCCTGAACGGAGCTCCAGCTCATCGCAGGGTGAATACGAGCACACACATACACTAGGGGCAATTTAGCAGAACAAAACCCCACTGCCTACATGACTTTAAAAGGAAACTGAAGCAAGCCAGAGTAAACCCACAAGAAAAACATGCAAGCTCAAGGCAGGGACCACCTTGATGCGAGGAAGCAATGCAATGCAACCTGTATTTATCTTAGCACTGTAAATTTTCGGGGAGCAGGAATATAATGAAATGAGTATATTCTGTACGGTGATTGCTGCCTGCGCTTCCTCTTAGTGCAAAAGAAAGTCAGTTTAAGAAGCGCATAGCGATCAACATGGCGCAGGGAACACTTAACACAAAGCATTTCATGCGCTACATAATTTATAACGGGGTTTGAGAAAAACCTAGTAAATTAAATATTCATTTTAAGATGAAGTTTAGTTTATGATGTTCTACTTTAATGACAAACAACGAGAATAAAGTCAGCATGTCGACTTTATTCTCGACATAATCGTCGAGATTAAAGTGGAAATGTCGAAAATAAAGTCAACATGTCGACTTTAATCTCGACATAAACGTTGAGAATAAAGTGGAAATGTCAAGCATAAAGCCATGTCGACTTTATTCTCGACATTTAGTTTTTTTTTTCACTATGTCCGTATTTTTTTTTCTTCACCGTGGCCCTAACACGCTTCACGTTTTTAGATACTCTCTTAAAAAGCTTTGAGAGTAATATCAGTACATAAAGCCTCGTGTTGTTAAGTGTAATGATGGATGATACGCCGTGAACGAATCATGGCCGAAAGAGCCACAAGCCTCAAAAACTCCCCTCTAACAACACAAATCTATCTGTATTTTAATGGTTTCCAGTAACTTGGTATATATTTCAAAATGTAAAATGGGAAACAGTGCCATTTCAATATTGCTTGAGAAAAGAAATAAAATCTAACCTGTCAACCTTTTATTGTTTGTGCTAAAATCTCAACAACTCAGCCGTCCATACCAGCGCCACTTCCACCAAGTAACAGCACATAATGACGTAATACACGCGCACTTAGTGATTGGCTTCGAGGCTTGGTTCAACAGCACCCGTCACGTGATCATGAGGCGCGCTAGCGGCATTACGTCACGGGCATCTCAACAGTCAGAAGACGATTTGGAGAAACAGTTAACTGCTGAGTTTCTTTGGGTGAAAAAGTTACCAGCAGTTCTTTTCCGTCTCAACGGTGTTTCGACATAAGTTCGAATCCTGCGGTTCCCGTAGGTGGGACTTGCAGATACAGCAGGGTTAAAGTAAAAATAAGCACATTTAAAAAGCAGTTATGTATTACTTATTTATAAGTTCATAAATGACAATATGATTGATTCAAGGGGGATACCATGTTTCTTGGTGTGGAGTTTTGTGTACGTAAATTGATGAGTATATTTGCCCTAAGGCAGTACGCGTATTGTAACAGTTCAGCTTCTATTCCACCTTAAGTCGGTCATGTCAGAGAGACTGAGTGACGCTTCACGTTAGTTTACAAAGCAGACGTGAACATCACAACAGTATATGCTCAAGACACTCCTCATTAAACGTTTTTTTGTATTCGATGATTTTCAGATCAATAGCTTGTATGTTTTGCTGACTTCCAAAATGCAATGTGAATAAAAGCGGGAGCTGCATAACTAATTACAATTGTCTTTCAAACTGAACCAGTGCCATTAATTGCGCCTTCTGCAGTTTTTGAGGGATTCGGGATTTCTGCGTTAATGAGACAAAAAAGCAAACGAAAAGAAACTTTGCGAATTCATTCAAAGGTGACCACAAAGATCACTCAAGTAATGACAAGAAGGAGCTGCTGGATAAGCACATCTGAACCCAAACTTTAAAATAGCATCAAACTGTCAGCAACATCCATCCCTAGTGAATGCATCTTGTCAAAGGATAGCGAGGGATCAGCACATAAGAAGTCATTCGAACTGCAGCAGAACAGAATAAATCATTTATGTAAACAGAATTAGTGAAAGACAGAGCTTTTGTCGTTTCTGTATTCTTAAACCATCTTCCAGTTACGCAATCCCAATCACTGACACATTTAAAGTTTCACTGCTCCTTACCTGTCGTGTTACCCAAAGCAGGCACCTGGTGTTACTTGTAGCCGATCAACACTGAGTTTCATTTCTTGTCATAGTCATAAAATAAGACACATTTTCTCTACATACGTGTTGAATGTTACTAATAGTAATATGGCAATAATAAGAAAAAGCAGAAGATGAGAATATTTATGAGAAGAACCTGGGCATCTGGGTTGAGGATGTGTCCTGTCTATCATTACTTGAGCTCTCGTTTGCCGTCTCACACGAGAACGCATTACATTGGGACCAAATGTAATGGTGAATACTAACAATTTACACCATCAGAAGTGGAATAAATCGACTGCACTGTATACTGAATCACTCCATCACCAAATAAAGATACAAAGTATAACATTTCAGACAAATGATGAGTATTGTTAATTATAAAAACGTACCATATCTACTATATATATACATATATGTAGCTGGAGATCCACAAAGGGAGAAAATGAATCACGTTTCATAAAGTTGTTTTTTATCCCTGAGCTTTCCAGCCCCTGCCAGGAGCCGTCATCAGAGGATAATGATTAGACATACAACAATCAAAGGCAATATATAGCAAAATCAGGCGGTGGGTAGGTGGGTGTGTGTGTTAATAAGGTAATGAGGTGGGGGGTTGGGAGGAGTATTGGTCGTAAAGTTGTATTTATTATGAATATGTTCTTCTTAAGTTTGCATATGCTGGGTTTATGTCCAAATGTCTGTTAATAATAGATGTTACTTTTTTTGTTTATTCTCGCCAAACATTACAAATCTAAAAGGGCAATGAATAGTTCTGCTTAAATGAAAATAAAGGCTGTCAAAATATATTAATAAACAAACTGAGAGGCATTGGCCTTTACGAAATATCACAAAAGCTTGTGAGCTTTATTTTAGGACACAATACATTGTTAACAGCACACATTCTCTCCTAAGACGTCACAAACAAAATAAAAATAAAAAAAATACAGCACAGTCCACAAACTACAGCCTCCTTGATATCTGATCTTATGATAATTGTCAATATCATATAAAGTAATTTTAAGATGACAAGTCTGTTCAATAAACGCTACCTTTAAAGTCTTTGCATATACAGCACCCAGAATCTCAAAGAAGTGGAACTCGTGAGTATACTATAGTATGGTACACTATAGTGACAAATAATATATGACACTGAGGAATTATAATGCATAATAATGGGAACATGTAAAAATTACAACTTCCTTGAATGGACACTGTAAATACAGGTAGTATTTCTGTATCAATTTAAGAACTAAGTAAGCTATCTGTTATACTAAACAGTAACTCAAATAACAATTAACAGCAAATAGTCCAACAAATCAGTACTTTATGTATATGAAGCGTTTGTCTGATGCTGCTAATTATGATGGTTCACAACATCATGTTGCGTGTTTGGAAAGTACTGATTGGCTGAAACCATATATTGGGATTTGTCCTAAAAGGAAAGTGCCATATAGCTATCAGAAACAAAAACACACATCTAATCATGCTGTTATGTTCTTCTACAATATAAATTCAGTACGTAACCAAACACTGAAATATGATATTTAATACATTTACAGTGAAACACCTAATATACTGTATAAAAAAATATAATATACCTTTGACACTATGTATCAGACAAAGGAAATCACAGCAAGACACAATAAGAATAATGAATTGTCAGCAACTACCTGAATTGTCATATCAGTCTGTCACTATATGAACTGAGTGTGTAATGTCAATATAAAATATCAGTAGAGGGTTAAGTGTCATACATGTGGTAGATTTGCAACAATGTACAGCACAACGACTTTGAATGTATCGTTGCTTTACAAAGCTCCCGTTGAACTGTCAGCTTAGACAGTGCTTCGAACCGTGCTCAGTGCTTCAATTCCAGTCCGCATATCAGCTCACTGTACAAGTACAGTACAATGCTCTATGAATTACAGTAATATTTTATTGATTTGCAAATTATACAGCAAAAGATGGTTTACAAAATATCTGTGATTGTGAGTCACCAAACCCAGCCCAGCTTTGGACTGGCATAAAGTATACCTGGAATAACTGTGAAAGCGATAGGCTATCCGAGTTATTGGCACATTCTCAATCATTCTTACAGTAGATGCTGTGACTGAGTTCATGTGCTGTGTTTCAGTCAGCTTCTCATATGGATTGAAAGCATATCTTTTTGTAATATCTTTAATGCCCACCATATTACACTGGAAGTACTTTTGTATGAAAACACAAAAGTGTGGTCATTTTGATTTTGTCTCCTCTATCAAATTTTTTCTCCCATCTAACTTTTTCACTCTTATATCACTTAACAGGCTTTGTGATTTACTGAAATAATTATTTAAAAAAACAATAACTATTTTAAAAAAAACAATGTTTACATTTTACTGAACTGAAACATTAATTTAAATGACAATTACAATGTTCTTTAAACATAAAACTACACAAAGAGTTTGAAGTGCTTCTCTGACAGAAAATGTGAAAAAATAACAAGTATGTCAACATGTCAGTTTCAGTCATTTTACACCACGTCTGGTCTTTAAGGCACATTCGATGTGTGGCAGTCTCTCGCAAACTGGAACTGGGCAGTGATGTCATTGACCAAGATGATAAGGCACCTGATGTAAACAATCAAACAAAAAAAGTTATAATTTAACAGTATACAGATAATTTAAGTTAGTTTTCCAGAAGACAACTGTACCTAGATTATACTAATTAATAATATTCATTTGAAGCCAACATATTTTTAATAACAATACCTGTTCACTAATAAGCTTAAGAACTCCTTTTGTTTGAATTCACCTAATTCTCTATCTTACACTCTTATACACATATAGGACCTCACACAAACAAACTTGTATGTAACACAGTTATAAATATCTCTTTGTTAATGCATTTTTTTAAACCCTTGAAACCAAAGACTACACTATATATGACGGAAATATCTTGCTTTTAAGGTACAGTATATGCAGCACTTAACAGAAAAGTTCAAGTAAATATTTGGATCTCATAAATGTTGCTGGTAACAACTAAACTCAATTTGATCAAATGGGGTGTGAGTGTGTATGTCTGAAATATTTCCCACAGTATGCCCCATCTATTGAGATGCTATGTGTATGATTTTATTTTAATTCTCAATTATCCAGGTTAATTACAAATATCCAGATTTACCTAGTATTTACTTTTGTGTATTGTCACAAAGTTGAGGCATACTCAAGAAAAGGTTTGGGGCAGCCACCCGTATAATCTCGTAACCCGGCTGCAAAAGTCGTTCTTTTTATAAAGGTACAGCACTGAAGTGCATACAACGAGTCCAAGACAAGACTGAGGGAAAAGGAGAAAAGGGCAGGCTTTTAAAGGGGAAGACAGGAAGTGAGGTCATAAGGATCAGGCATGTGTTCATCGCTCATTGGATCAGGCCCGGACATGACATCAGGGGGGCCGGAGCTGGTACAGTCTGTTTCCATTGGTTCGGTCCCAGAAGTGATGTCAAGAGAGCCTGGTGGAGTCTCCCAGGAATGGTCTACAGGGAAGTGAGAAAAAGAGTCAGTGCACTCTGCCACATCCCGGCATGCCTCAGAACTGCCTTCATTTAAGCCCTTTAGCTGCCTCCCATGCGCACGTGTGTGACAGTATGTACAAAATAATTTGTAGTCACAAATTTGTGAATAAGTCCCAGTTTTCACCCAACAATCTTTAAAAGGGGGCAGTAATACATTGCTCTTACACCTATTTCCATTCAAAATTTGCAAGGTCAGAAATTAATGTGCATACTCTGGGGTTCACAGACGGCCATTTTTTTCTTTTTTGACTCCACTTTGGTCCCTTCCTCAGGATTAATACCAAAGAAGCACCTTGTAAGACAATAAACAACTAGGTTAGGTGTGGCACAAAATCAAATTCAAACAACCTTACTTCAGCTTAGAACTGGGGTTATAAAATTTCACAGATCACATCTTTTCAATCTTTTAGTATTTTATGATTTTGGCAAAGATGTTTAAAATTTTCCTTTGCAGAAACTCAAGGGTTGACGCCAATTTCACTGGATAATAAATGTTAAAACAGTAGAAGCTTCCAAACATCATACAAAGGGCAGCAACGAAGGTGGTAATACAGTCATTTACGACGTGTTGGTCTATGCTCAACATAAATATCTTGGCGGCATAACAGGAAGTTTCTATGTAAAAAAAAAACACAAAAATAATGTATATGTTGATGCAAATCTTCAAATACAGTTTACAAATGTAATAGAAAAATACAATGGATAACAATTAAAAAGGCCTCTTTATCCAATAAGAGAAGAGATAAGACATTATTGTTGGACAAACTTGATATATTTGGTTAAATTGTCCAGCTAACCTACAATACTGTGTTTTTGTAGTTGCTTTTTACTAAGTGCAAAATAGCAAAATAATAAATCCCACCCCACAAAAGATACACAGCCTCAATTGCAATAAATAAATTGTAATGCACCACCAATAATAATGCAGGGTGTAACAGGAAGCTGCTCCAGTGTGACTTCTTTAGCAAGGCATGTTTCTTCTGTTAAATGAAACATTTTATCCTCATGTTCACCAAAATATGCAAGCAGAAGCAGCACCATGTCTTTGATGTCTTCTGAGACACCACCTGTCTGTCCTCTGGAAATCTGCACCTGTATAAAAGCCTGTTGAACTTGCTGTTTCTTCATACTAATGTCTTTCAGGAAGTCTAGGAGTCTTCTTCCTTTATTTTCAACACTGTTGAGAAAGGTATCCTTCAATGGAATGCCCGTAAGTTCCTGAAAGTGAACAGCCATGCCAACTTCCTGAACCAACAATGGCCAGTCCTCAAAGAGTTTAACCACAGCAGTGCCCCTGTTAATGTCCTTTCTCTGTGAATAGTATGTTAAACGCATATGTTTGTATTTCTTTTGCATTCAAATTTCGTTCCTCGTGCATTCTCTTCATTTTTTGCTGTGTCACTTTTTGACTTTCTGCTGTTTCAGTTAGCGGCATGTATTGCAATTCCCACTGGATGTACCCATATGTGTCTTGAACTTTAACTCTGGCTTCAGGAGGAACTTCATCTATATCACATTCATCAGAAGGAGGATACCGCCTCTTCATTTTTGGAACAGTTGGTCTCTTCACTTTCTCAATTTGAGCCTGAAGTTGTTTTACCAAGGAATGGTATCCAGTGCCGATAATATCACCCTCAATTATGTCCTGCAGAGAAATCGGATATTTTGCAACCATTGCCTTTGCAATATCTGTTGTGCTCTTCTTGCTTGGAAATGGACATACCTTACATCATCTCCTTAACTGCAATCCTTATCATTTCCCATCTTAATCTTGGAGTTGCTCTTTTTCCTCTTTCTAAATCCTTGACCAAAGCTTCAGGTAACTTTAGCCACGGTATTTTAAAACTATCGGTCCAATCTGGGTTACCAACAGAAAAGCCATGCCTAGGGCAAGGAGAGGAACTGGTGGATGTACCTGGCAAGGAAAAGACTGTCTGACCTGCAGATTTGCTCTATGGGCAAACAAAGTAGAGGTCATTAAATTACATATACATCTACCACCTGTCTTTTATAAAGAACTCTGACTATATATATATATATATAAAACACATTATTATCAGCCTTAACCCTCAGTTCACACCACTTACTATAACCAATTACATGGTTACTAAGACCTAGTATTAAGACTTTCAGAGCAGGCTAATTTAAAGGTCATTATTTACATTAGTAGAGATACACATACTTACTTTTTTGTGCCCAAGAGTTCACTAATTTCCTTGCTTGGACAAGCTTCAGTAAAGGCAGAAGGTCAGTTTCCTGGACATAATGGAGGTCACTAGGACAGTCAACCCCAAGGGAATTCAAGGTGTCCTCAACTGAATTCATAAGGGAAACTGGTAGGTCTGGTAACACTTCAGTTATAGCACATTGTAAGCTGTTTGGAACTGGCTCCATAGCAGCTACTGAAGAGAGGTAAAGAAAGATTTGATAGTGCTGTATTTTGTCATATCTTTCATGACAAAAGATGAGACAGTCACAAAGAATTTATGAAATGCAAGATTCACTGCACTTCAGTAAAAAGCGGGATCAATGCTGGTCACTGGTGCAAACACACATACACAAATTGCCACCCAGAATTTTTGCCTACTCTTGATGACATCACTTTGTAAACAAATTTCTCAGACTAACACTCTGCTTTCTTGAACACAACTGTTTTATGTAGAGGATTTTTGCTTTTGACTGCCCCTGGCTGCATTCCTGAAGAGGGAGAAAGAGGAAGCTATCCAAAATCCAACCATTAAAAGCTAAAACTATCTTTAATGAGCAACATTTAAATCAAGCAAGTAACATGTATGAGCTGGTATGGAACCTTATTAACTTCTGGGTTAAACTGTCATTCAGCTAAGAATTTAAAGTATAGTTCAACCCAAAATGAAACATTTGCCTTTATCTTTATACCCTCCTGCTGTGACAAACAAACAAAAAACAAATAAATAAACTTGCCCTTTACTTTTTCTAAAAAAGAAAAGCAGATGTTACAGCTGTAAGTACATAATGGCATACATTCATTTTGGGCTGAATAATCCCTTTAAGGCTTCTCACCTGACTAATAAACTTGACTTATTGACATTATACATTCAAAAACTTAGTTCTCTATGAATCAGGTTCCATAACCCTGGGCTGAAGAACACAGTAAAGTGGTGTTCCATAATGTAGCAATACACCACCAAATCCTCAAAAATTTGGTTTATGACAGTATGCCATGCTTCAATGGGATCACCTTGCATCCATTCATCATGTAACATGGTAACAGATAGTAGTCGATCAAATCATCAATATTCAAGCAACGCATCATTTGACCCAGACTTTTCACAGTATACAAATGGAGCTTTGGCAGGAATTCAGCCACAAATACCTTTGTCAAAAGATAAACATCAGAGTCATTTTTGACAAAAATGACCACTAGTTCACCAAACTCCAAAACATCATCATTCCTGGTGATTATAAACTGACCCTTATTGTAAACCATTCCTTTAAACTGCATATTCACTGAAAACTTTGTATTTGACTTTGTAAATCCAAATGGTCTAACTGTACTTTTTACAGATTCAGTATAAACCTCAGAGTAAAATGGAGAGGAATCTTTTACTTCCAAAACTGGGGGAAACAAGGATCCAGCAGAAAGATAGGCCTGAATTATTTGATGCCTTTCAGTGAGTGTAAGACACAGATTTTTAAAGTTTTTCAAATGTCGAGCACATCTTTTAAAATAACTGTGCTTACTTTCAAATCGCATTGTCCACAATCTAATAAGAGGCCCAAATTTCAAAATGAATCCAGGGTAGTGTCTCAGATGATGTTTTGGCTTCAATTTAATATCTGGAAACAATATTTTTCTGGATTCCACATACTCCTGCATCAAAACATCTAAGTATGCAATCTGAGATACTGAGATTTTAGAAGCACAAATGAGATCATCTATATGCTTAAGCTGAAGTGTTACTTGCCAGACATTGCCTTCAGGTTCAGCAATTAAATCACCAATAAAACTGGCAAGAGCCTTAGAAAAACCCAGTTCTGAATGGCTTGACCTGTAAGCCTGTAACCTTGTGAACTAACTTCACATGGCTTTGTGAGGGCATCAGAACCACTAGGTATATTCAAACTGAGAAATGCGTCTGTTCAAAACTAAGTATGTAAACCATTTATTCTTCTTTATGAAGTACCTGAAGTACAAACAAATATCATAAGAGAGGATGCCTTCAAAATGTCATGACCAAGACAGGGTGGCAGACCAGGCTGGCAAACATTTTAGTGCTTTAAAGAATTGAAGACTGATTTGAATTTTACCCCTTGAACTTCAGATTTCTCATCTTGCAATAAATCAGTGGCAGAATTGTAACTCTCAATGGTTCTCTGTGGCCCAGTTACATTGGGGTCATCATGAAATTCAGTTCGGGAAATTAAACAGTATCTGCAAAAGTACTCTGAATGAATGAAATTCTCAGTAAACCCCCATATACAATGACAGCCCCGATTATCTGAATCTAGCAAACATTTCAGTGTTTCTTTCACTGGAACATAATATGCAAATCTCTCTTTTCTGTTCTCGTCTCTTCCTAGATACACTTTTTTTAGGTTCTATGTAGTTAAACAGTTTCTTAAATGACTGTGTTCTTGAATGTTCTCATAGACCCTGAATGGCATGATATGAATAAGTCACTTTGTTTTACTGTATCTAAAATTTTTGTAACAACTTCATCTGACGATGAAAGGTCAGCATTAAGCAATGAATTTAATTTACATAGTCTATTGGTCTCTCCTAACTCATGGATGTTCTGCATCTCTTCCACAATATTCTGAATTGTTGATACTGGTAAAATAAACTGCCCTTGAAGTTTCATGTAAAATAGGCATATGTTTCTAAGATACAAATCAGTAAAATTTTCTGATACCTCCTTTACTATGTCTTGTAAATATGGCTCGCTTGCACTTGCAAAAAAACTTGTTGAGTCAGCTTAAGTTATGCTACTGCATGGCACTTGAGACTGCAAAGGTTTATATGCATCACTGACATGATCAACTGAGCAACGTCTGTGCTTTTTAGACATGTGTGCACTAAATGATGATTTAAAAGTAAAAACACCTTTACAACCTTTAATTGGACAGTTTACAGTCTGGCCCCCAACAACATGCTCTTTAAAATGTGCCAGAAGATCCAGTAAATGTTGAAACTCTTTCTTACACAGTGAAATAGAGCATTTTAAAAGTGTAACTACTGTCTTGTTACTGACCGTTTCAAGAGAATTATAATAATGGTGTCTGTAAAAGTGAGATCTGAATGCAGAATATTTTGAGAATGCCTGCTTGCAAGCTGTTGCAACACACTTAAAAATGCAGCGTGGGTCATTACGATGAAGCCTGCAATGAAGCACATATCCTTTTAATGTATGTAAAGACTCGCCACAACTCCTGCACATAAACATAACCAAAGCACATGTAACTAATAATATACAGTTATAAGAAATATACTGATAAAGAGCTTAACAATAGGCACGTAATTATGATTTATGATTTAGCCCAGAAAGGACAGTTTTTACAGCGTGCTTTTGCCGGTTTACACAAACAAAACAACGATTAGTGTATCCCATTTATATTGAATTAATCAATTGAAGGAAACACACAAATGCAACCTTTAGGGTTAGACAGAATGTATGAATTACCTAAATGTGAAAAGGAAAAAAAAAGCTGAAATAACCATTACTAATTCCGGGCATGGCAATTTGCATCATGTTGTTTGGCAACATTAACAAGTATGCACCACAGTATTCAAAACTGCTCAAAAGTAGACTATAACCCTGAAAAGAATTATTTTAGAAACATTCAAATTATAAACATCAATAAGTCGGACTGGCACACATGATAATACCCACTTTCACTACTTTTTCTCGACACTCTCAAATTGCATTTTCATATAGGCCCAGGGAAGGAAAATTTCCGCATGTAATGGCGCCGCTAAAATGTAATACGTGACAGAAAATTTGATTTTTCAAAATAAGTACTTGAGTATTATATAAAATGTTCTTGTCGATGGTGACAAAGCACTTGGTTTACTTCGTACATCGATTTTAAACTACTAACAATGGCGACTTAAACTACTAACTATGGCGACAGTTAACGAAGTAAACTAAATATCATTCTATATTATTTCTCAAAGTCAAGAAAACACTAGAAAGACTAATACACGTAACTTCAAGAATAACACATATACACTACGAAAATATTTAAGCTATTATGAAACAGCATCCTTATAATTGTGGACTCACTCCAGACTATGAGATTCTTAAAAAGCACCAAATGTTGTTTTGGTTCCTTCAGCAAACAAAAATACTGTATCTTAAAATTAATTGCTGTAATAACTATGCTATATTAACAAATGGCAATTTATTAAAACCGAGGTCACTTTAGCACAAAATCTCAACTTATTTGTTAATGAGGACCGAATTGAACACAAGTAAATTAGAAAAGGCAAAGCACTTCAAAAAAAACACGCCCTGATGTCTAACTTAATAAATAACCACGTTTTCTACATAATAAAATAACTACTTGTATCAAACGTTACCATCCAAAGCTCACTCACCGAAAGATTTGAAAAAAAAAACAATCTAGAACATTCGACTTCTAAACTGTGCACATCATGTACAAGCATGCGCTGTGACCTGTCATTTCCAACTGAAGGTAAATAACCGTAATATATCAGTACTAGACATTAAGCCCGTTACAATAACGGGCGCTAGAAAAGTAGTGCATAAACATTAGTAGGAACAGTCTATATTAAATGGCAAGGGACCTTGACCTCATTCTGTTTCTTGTCTTAATTTTTTTTTTGTCAAAAATATTTTTGCAAGAAGCCTAAAGTAAAATAATAATAAAAATAAAATAGAAACGTATATGACAACACAGTAAGTATAATTAATATTGTCTTAGTATACAACTTTGTAACAATCTGTAAGACACAATATCTGAAGAAGATATTTAGGAAAAATTTTCTATTTTTTTTACCTCATGAAATGTTTCTATAAAATTTCATTACAGACAACATTTCTTGTAAATATTCTGTCTGAGTTTGGCAACAATTTGCCTTGATCAGGACCATCTACAACCTTAACAACAACATCTGGAAAACTTCTGCCTCTTGATAACGCAATATATAACTGACCGTGGCTGAATACTGGTTCTGGCAAGTAAATGCCAACTTTTTCTAAGGTTTGCTCTTCTGAGTCTTTCTCTTTTAGCGTTTTTCTGACGGTCATTTTCTTTTTCTTCAATCAATCTATTTGCCTGTATTTTTCTTTGTCTTTTAGCCTTTCTTTTGTTGATGTTTACTTGTTGAGCTGACCGTTCTTCCAGGAGATGTTGCTTATATAGGATTTGATTGTCGTGTCTTTTGTCCTACTTGACGTGTCCTTTTTTTTTGGGTGGCATGTTGTTAGTAGATACGTCCGTAATATTTTCTCTTACAGTAATACTGGCTTGTATGTGGCTGTATTGTGTGTCTGTAATTTTCTCTCGTAGTAATACTGGTTTGTATTTCCATAAAATGCCTGTGATTTTCTCTGCTAGTAATACTGGCTTTGTTGTCCGTAATATGACTTTAATTTTCTGTCACAACATTGGGCAATCAGCAGAGTGTCCCCAGCAACTGATTTAATGTGTGGCGTATTTCTGATAATCGTGCCCGTGATGTCTCCCCAGCAAATACTGTTTAGTTCCCCAGCAAGTATTTTAATCTGTGCTTGCGTGCAGCTGATTATTGTAGCCTATGTGTGGCGTCTCCCCAACAACGGATTTTATGTGAGCGGCCGCGACTACCCAATTCAGCACTCTCCCCAGCAATGTTGTCCTTTATTTCTTATTATGCGCGGCCGTGGCAAGGCCATTCACTGTATGCCCAGCTTCCAGTGAGTGTGCTTTATTTAGTTATCATGCGCGGCTAGGCCATTCACTGTATGCCCAGCTTCCAGTGTGTGTGCGTCCACGGTGCCGTGAGCATAGGCGGGGCACAGTGCGATGCACGGCGCGGCCATCGCATGCGCAATTCACCGGAGGACACACGGACACCTGGACACACACAGGGGTTTTATTAAAGAGGATACGGTATGTTGCGTATTTTGAAGGTAGAATCATGTCGATTGTACAGAATTTTCCTGCAAAAAATAATGAAATGTATTGTTTAAGATATACAGGTAATTTTCAGTTGAACATAAGGTCATTTTCATTTTTTTCAGAAACGGTATTTTACTTTCACCATTCACAGTGTTTTTACCATTAAATTTACGGACATTTTTTACAGTGTGGTTCAAACAACACTGGGTGGGGGGGGGGGGGTCGCCTTTTCCACCGTTGCATGTAAATTTACTACTTTGAACCACAGTGAGTGGGGGGGTGGGGAGCATTTCTCCTGCGCATGTTATCTTACTCTTTCCAACCACTTTGAGGGGATGTGTGTGTTAGGGGTGGTCATTCCCTGTGCACATGTCAGTTTGGCATTTCAAGTTATTATTCATCAAGCTTTTTTTGAACTACACATGCCATCACCAGATTTCAACAACTCAACAGATTTGTCAGGAGAAATGAATGTTTGTGGATCATCAATACATTTTTAAATGATTGTGCCCGATAATGCTTAGTGTCAAGAAACAAAACTATAAATTATACATCTTACAAATGCCCATTGGTAGAATGCATAATGCTGCAAAGAAGAGCTTTAGTAATATGGGTCATGACACCTCTCTCACCATAGTACTGTATTTACATACAATCCTATGGGGGAAACTGCTTCGGTTCACGCCCAACTCGGTTTACGACCAAAGTTCTGGAACGAATTATGGTCGTGAACCGAGGTTCCACTGTATAGACATTTATAAAACTATATCAAAAGTAAATGTGCATTTTGCTTCATGTGTAAAACAAAATGAAACATTTGCCTGATGATTTCAATTGTTGTAATGGGTAATGATTGTAGGTTAAGTTGATTGAATTATTAAATGATTAATAAGGTGGAATTTTATTTACTTTAATTGTTTGTTGAGGGGGCACACTGTAGTGACTGGAATTGTGCTTATGTAACTGGAAGATTGGTTAGGAATGGTACAGACAGGAGAAGTATCATTTTTATTTAAGAAAATATTTTATTATTGTGCTGTGCTATGACTAAGATGACTTTGTACTGATCGCCTATCCGGACCTTGAAGAATGTGTTCAAGAGGAAGGAATAAAATAAAGAGAAAACTGAAATCTTAGTGATTAGCAATAATGGATACAATGAGGCTATTAGAAATAAACTGGATACATTAAGATTAAAAGTAAAGACAGAGGTAAAAAGCTTAGGGGTAATTGTTGACTGTAATCTGAATTTTAAATCGCATATTAATCAGATCACTAGGACAGCATTTTTTCACTTAAGAAACATAAGTAAAGTTAGACCTCTTATATCACTGAAAGATGCTGAGAAAGTAGTTCACGCGTTTGTTTTCAGTCAACTAGATTACTGTAATGCACTCCTCTCAGGACTACCCAAGAAAGACATAAATCGTTTGCAACTAGTGCAGAATGCAGCTGCTAGAATCCTAACTAGTAAAAGAAAATCCGAACACATTTCTCCAGTTTTGATGTCACTACACTGGTTACCTGTGTCATTCAGGATTGACTTTAAAATTCTGCTTATGGTTTATAAAGCCTTAAATAATCTCGCCCCTTCTTATATATCGGAATGTCTGACACCCTATATTCCAAATCGTAACCTCAGATCCTCAAATGAGTGTTTCCTTAGAATTCCAAGAACAAAACTTAAAAGAAGTGGTGAGGCGGCCTTCTGCTGCTATGCACCTAAAATCTGGAATAGCCTGCCAATAGGAATTTGTCAGGCTAATACAGTAGAGCACTTTAAAACATTGCTGAAAACATATTACTTTAACATGGCCTTTCTATAACTTCAATTTAACTTAATTTAACTTAACCCTGATACTCTGTATGCTCAATTTCCTCATAATAACTATTCAGGGTAGCTCTAAAATCCGTACTGACCTCTACTCTCTTTTCTGTTTCTTTTTCCGGTTTCTTTGTGGTGGTGGCCTGCGCCACCTCCACCTACTCAAAGCTTCATGATGCTCCAGCAATGATGGATGGATTAAAAGGCAGAATTCTACGTGACCATCATCATCAAGCCTTTCTGTGAGAACCCTAAATCTAAAGAGGACTGTTTCATTTATGTTAGGTAGAATGCCCAGAGGGGACTGGGCGGTCTCATGGTCTGGAATCCCTACAGATTTTTTTTTTTTTTCTCCAGCCGTCTGGAGTTTTTTTTGTTTTTTTCTGTTCTCCCCTGGCCATTGGACCTTACTCTTATTCGATGTTAATTAATGCTGATTTATTTTGTTTTCTTATTGTGTCTTTTATTTTTCTATTCTTTATTATGTACTGTTATGTTACTATTATGTACTTTGAGCTACTGTTTGTATGAAAATGTGCTATATAAATAAATGTTGTTGTTGTTGAATGTTGCTGGCAAAGTCAGATTTTTTTTTGAAAATAGGTCCAGATGTGTTTATCCTGCTGTTCTTTGTTGCTGTAGCACTTGAGTGGATCTTGAATGGTGACCTCCATAGAAATCACAGAGTTCTATTTTCACCACAAAGGCAACTACAGTGATGTCCATGGTGCTGTTTCAGTTTGAATGACAGTTGTAATTAGTTGTGCAGCTTGTACTTTTATTCACATTACACTTTACATACACAGTAGATGAAACTACAGAGTGTGGATCACTTAATACTAACCACACTCACCTTGGGGTATCCTCTGTGTGTGTGTACCATATCTCTTAGCCTCTTTGACGTGCTACGGATTGACACCTTTGAATATTGGGTCCAGCAGAGTGAATTCAGCCTGATCTGACACAGTGGGTTTGTTATCTTCCTTTTCAATGGCAGGATTCATAGACATCAAGTGGCAATGAATAGAAAATAGATCATTGTAAATACGTGAGCTGCTTTCTATCAATTAGTCTTCGCATTTTTGGTGGCGATTTTAAGTGGAGCATTGTCTAAAACCACTGAGTTGCATACACCTATAACCATTAGAACAAAACTTGCTGTAACTGGACTTATGTGCGTGTAAGCTAGCAGAAGTGTATTTCTTAAAATTGTGAAAATACAGACCACTCTTTATCTGTAAAAACACTGTGTGCTCCTACATGTTGCAATCCATGTAATAACCTCAAGATGAATTGCCACGTTTCCTTTTTTAACAAACTAGAGTATTAAAGGAAATCTCGGCTTCCTACTAGCAGGCTGACGGTTTGTAGTACACTGGAACGTGACAGGGTCTGCAAGCCTCCTCTCACCAAGAATAAAGAAATTGCCTTTTATTTTTATTGGTGTTTTTGACTCCCGTTGTTTTTTCCGACTTCAGCGTCAACATCATCATCATGACTTTCTCTTTTCTTTTATACACTCTCAGAAAGATGACACTGTGATTTCAAAATATGTGTATTCCACAGGAGACATGCTGAATAACAAGAAATTGTACTGCGAAAATTTGTATTTGTGGCACTGAGAACATGGCACTTGGTGACATTTGGTGCTACTTATTCAAATTTTCCGTTCCACCTTAAATTCTGTTATATTTTATATATTAAGCAAGCATATATAACTAAAAAACCTATTCATGGCACTTCATGGTCATCTGACATACCACATTCGGCTATATTGCTAGCGACTTTTCAGCACTGTCACACAAAAATAATTCTGGCATATAAAAATATGTGTTCCACTAAATATATGATTAAATACAAGAAGATTTACTGTGGAAATTTTCATCAATGCCCCTCTGGACATAACGCTTAAGAAGATACTGACACACTACATTCTGCTACACTGCAAGGGGTGCTTACTTTTGTACACCATCACACAATGATGTTTCACTATGTTTATACTGAACAACACAATAATATCATGTGGATGTTTTTATTTGTGGTCCTCTGAACATGATACTTGTTAACATTTGGCCAAAATTATTCTGCATTGTAGTTGCTGATATATGCAAGGAGATGACCCAGAGAGGCAGCTGCAACAAAGCTACAGATACTACCAAATTTTTGAATTACACTGTAAGCAGGTGAATTATTGCTGAAATGGGTTCAGAAGTACATAATCATATTAGGCAAATAATTAAAATTATCTCATATTTTTCTCTACAATTGAATGAGTCCACTAAAATCACCAATGCATCTTTACTACTGGTTTTTGTGCAGTGCCATTGGGGAAGCAGTTTTCCTGAAGACATTTTATTTTGTAGCAAGGTTCCAGTGAAAAAAAAAACTCCCCTTTCATTTTTCTGTTGTCTCTTTTTAAATATTATGGCATTCGTGGCCTCTTCCCATCAGCTCTACACAACCCAAAGTCAGGCTAAGGACAGCCTGCTTTAGGTAACACTACCACAGTTTTGACTGCAAAACAAAAACCATTCCAGGGTAAGAGGCTTCGTCATCACAGGAGGCACACACATGAGCACACTGGGCCAATATATGCTGTAAGACAGGAGTACTAATCATTGTGTTAATATGCCAACCCATTCACAAACCCATCATTCTACAGATTATAAATAATATTAATAGGAAATGTCAGACTGCTCAACTAGTAGCCCAGTGTCTATGTGCTTGCCACAGTGAGATACTCTTGGCAGTAAATATGTACAGACTAACAATACTTCTATTATTTAAGAAGTAGCTGGCTAAGGTGGATGCATTTAAATACTTGGGATCAACAATACAGAGTTACAGGGATTGTGGAAGGGAGGTGAAAAAGAGAGTGCAGGCAGGGTGGAACAGGTGGAGAACAGTGTCAGGAGTAACTTGTGACTGATCGGTATCAGCAAGCGTGAAAGGGAAGGTCTACAGGACAGTAGTGTGACCAGCTATGTTATATAGGTTGGAGACGGTGGCACAGACCAAAAAACAGGAGACAGAGCTTGAGGTGGCAGAGTTAAAGATGCTAAGATTTGCATTGGGTGTGACGAGGATGGATAAGATTAGGAATTAGGACATTAGAGGGTCAGCTCAGGTTGGATGATTTGGAGACAAAGTCAGAGAGGCAAGATTGCGTTGGTTTGGACATGTGCAGAGGAGAGATGCTGGTATATTGGGAAAGGGATGCTAAGGATAGAGCTACCAGGCAAGAGGAAAAGAGGAACGCCTAAGCGAAGATTTATGGATGTGGTAGGAGAGGACATGCAGGTGATGGGTGTAACAGAGCAAGATACAGAGAACAGGAAGATGTGGAAAAAGATAATCCACTGTGGCAACCCCTAACAGGAGAAGCCGAAAAAAGAAGAAGAAGAAGAAGGTTCTTTTTTGGCTGTCCTTCCAATAATACATTATTTTAAGTACAGTGTGGGGAATCCATTCCCGGGAATGAAACTGCTGTAATTCCCGGGAAACCGGGAACGGCCAAGCTCGCATATATAGCGTGTAAAAGTGTAAAAATCGATCAAGAAATAACAGAGTTACAGTTGAAAATAATTAAGTTGCACGGTTTTTTAGCCTACGGTGTAGTGTGTTGCAGATTGATTCAGTCAATCAGCAGCAGTCATCAGTCTCCCAGCTCCAACTAAGACTGAGTACAGTGGACTGGGAAGAGTCTGCACTCTGCAGCTCATGAATACCGGGACAGGGCAGACTTCATTGACGTCTGCCAGACAACAGCTTTGAACAGCAACTTGAAATTGCAATGCTTCAGTCTGTTGCATCCGCATTATCTGTGCCAAGAAACTTGCCATCACAGAATGATGACAAGAAACTGGATGCATCAGTAAAAGCTGAAATGGCAGTGTTTCAGAGCAATGGCAAGCACGGGCGTTGTTTAGAACAAGTGTATCAGTATCTGATCAGGTAGATTGCGTTGCATTCCAAAAAATTATTTTTTAAACGTTAGTCTGTCATACAGTATATCCTCCCTATGGCATTTGCCACTTGATTGACATACAGGATGGCCAGTCTGAGATCTCTTTTCTTCTAACACACTGGTCATCCCACATGCACCTATACAATCAGATTGTGATTCGGACTATGAATGCCATGAATGTAATTACACCGATCTACATGCTGTCAAATAAACAAACCACACGCCGTGGCTTCGTCTCTGACTCTGACTTACGAGGTTCGATTCCCGAGAGGGGGTGCAGTGAGTGTGTACGCCTGATGAGCCCAGAATTAGGGCGAAACACGTGTCGCATACTCTTTGCATTTGACAGTAAAACTTTGCAACATTTTGTAATCTGCTTCTCGCAACTTAAGTGGGCACCGTGGCAGATGTTTGCCGACACAAGCGTTACCTAGTAGGTAACCACCCATACAATCAGGTTGTGATTCAGACTATGAATGCCATGAATGTAATTACCCCGATCTACATGCTGTCAAATAAACGAACCACATGCCATGGCACAACGTAAAAGGCAAAACACGTGTCTTTGCATTATTTGACAGTAAAACTATGCAATATATATATATATATATATATATATATATATATATATATATATATTTTTTTTTTTTTAATGTAGGTAGATCATTTTGGCCTGGTCATTTTAAAAGTAGCTCACAAGCCGAAAAAGTGTTGGCACCCCTGAACTTGATGCATGTACTTATATGACAGCATGAACTGCTTGTAGATAAGGTTAGTCTTTTATTGGTGTCAACATATTGCAGTAGTTTTATTAAAAATAAGTGTCGGTCGTTCTAAAAACCATTCACATGTGAGATGCCCATGCACTGTGTCATCCCCGGGAGCCCGGGATTCCCCGGAATGCCATGAGGGATTCCCGAATTCCCGGGAATGGATAAACCCGTCCGGGAATGGATTCCCTAGTACTGTAATTATAACAATATGCAAATAGTGGTATGGTCTCCTCCCCTTACCTGTTGAAGCTGGTAATTATTAGACATCTAGGGAAGTAAAGGCTTTGGCAAGCTTTCCTGACTACAGCCAAGATGTGTTGTGCCCAATTCAGTTATAGTCACTTGAAGAAATTTAAAGCTGCCAAAACCTCTCTACAGCATCAGTTCCAATGTAGGTGGTTGTCTGATCTGCTTTTTGCTTCTTGGAACCTATAACCAGCTCCTTGTTTTTGCTGATGTTAAGGAAGGAATTGTTGTTCTGGCACCAGTTGTGAAAAGACAAATGTTTTATCATTATTGGTGATTAAGTCTACAAATGTTGTGTTATCAACAAATTTAATAATGAAGTTGGATCTGTACTGCAATGCACAAAAACAAATTAAATCATACAAGAAATAATCCGAAAACACAAACACAAATCAGAAAAAGCAAAAAATATCAAATAACAAAAACAAATTAGAAAAAATGCAAAAACAAATTGAATGTGCAAAAGCAAATCAGAATGTTCAAAAGCAAATTGTCATGCAAAAACAAATGAGAAAATGCAAAAACAGCTTGAATATGTAAAAATGAAATAGAAAACGCAAAAACAAATTGGAAATGCAAAAACAAATCAGAAAATCAAAAACTAATTGATTTACAAAACAAACTGAATATGAAAAAACAAATAAGAAATGGCAAAAACAAATTGAATACACAAAAATAAATAAGAAACAACAAGTACAAACGGATCAATATGCAAACAAAATGATGAATCGTGAGAATGAGAATCATGAAAACAAGCAGTGCATAACCCAAATCGAGGCGGAAAAAACAGTGAAAACTTAATGTTCGTCATGATTCAATTCCAGCTTTTCAATGAGTGATGTAGTGGAAGCGAAAACGCTGAAAGGTAAAAGACATCTTTTATCTTTTTTAGATATTTTTATATACTGTACCTTACTTTAGCAGAAATGATAGTGTTTCCATAACTTCAAGCACTCTCTTCCAGAGCAGTGTTTAAAGTTTTACAAATTTCAGTATTTTGCAGTGAAGCTATATCTTAATGCCAACAGCACTCCGCATTGAGAAACATTTGATACTGGCATTATTTTTATTACACTAGTATAGATTATACTGACATGTATTATTTACAGTAAAGTATTATATGCACAAGTCTGTCAGCTCTGTACTGACCATTAGAAAACCATAACGTAATGCTGACAGCATAACTGCAAGCAACTATTCATACAACACCAGAATGTTGCAGGACACACATAGCCGACCAAAAGCAATCGCCTGTGACACATGTAACATTTGTTTTTTTTTTTAAACACGATTTGTTAGTTGGCTGATTTTAGACCAAACTATTATATCTCATATCCAGGCATCAACTTTTTTCTCCCATGACTGCAGTAGAGATGTCAGATTTCTTTTTTTTTTTTGAAGTTTTATTAATTTTATTGCAATCATTCCATACAAATCAATTTTTACAAAAAGTAAAATTGAGTTAAGAACAAGTCAACCCCCATCCCTGAGAGAGAGAGCAAGGCAAATGGCGTAAAATTTAAGGCTTGTAAACATACCTAAATTAATAAGTTTGAAAAGCCAATAGAGATGAATGCAGAAGACAAAGAAATACAGAAATAATTGCTTCCTCTGTGCTTTAAGAGCTTGTTTTAAAATATTACTGATTAGATCCTGCCATGTTTTGAAAAAAGTCTGTACAGATCCTCTAACTGAGTATTTGATTTTTTCCAATTTCAAATAGTATAAAACATTGGTTTCCCACTGACTTAAAAGAGGAGAGTTTGGGTTCTTCCATTTTAGCAGAATAAGTCTGAGTGCCAAAAGTGTAGTGAATGTAATCACAGTTTGTTTGTCTTTCTCCACTTTTTTTTTTTGAGATGTCAGATTTCAACTGGATACAAACCCATTTTGTTTGTATTTCCAAATTGTTTATGTGTTTTCTGATTTGTTTTTGCGTGATTTCATATTTTTGTGTATTGCATTTCTGGGCCACAGTAAGAAGGAGTACAGCAGTGGGCTCAACACGCTTGTGAGGTGTACTCATTAAGGATCAAAGTGTAAAACATGATCCTCTCATTTACATATATATAAGATTAAAAACCAGTTATAGAGGGTGGCACCAAGTCAAAAGTATACAAGCATACTGAATAGCTTTGATAGCACCAAAGTGTTAGTAATTTTCTCCAGTAGTTTTTCTTATTTCCTTGCTTTTTCCTTCATTAGATCTTTCCTACATGCAGTTACTCTGACATGCATATCTTTAGCGTGTGAGATGAAATCAGAGATGAACATCAAAAACATGGGAAAAATAAACAAAATCCATGCAGCAAGTGAACAGGCTTGGGAATGAACCAATGCCTGTAGTATGATATCCACAATTTTGGTATTGTAATGAACATCCTAATATCATTGTTAGTGCTGGTTTTGTTCACACAAATAATCTACTTTGAAAGTCTATAGTATTTATACAATAAAATAAAATTACCTGCGCACTTTTTTTTCTAGTTTATTTTCATTAACAAGTCTCTTTTATAGCTTCTCTCTTATGCTGTATACTGCTATTCTCTTACACTGTATACTGCAGATATCTTTGCTGTTTCCATTTTTAAAATTGCTCAAATCCATTTGCATTGTACTCATCTAAATCTCTTGTATTTTTTCTTGTATTATTGATATAATGTTATATTTGTGCAGCTACTGTATATATAACTTATTTTAGCTATACAACGTATGCATCTGTATACAGAAAGAATCAATTATTTATTTTTTTCTAGCAGAAATACCTGTCATTGCCTGGGTTTATTTGTAGAATGGGTTAAGGAAAGAAAGCAAAGACTTATCTGTATTTCTAAATGGGAACCCTGTTGTTATTGCTAACTATTCCTTCCATCATCTACGCTGCCTCTCTATTATTATCTCTGCTCTTGTGACTCGAAAATTTGTTCTTTTTGGGTCTGATTGGATTGCAGAACTGCAGTAAATACTTTTCTGGGTTGTAACCATGAATGCTGTCACATCTGAATCGTCCTCTTAGTTAAAGGCTCTGAAAGTTCATAATGCTTAAATTGTGAAGAAAGGTAGACAAAGCATGAATTAAGCAACAACCCTTTGTTTCTCCTTTGTGTTGCATTTCCATTCTCAATCAGGTCTTACTCAACCTGCAAAAGCATACAATACTGTTTTGAATATTACAGTAGATAGAAGCATAATGTTTTGTTTTGAGAATTTGTTCATTTTGAGTCCAAATGGATTCCAGAATTGTGGTAACTTCTTGCTTGGTTGTAACCATGAACACTGTCATATCTGACTCATTTTATTATTTCAAGCTGGTCAATCCATTAAGCAACTCCGGTGGCTGCCTAGGTGTCCGTTTATGAAAGTTAAGGGGCACATGGTCAGGGAACAGTGGGTTGGTGTTTTGGTAACTAAAGGGGTGTGTAATCCATACACTGAGGGGAACCCCTCTGCCTAGGGCTCCATATGGACTTTGACTGGAATTGGTTTATATTCTTAAATGTTGAAGAAAAGCCGACAAGGCAGAAATTAGACAACAACCCTTTGATTCTATTTTGTGTTGTGCTGTACTTCCGCTCTTGATCAAGCCTCACCTAATACCACCCTACAACAGTGTACAATACTCCTTTTTATATTTTAGTATAGAGAAGCAGCACGTGGCATTGCCTGGGTAAGTAATATTAAGCTGGGACTCCTAGGGTGAAAAGTTTGGGTTCTAGTGTTCTAGAGAACAACAATGCAAAATTTGGCCCAGATTAGTCAAAGGGTGTAGGATTGTATAGGGTTTATACAGATAGATATTCTATTTTACATATATAATAGCCATGGTACCTGTCAAAGACAGCTAATAGAATAATTAAAAAATTTACTTTTCTTGCTCTACATGTACCTTCAGTGTCTTGCCTCTCTTCAACATTTTCCAGTAAAGCCTGCGTCTTAGACTCTGTCATTATTTTCAAGGCGCCTTTCTTACCACCTGTTTGGTTTTATATTTGCCATTTTTGAAGGCGTCTCACTCAGCATGTCTCATGCGCCTTTACTCCGCCTCCTGTGTTTCACACTTGCATTTCCCCTCTTTTGTTGTGTCATCAAATCCAAACTGACCGATCACACCAATCTAAAATGACCAGTTAGATTTCTCAGAAAGACTGCACACACATTTCTTAGTGTTTTATAATTAGATAGATAGATAGATAGATAGATAGATAGATAGATAGATAGATAGATAGATAGATAGATAGATAGATAGATAGATA
>JANRMT010062791.1:19003463-19072959 GCA_026402145.1 Polypterus bichir lapradei
ATAGATAGATAGATAGATAGATAGATAGATAGATAGATAGATAGATATTTCAAGCATTTAAGTTGTCATTTATGGACTATTGCTACCTCCGTGTATTTTTGTCTCTTCCATAGTACCTTCAGTGTCATATTTTATTTTGTAACCTGGCTTATGCTTTTGTATCAATACGGCAATACTGACACCATTGACTGACATTTGGCCAGACATTTAGCAAACATTTAAAACAGACAAGCTGAAAATATGTGAATTACTGGAATTCAATTGTGAATGCTATTGTTAGCATTGATAGTTAAAGATTAATGTGAATATACATTGTGATCACTAAAATAAAACTTTTCATGTGGTTTTAACATAAGACATAAACACATTTCAAAATTAAGGTTGAGCTGTAATAATATCCCAGAGATACCTTGACTCCCCAAAGGAGAAAATACAAACTAGTGAAATATTGTAGAAATGAACCATACTGACTAAACGTGACCAGCATTTGCTTGATTCCTCTCCTTTTCACATTTTGGTAATGCTTTTCTTGCCAAGTGCAGAATATTGCTTCTTCACTAGATGTCAGTGTTTAATCAGCAGTAGCACCAATTGAAAAATGAGCTATTTTACTGCCTGCATTACAGCAGGAGTCAGTATGTTATAATTTGTATATGTTTCTGCTGCTCTCTAATGAGATATAAGTAAGGCAGTCACCTTTAATAAATCAGCAAATAAAAGGAAAAATGTATAAAGCCTATATCCTCAAAAAATATAAAATAAAGGAAGTTAAAAATCCATTTAAAGATATTATCATTATTTTGAAATGTAAAGAAAAGCAACATGAATGTATATTAATTATGTAGTTAGCAGACAATGTAAAGGAGACACTTGAGTAAATCTTCCTTCTTAGTGTTTGTCCCTTGCTAACAGAGGGTTCGCTGCTTTTGATGCTTTCCTCCACTTCATCCAATCTAGGACGTCTTCCGGGTCAATGTCAATCTGTCGCATGTCCTCCTTGATTCTGTTGAGCCAGAGTCAAAGGGCAATCTTGGCCACTGTCTCTTCTTCACCACATAGGACATGTCCTACCATCTCAATCGAGCCTTTTGTATCTTCTCAGTGATATGGCACCACTTGACACTTGAGTAAATAAGGGGTACAAACATTACTTAAAGCAGGGTTTCATAAAGAGGTGCAGTCATTTAGATAATTGAGCACTTAACACTCCATTATGTTTGAAGTCATGTACAGAACTGCAGTGTTGAGCAGACCCATTTCAAGATTATGCTGACTGTTTGAATAGGAAATAATAGTGATTAAGACTGCTCATTCTGCAAAAGTTTAATATAAAATAACAACTAAAGTGGTGTTGCCCGAGGAGTGAAAAAGATCCCATCAGACTTGGAACAACTTCAAATAAAAGTTAAAGTAGAAGTGCCAGTTCTTCATTTATGTTGGTTATCCATTGATTCAAGAATCAGGGCTATACAAATAAGAAACTCTGTGTCATTTGACTGCAAAGTCTAAGGTAAGGGGCAGGACGTCTCAGAAACATAAATCTTTACAGAGTGTGGTGCTACATTTTTGTGGGATTACATAAGTTCTTTATTACACCTAAAAACCTAAAACAATCAACAAAACAGTTAAGAGGGTGAAGTGTTACAAAGAAAGCAAGGAACAGAAAAAATATTTTTTCCTTGTTCTCAAGAAGGAAACAAGTATACTGTATGTCTAGTGCATATTTAAAGACGTTTATATCCTTATTGATTGTTTACTTTATTAAGGAGAATGTTTTTTCTGCTGTGGTGTAGTGGATGGGTGGATAAATTGGGAAGCAGTTACATTTACCTAATTAAAATATAGGTGTTAGGGTGGTTAGTTCTCCTGTCTCACACACTCAGACTTCTGAATGAAATGCCAGCTTGAGTGGGTATTTCTTGATTACACCAGCATCCTCTTACATCTGAAAGTTGTGAGATGAATCTGTAGCCTAATTGGTCTGATATGCATTTGTACGTGATTGTACCTTGTGATGGCTGGGCATCACATCTACGGTTTGTCCATGCTTTATGCATGATACTATTAGAATCACATTTATCTCTAAAGAAACTCTAAGATTAACAAAGTAAGTTAAAAAATGGGAGGGTGCATGAATAAATAGAAAATCCAACTATGCAAAAGCATTGAGGTAATAAAGTTGAAAGTTTTTGTCATACGAATAACAAGAATTATATTGATAGGCTGCCTCAAAAGAATTTGCTACAGCATAGGTGAGCATAGTTCTCACATTCTTTTTAGCTTGTAAAAATGTTTCATGTTAGCAGTCAGTCCTCATTTTAATTTCACGTCAGTTCTTAGCGTATCTATTAGAAATGTTCAAGTTCTGTAAATACTGTTAACATATTTTTTCCCTTGGCAAAGTCAACGTCTGTTAATGTTCACTAACTTGTAAATGTTTTACATAGAATCTGTGTTTGTAAATAAAAGAGAAGCATTTTTCACTAACATGATACTGAATTTAGCAGCATAGTGGCATTTTACTGCTTCTGCAGATAGTCCAGTCTTCTGAAAGTACATCAATATGTACATTTTGAAATGCATTCAGTTCAAGTCAAGTTCACAGGGGTAGAAACTTATCCCAGCACCAAAAGGAGAGAAGCCAGGAAACACCAGGGACAGGTTGCCAGGACACACACACATATGCAGACTAACACTCATTTAAACTGGGGGCAATTTCAATGTGCCAGTCTAACTACCATGCATGTTTGGGGTGTGTGATAGAAGAACCATTTCTGACACAGTGAGAAAATGCAAACTGCAAGCAGTAAATGACTAGGTATAGGATTGAAATACAGAACACTGGAACCAGATGTTAGTAGTACTAGCCCTGTGCTGCTGTGCTGCCCACATTTGGCAAGTATTTCTAAACTTATATATTAATTGAATCAGTTATTGATTTTAAATACTTATATAAAAATTATCTGTTTAGTGCAATTATTGTATTTATCCATTTCTTTTATTAACTTACTGTTTCTCTGAGGGCTGGATCCTACCCTAGCAGCATTAGGTGCAAAACAGGAGTCAAATCCTTGATAGGGTGCAAGTCCATTCAAGAACACAGTCACATCTGCCTCTGTACACCAGAGAAATTTGAAGGCACTGATTATGATAATATTCATATCTTTGGGTAGAAATAAGAATACTAGAATAAAATTTAAACAATGTGTAAGAGCATGTGCAAACTCTATATAGACAGTCATCCATCCATCCATTATCCAACCCGCTATATCCTAACTACAGGGGCACGGGGGTCTGTTGGAGCCAATCCCAGCCAACACAGGGCGCAAGGCAGGAAACAAACCCCGGGCAGGGCACCAGCCCACCGCAGCAGCACTTAAATTCAGGTCTCTGGAGCTGTGAGGCAGCAGCAGTAAGGATTGCACCACACTTTCTGCAGTATTGTTGTTGCTAAAAAATGTTGTTTCTTTTACCTTCAGCATTCTCTTAATACTTTATCAGCATTCTTCTTCTTCTTCTTCTTTTAGCTGCTCCCATTATGGGTTGCCACAGCAGATCATCCAAAATTGTTTATTAATATTATTATTATTATTATTATTATTATTTTGACCCTAATCTATAGATGACTCATACAGTTTGGTAATTCATCATACATTTATCAAAATTTGTTAAGTTTAAAAAGGATTTATATGAACTGGAGAATTCTTTTTGTAATAAAATATTAAGACATCTAGCTATTTAATATCATGTTTGTAAAAGCAGAAATTATGAGATCAGTTTTACATTGATATTTTACACTATTTTATGTATATTGTTTCAAATTCTTATCAGCACAAGTCCAAAGATTTCTTTCAAGCATTAATATAAAGTGGAGTTTTTAACCAGATTGTTTAATTGAATCTTGGAAAGTGAGAGGATGTCTGAGGAGTGGAGAAAAAGTGTACTGGTGCAGATATTTAAGAATAAGGGGGATGTGCAGGACTTTAGTAACTACAGGGGGATAAAATTGATGAGCCACAGCATGAAGTTATTGGAAAGAGTAGTGGAAGCTAGGTTAAGAAGTGAGGTGATAATTAGTGAGCAGCAGTATGATTTCATGACAATAAAGACACAGATGCGATGTTTGCTCTGAAGGTGTTAATGGAGAAGTATAGAGAAGGCCAGAATGAGTTGCATTGCGTCTTTGTGGACCTGGAGAAAGCATATAACAGGGTGCCTCAAGAGGAGTTATGGTATTGTATGAGGAAGTCGGGAGTGGCACAGACGTACGTAAGAGTTGTACAGGATATGTACAAGGGAAGTGTGAGAGTAGTAAGGTCTGCGGTAAGAGTGACAGATGCATTCAAGGTGGAGGTAGGATTACATCAGGGATCGGCTCTGAGCCCTTTCTTATTTGCAATGGTGATGGACAGGTTGACAGACGAGATTAGACAGGAGTCCCCGTGGACTATGATGTTTGCTGATGACATTGTGATCAGTAGCAATAGTAGGGAGCAGGTTGAGGAGACCCTGGAGAGGTGGAGATATGCTCTAGAGAGGAGAGTAATGAAGGTCAGTAGGAACAAGACAGAATACATGTGTGTAAATGAGAGGGAGGTCAGAGGAATGGTGAAGATACAAGGAGTAGAGTTGGCAAAGGTGGATGAGTTTAAATACTTGGGATCAACAGTACAGAGTAATAGGGATTGTGGAAGAGAGATGAAAAAGAGAGTGCAGGCAGGGTGGAATGGGTGGAGAAGAGTGTCAGGAGTAATTTGTGACAGACGGGTATCAGCAAGAGTGAAAGGGAACTTCTACAGGGTGGTAGTGAGACCAGCTACCTGTATGTTATATGGGTTGGAGACAGTGGCACTCCCCAGAAAGCAGGAGACAGAGCTGCAGGTAGCAGAGTTAATGATGCTAAGATTTGCATTGGGTGTGAAGAGGATGGATAGGATTAGAAATTAGTACATCAGAGGGTCAGCTCAAGTTGGACGGTTGGGATACAAAGTCAGAGAGGCAAGATTGTGTTGGTTTGGACATGTGCAGAGGAGAGATGCTGGGTATTTTGGGAGAAGGATGCTAAGGATAGAGCTGCCAGGGAAGAGGAAAAGAGGAAGGCCTCAGCGAAGGTTTATGGATGTGGTGAGAGAGGACATGCAGGTAATGTATATAACAAGATGCAGATGACAGAAAGATATGGAAGAAGATGATCCGCTGTGGCGACCCCTAACGGGAACAGCCGAAAGAAGAATAATAATAAGAAGAAGAAGTTTAAATTCAGCAAAGATAATGGTGTGGATGTGTTTAATTATATTCTGCTTTAGCTATGCTTTATAACGTGGTGTTGATTTTTTATATTAAATTATGCAGCAATGAATATATGTTTTATTTTGTGGATAGCTCAATAAAATAATGCATTCTATTTTTGTGTGTTTTCCTTATGTAATGTTTCTTAGTAAATATTACAGTTAGTCTTGAATTAAATGGGGAGGAAAGTGACATAATGGTTAGCATTACTTTCTCACAGCTCCACTGTCTGTAAGCACATTGCATATTCCCCTTGTGTGAGTGCTATAATTTCATCCCAAAGATATGTACAGATGTAACTACAGGGTCATGGGGGTCTGCTGGAGCCAATCCCAGCCAACACCAGGGCACAAGGCAGGAAACAAACCCCGGGCAGGGCGCCAGCCTACTGCAGGGCACACACACACATCAAGTACACACTAGGGACAATTTAGGATTGCCAGTGCACCTAACCTGCATGTCTTTGGACTGTGGGAGGAAACTGGAGTACCCAGAGAAAACCCACGCAGACACGGGGAGAACATGCAAACTCCACGCAGGGAGGACCTGGGAAGCGAACCCAGGTCTTCTTACTGTGAGGCAGCTGCACTACCCACTGCACCATATTCTATACTATACTATACATATTCTTAAAAAATTTAAAAAACTCTAGACGATTAGTTAATCAACTTGCAAGACAATCCTACATACACAGAAACATTATATTTAATTTTTAAACACAATTGACGTTTTTATACAATTCAGTGCATTTAAGTTGTGTTTAATATGAGTATATGCAACATCTCACCAGCAGAAGGGGCGGAACTATCTAGTCACCCCACTTGTGCTAGTTTAAATATTAAAGTTTAGAGTAGATGAGAGCTATATTCTTGTTTTCAGTTTTAAAGGTTATCTTTTTTTCTTGTTTACTTTTTCTGTTGACTCTGAATTCTCCCTTTTTAACCTTAAACTTCACTGGCTCTGTATCAGCAAACATCTGATTACGCGTAATAGTTTTTTTCCAGTTTTAAGCTAGTATTTTATGAAAAATGAAACAAAACTGTATGAAGTCAATAACAAATATTAACTATTCATTAATATTTATGTGGGCACAATACACTTTTAAAATATGTCTTCATTTTCAAAAAGAAAATAATTTAGCATGTCCCATGATAATTGTTCATTGTAACTAAAATATTTTGATGGCTCTCTGTCACAAGCAGCATACTGTATGTGTGCTGCATGCATATTTGATAAAACTAAATGGTCAAAAGACACTTATTCAGAATTCTATGATGTCTATTCTTATTATTGCGCAGGATGGCAATACCACAGTCCACAGAAACATTGTTTTGCACAGTCTCCAAAACAAAATTATTTGTAATCTTTCATCATTAGTTAAAGTTTACATTACTACCGAATCCAAAGCTTTTGGGGGCCCTTTATAAAGATATCATGACAGCTTACTTTCATACAGTTACTTCTCCCAAGCTGCACTTTATTTATATATGGTACATTTACATTTAAAGACAATCCATTATTATTCTTACTCACCTAATCAGATGTTCATAGTCACTGGTGTACAGTATATCCCAGCTGTTGCTGGAACAATGTGGGAACAAACTCCACACAAGGTCTCACTTCATTTTAGGGCACACACAATGACACTCACTCGCATCAGGCCAGTTTAGAGTTTCCAATAAACTTAATATGCTTGTCTTGGGATGTAAAAGAAAAACTGAAGTAACAAGAAGAAAATCTGTCCTGATAACTATCATACTGTATAACATGGCCCTTGCAACCCTGAAATGGATTCAGCAAGTTTGACATTGGATTGCTGAATCATTTACTACTGTATCTACAACATCAGTCTGTTAGAATTAATTTTACTTGTTTAGGAAATACAGTATAATATATAATATAATAAATGTAATATGCTATAAAGCTAAAATTAACACTGAATCCAATAATAATATAAGACAAGGGTATCAAACTGTAAAGAGAGAGAAGGTTTTCATTCCAACCCATTCCTTCTTTACATTAGACTCCTACCATAATTAGATATGCTGGTGTGCAGTGGCTAGCATGGCTGCTTACCAGTTCCAGAGTCTTAAGTTGTGATCCTTGGCCTTTGTGCAGTTTACAATCTTTATCATACCTGCAAGGGTTTTCATTTAGATTGCATGTTTTTCTTAGCACATCCTAATGACATCTGTGTTATGTTATATGGAGGCTGTAAAACTAGCCTGTTATGAGTCAGTATGAATATATCTGTATGCCTTGTTCAGGAATATCACCCCATTCAGGGTGGGTTCCAGTACTGTCCCCTATGCTGGTGGAATAGGCACCAGCTTCCCATGATGCTGAACTAGTTAAATGGGTTAGAAAATGAGTGGATATATGGTATTTACTACTTTCCACATTTACTATATCAGTCATTCACTTTATATAGGAGTATACCAATTGTGACTTAGTTTTCACTGGTGAACATTTTTGATCTCATATTGATTTTAATACCCATTAATTATTTATTTTATGTTCATTATTTAAGCCATTTCCTGTTACTGCATATTGTATATATGTAGGAATAAACCTCAGGTTACTGCCCTACTTCATTGTTATTTGCACTTTCATCTGTCTTCTGTTTCTATATGAATACATTTAATCATCACTCTTTCTAACTGAATTGTTAGTTTAAGTAGACACAGATTTTTAACTTAAATTCTTTTAGTAGAAGCACACTTCAGTGTTTAGTTTGTATTTTAATGAAACTATTGTGATAACCATAATATCTGAAAAATACTATCACGTGTTCAGTATGTATAAAATTGTTGAATTTTTAAGATATATGTCCAGTTAAAACTGGTTGGAATCAAACCAGGCATACACTGTGGTCCTTCATTAACTGAATTTGAAAATGGTTTATGGTTGTCACACTTAGCTTTTCAAATTAAAAAGAAATCCAACATATGACCAACATAAGCCTACTGATAAATTTCATGTGTATCTTCATAACTGTTTAAAAGCATTACGTGCCAATCTAAAGTACAGCCATGTTTGCTTAATCATGCGTTCATGTAATTGCTCATTTGCTAAGAGCAGATTTTATATAATGAATTATCTGCTGTGAGGTCAGCTAAAGTTGATAAGTAATTATGTTATCTAAAGTTAACGACAAAGGATATGCAGCCTACACATCTAAATATTAAAACAAATTGGACATGAAATTAATAGGTATTCAAAACAAACATAAATAATAAAAATTTTAAGAAAGGCTGAATTCCAATTTTTTTTCTTTCATAACCAAAAATATTCATTAATAACCTGTAAGGGAAGACAATTAATTTAAACAAGATTGTTTAATCAAATAGTTACAGATAGGTCCATAAGTATTTGGACAGTGGCACAATTTTCATAATTTTGGCTCCATGCACCACTAGAATGGATTTGAAATGAAAGAATCATTATGTGATTGAAGTGTAGACTTTCAGCTTTAATTTAAGTGGTTTACCAAAAATATCATTTGAGCCATTCAGAAATAACAGCCAGTATTATAGATGGTCCCCCTGTTTTTGGGGGCTCAAAGGTATTTGCACAAACTAACAATCATAAATATATCAATCATTTTTAATATTTAGTTGAAATTACTCTACAGTCAATCACTGTTTGAAGTCTGGAACCCATGGCCATCTCCAAGTGCTGGGTTTCCACCCTAGTGATACTTTACCAGAGCTTTACTGCAGCTGTCTCAGTTGCTGTTGTTCATTGGATTTTCTGCCATCAGCTTTGAATTCAGCAAGTGAAATACATGTCCAGTTGAGTTGAGGTCAGTTTATTGACTTGGCCTTTGAAGAATATTCCACTTCTTTGCATTGAAAAGCACTTGGTTTACTTTCTCAGTATGTTATGGCTTGTTGCCCATCTGTATTGTAAAGCATTGTTCAGATTTGCAACATGTGTCTGAATTTGAGCAGATAGAATAGCCCTATACACTTTAGAATTCATCCTGCTACTTCTGCCAGCAGTCATATCATCAATAAACATTAGTGACTGACTTCCATTCGCAGCCATGCATGATCATGCCATAAAACTGCCTCCACCACTCGTAGATGATGTGGTATTCGTCGGGTCATGAGCCGTTTCTTTTCTTTTCCATACTCTTCTCTTTCCAACATTCTGGTATATATTGATTTTAATTTCCTTTGTCCAAAGAAAATTGTTTCAGAACTGGACAGGCTTCTAAAAAATGCTTTCTGGCAAAACCTTTGCTTGAGGTTTACCAGTGTTTTGCACCTTGTGGCCATTGAAACAAAATCACCTCTCCCTTTTGTGCTTGAAGATCAAAGATTCTGTTGAATTCACACACGCTGCTGTCAATCAGAAAATAAAATTAGACTTTGTAATATTTTCACTTTGCCATAACTTTTCTATTTTATATGTAAAAATTCACAATGACAACTTGGCAAAAAGAAAAGGTGCCTGTGCTTTTATTTATCAAGTGCCTCAGAGCAGGAAAACTTCCTAACTGATTCAGAGAGTGATTCAAATTTAGGCCTAATCCTAAGAGAAGGAATAAAAACATTTTATCAGTTTTCCTATTTTTGGAAGTTATTTCTATTTTCAGGATTTAGGAGAGGTTGTGAGCTGTCCTAATTCACTAGGATCTGCCAGAAGATGGTGGTAAGGCAGAGATTAGAATGCACATCCCAGGAAAAGTGTAATGTTTTGGAAATGATGGACAACAATGCACTCTTAAAAAGGAATGAAATAATATTTAGAGCTAAACTTGTATGTTACATGATCGATCCAAATATGCAGAGAAGTCGTCCAAAGTTAAAGTGTTGGAAACATTACTTATTTGGCCACTTAGAGAATGCATCTTTGCCAATAGAGATGATTTGGGTATGTTACAACCAACCATTTCTCAAATTTTTCACCAAACTTTAAATGCTGTTACAATGAGTGAGATAATGTGCAGTTTTATGCATTTCCCTAACACTCCACATGTTAAAACAAGCTGCATTCATTTAGATTGGTACGCACATAAAGATCATTGCCTCAAGTTTGGATGAGCATGCATATGTGAATTCCAAGTGATATCACAGTATTAGCACACAAGTGGTCATGGACGCAAACTTCATTCTAGTAAATGGCATATTCTTCTGCAGAGTAACTGGTCTGGATAGGTGATTGACAGTGAAATGTCACATATGTACGCTGAGCTCTTGTAGTCCATGGACCCCTGGAACATTCCTGTTACATTTTACAAGCCTGGGAAGGCTTAAGAAGGCATGCAGAGACTTCTGGGGCATTAGATAAATAGAGCATTACAGAAGATATTGGGAGAATCACAGCACAGTGGAAGATGATCTGGGTACTGGAAGAGTCACTTCAGAAACAGCACAAGAATAGCTGTGGCTATAGCTTCAGTAAATGTTACTTTATAAGATGTCTCCTGTGGCCATAACAACAAGTACGGTTGTGTATCTTCCTTCCATCCATCCATTTTCTAAACCTGCTTTATCCTGAGTAGAGTTGCGGTGAAGCTGGAGCCTATCCCAGTAAGCATAGGGTACAAGGCAGGAACACTCCCTGGAGCATTCATTGTTAAATAAACAAGCTCAATTTTGACTTTACTGTTCTTCAGTTTGTGTGTGTCTTGGTCTTTCCATCTTGGTGCTAATTACAGTATTATTATTTATGTTGTTGCAAAGTGGTAACAATTACTGGCAGCTTAGAACAACATTTCACCTTATTACGGTATGTTTTCCTTTCTCTTAAAACAACTTGGGGGAATGGGCAATGCTCGCCCAGTGCTGCTAAATGGCAGGCAACTCCCTGAACAAGTGCTTGACTCGAGGAGGGGGTAAGAGGCCTGGGAAATTGGTGGGTGTTGGGGGCTGTGTTAAGAAGAGATGGGTTGCATTGTACATTTAAAGACCAAACTGTAAAAGACAAAAAAGAAACAGTCGCTGTTTAAAAAAAAATTTTCAACAATCGCATGGCAATAAAGGCTTATGACTCCAATGCCAACCTATATGTCAATATTTAATAAAAAAATTAATGATATTAGAAATAATATAGTATATCTCCCCAACACTGCACATCCTCTTAAGCCCCAGTACCCCGTTATAAACAAATTAAATTCTTTCACCAGGATAGATTTACCTGATTTATATAAAATAATTTCTCAACTAAGACCCTCCACCTGCGTCCTTGACCCAATACCAACAAGTTTTTTCAAAGAAGTATTGGGCTTGCTAATTGATAGTATTCTTGACATAGTAAACTTATCATTAGATACGGGGGTCTTCCCAGACTATCTTAAGACTGCTGTAGTTAAACCCCTACTCAAGAAAAATAAATCTCTACTCCTCTGCTTTTGAAAAATGTAGACCTATTTCTAACCTGCCTTTCTTAAGTAAAATTCTACAGAAGGCAGTCATTATGCAGCTAAATGACCACCTCAATAAACCTGCTCTTCTTGATAAGTTTCAGTCAGGTTTTAAAACAAATCACAGCACAGAAACTGCACTCGTTAAAGTAGTAAATGACTTGCGGGTAAATGCAGACAGAGGCCATTTATCTGTTCTCATCCTCTTAGATCTGAGTGCCGCATTTGACACCATTGATCACAATATTCTTAGAAATTGCCTTAGTCAATGGGTGGGTCTCTCTGGTAGTGTCTTAAATTGGTTTGAATCCTACCTGGCAGGTAGAAAATTCTTTATTAGTTGTGGTAATTATACTTGAAAGGGACATGATATTCTATATGGTGTTCCACAATGGCTCTATCCTGGGTCCACTGCTCTTTTCAATCTACATGCTTCCGTTAGGTCAGATTATCTCGGGGCATAACGTGAACTACCACAGCTATGCTGATGACGAGCAACTGTATTTATCAATAGCACCTGATGACTCCGACTCTGTTGTTTCACTAACACAATGTCTTACTTGTGTTTCTGAGTGGATGAGTAATAATTTTCTCAAGCTAAATAAAGAAAAAGCTGAAATTTTAGCGATTGGCAATAATGGATTCAATGAGGTTATTAGAAATAAACTTGATGCTTTAGGATTAAAAGTCAAGACGGAGGTAAAGAATTTAAGGGTAACAGTTGACTGTGACCTGAATTTTAAATCACATATTCATCAGATCACTAGGACAGCATTTTTTCACTTAAGAAATATAGCAAAAGTTAGACCTCTTATATCATTGAAAGATGCTGAGAAATTAGTTCATGCTTTTGTTTTCAGTCGACTAGATTACTGTAATGCACTCCTCTCAGGATTACCCAAAAAAGACATAAATCAACTGCAACTAGTGCAGAATGCAGCTGCTAGAATCCTAACTATGAAAAGAAAATCTAAGCACATTTCTCCAGTTTTGATGTCACTACACTGGTTACCTGTGTCATTTAGAATTGACTTTAAAATACTGATTATGGTTTACAAAGCCTTACATAATCTCGCTCCATCTCATATATCGGAGTGTCTGACATCTTATATTGCAAATCGTAACCTTAGATCTTCAAATGAGTGTCTGCTTAGAATTCCAAGAGCTAAACTTAAAAGAAGTGGTGAGGTGGCCTTCTGTTGTTATGCACCTAAAATATGGAATAGCCTGCCAATAGGAATTCACCAGGCTGATATAGTGGAGCCCTTTAAAAAAAACTGATAACTTTTACATGGCTTTCTCATAACTTAATTATAATTTAATCCTGATGCTCTGAATATTCAATTAATTATCATTACTATTCATGGTGGCTCCAAAATCCGTACTAACCCCGACTCTCTCTTCTGTTCTTTTTCCGGTTTTCTGTGGTGGCGACCTGCGCCGCCCCCTCCTAATCAACAGCACCATGATGTCCCTACATTGATGGATTAAAGGCCAGAAGTCCACGTGACCATCATTATCAAGTCCTTCCATGAAAACCCTGAATACAATGAGGACTGATCATTTATGTTAGGTAGAATGCCTAAAGGGGGCTGGGTAGTCTCATGGCCTAGAACCCCTGCAGATTTTATTTTTTCTCCAGCCGTCTGAAGTTTTTTTTTGTTTTTTCTGTCCTCCCTGGCCTTTTATTCTATGTTAATTAGTGTTCTCTGATTTTAATTCTTACTTTTCTCTTTCTTCATCATGTAAAGCACTTTGAGCTACATTATTAGTATGAAAATGTGCTATATAAATAAATGTTGTTATTGTTTAAAGAAAAATTAAACATTTAGATTCTGCAGTATATATTAAATAAAATAAAGAAAACCTCAACAAAAGTTGTGATCCAAAGTGTGAAAAACAAAGTTTAGTGAGAAAAACAGTGCAGAGTTGGCACACTAAGCATTTTACTGTAGTGAATGTTGTATTATGAATGAGGTGAGATGTAGTTGTCTTCCATGGTCGAAATATTATTATGGTTTCTTTCAAGATTATTTTAAAGGATGTATTTTAAGGAGAGGAATGTTCAAATTTCCTCTTCAATGTTAAGTGTTGCTTGGTTATGGGGAAAATATAACAGATTCACAGATTCTTTATCTAGTCTTCTAGCAATGTCTTACTGTATCCACATTAATTTGGTTCCTTTAAAGCAACCTGGACTGTCACCCTTGAAAGTGATTTTTGGCCTGGTCTCTGCTTGTGTGGCATTTGTTCTTTGTGGGATCCACACCGTTTATTAGGTTAATTGCAATTTAACAGTTGTTACTGCAAATTGATCCAATATGATTAATTATAATTGTTTATGTAAGTGTGTCCTGCAATGGTGCGGCCTCCCATCCAAGACTGGATTCTTCCTTGTACCAGAATTTACTAGGCTCCAATGTCTTAATCACTAATAGGAAGAAAAGGTGTGAAAATGCATGGCTTGATAAACTGTTATTTTAGCTATTATTATAAACCACTAGTGTGCATTACCAAAGCAGGATATTCTCTTTTTTCTTTCTTTCTATGATTTTTGCTCTTGTAAGAAATATCTTCCAATCAGGAATTCATTATCAGTTACTGAAAAAAAGGTCAATTTATTTCACCCATTTTGTGGGTACAGTATTGCTAAAGGAGAAATCAGACAAAACTTCAAACGTTAAAAAAAAGAAGTCACTGTCAAATTTGTGCTATTTCATTCTGATCATATGATGATTATTTGACATTTTCACAGAAAAACAGTTAACTGACTACCAATAAACCAATAGCTAAGTTTGCGGGAATCACTTGCTTGAAATTCTGCCACTTCTATTACAATCTGCTGCAAAGTATTTTACATAATAAAACAAAGAAGCAAAATATTGACAGAAGTGAGCTGTAGCTATTTAGACAATATGATGAGATATTAAAAAAAGAAAAGCATTTGCTTTTAAGGCAACTTAAGTCAAAATATCATAGCTTTGAAATATGGGCTTAAAATCATAAATACCCAAGCCTCAAAAGTAAACCTGTGACCCTGTGTTAGGATATAGTGGGATAAACAATGACTGACTGAGTGACTGACTAAAAAATAAATTAGTGTAAGATTTCAGGTTGGAAAGAGAAATAACTTTTACAGTAAAAGAGCAAACAAGTTAAAAGAGCAGGTCAGTACAGGACAGGCAAGAAACGTAAGTGACTCATAAGTTTAGCACTGAGTGAAACACCCAAAATATATTGCATAACCGCTTTTGAGAGCCTTCTGTTTTTAAAAATAAGAACATTCTGCAAAATTGTACATCTATGAAGCCTGTGGTTATTCATGCCACTGGGAGGTATTTTTCTGATATTTCGAAGGTGATATCACTGCCACGCAGCACATCAGTTTATGACTGTGGCCAAAGTTTAGAGCCAACACAGTCCTAAGCTGAGCAAAGTCCAGTTTTTCTGAGTTGCATGCCATGGCAGAAATATTTTCCTCTGAGACTAATTATCACAGTTTTGCCAGATAATATTTTTCCTTGATCTTACTATTGATAAGACTGATGGCAGACATGCTTCTCAGCACTGATTTTTAACTTTATAGTCTAAAAGGACCAGCTTCCATTTCACTCCACCCAAAAAGATTAATAAATGATAGGTTGGCCTACTGTTTGTTACTTAAACAACAAACATTTCTTTTACAGATGTTACACTCATCAGGTTGGGTCTTCTCAATGTAGAATAACAGAGTATATGTTTATAGTATTGTAAAGACAATTTCATGAGTGAGAATTTTGAAGGTTATGCAGGCAGACTGCAGTCATTTGCAAAACTTTATACCACCTTACTTGAAATTGAAAAGTTTTTTGTAAGTTTGATCAGAATACACTTAGGTAAATATATTAAAGTAAAAAGTCTAACAAAATATTGCAGAAATAATACATGAGCTCTAAACATGGGCTTTATTTTCCTACATTACATTTCACTGTGTTATATATTTTTTGTTCTTGTAATCACTTGTTATTGGGTGTGTCGATATACATGTGTCACACGATATATATTTACTAAATCTATTTTTTATCCTTACAATTTTGTATTGTCTAGAAATGGACTTCTTCAATTTAATAATGTATTAATATTTAAATTAATTGTGAAATTAGACATATAGCCAATAGACAGCAGTAAATATTACAAGGGAAGTACTTTTATCCCAATAAGCTTGTCTGGTTTAGCAAATAAGAGCAGAGCTGTGTTTTAAATAGCAAAGTTATTCAAAATGTAAATGATTCATTTAACAACTGATCAGAAATACTTCATACTGCTTTTTTACAAAAATTAAACATAACAGCACTCTTGGCTTTCAAGTATTGGCCATTTACATTTGACCTCTGTTATTAGAAAAAAATATATGTACAGGGTATAGCAAATTTTGACAGTTTTTAGTCGTGCTGTGTCACAATAATTTTCTTTGGGAGATATATCACAAGTCATTTTATAAAGTTGTCATGGTACAGTAAATGAAAAGTCAAACTATATTCATCCTATCTAGTACCTTTCCCAGAAATTGACATCCAAAGAGATTTTTTTATGATAAGAACACAGGGAGGAGCCACAATTTAACAAGTGAGTAGCAGTTAATGTTTCAAAAGTCATACAAGCTGATTATTATCATTTGATCAAACCTCTGATGGATAAATACTATCTCATAACATGTATTTAATTTTGTAGTTTTTTATTTTCTTTTCAAATAAAACAATAATTTGTGCCAGCCTGGACATTTTCCCTGCGTATTTCTTTCAGTAAATTCTCTTTTTTACAATCCAGATTATGTTCAGATAACATCATACTGTTGTAACAGGTTGAAGTCTTTTTGAAGCAATCAAAGGCTATAACCTTTTTTTTCACGTTTGGGTTATTTCAAATTATCCAAGACCTAATAGATTTTATTTTGGAAATTCTAATACTCTGGTTTAACATGTTCGATGGTTGGGTTTATTATGATCACATTAATTAGTAGATGTTTGCCTAAGGACAACATTATTTTCATAAATAGATATCAATTAACAAATGTATAGTTTCTTATCTTTTATTAACTGCTATTTTTATCAAAGGAAAAGTGTATTTATTAAAATTGGGCATTCCTGAAATACGGCATATCAGAAAAACCAAACATTATGTGCATACATCAGATTAATTTTTAACTTTTCTTTATTATGTATTAACAAAATGAAACAGAAAGCAAAACCCTTCACTGGAATGTGACTACCGAGAATCCCCCAGCCATGTCTTTGTGGGTTTTCTTGTACCAGTTCACTATTTACTGTGGACAATTTTGCTTCTCATCTGTGAGAGTGACCAGACAAGATTAAACTGGTGTCCTGTAATGATCTGTACTTTTTATGTTTGAGTTTCTTTGATATCTTTATCAAATATATAAAAGACAAAAACATAGTCTTTTAAAGATTTTTACTTTGAAATTGCCAAAAACATCTCCAGAGCTACATTTTTTTCCATTTTCAATCATATCATTTGCATATAATGTTTTCATATTTATGTTTCCTTAATAGTAGAAGACAACTGAAAACCTTCCAAGTAAGCTGCTTTAAAATGCCAACCAATTTAACGACTCTACAGTAAGAGATATGTGATTATTGCTGGTTCTTTTATTGATCTTTAGCTGCTTTTGGTTTTATAATTTATCTAACTGTAGACACATTTTACTTTGGAACCTAATATAATTTTTATATTATTTGTTAACCTTTTTTATTTAAGCTGTTTGTATTGTTTAAAGAGTATAAAGAGGAGAAAAGACAGATTATAGTTTTTAAAATAAGATGTATTTGTTAGATTAAATTGAAGGTAATATTCTATTTATTTATTATTCTACAATAATATTTATTGTTTTCTAATAAATTCATATGAAAGTAAAGTTTGCAGAACATTTGGTATGTTTTAAGAATATCCATCCATCCACTAACTACAGGGTCAGGGTCTGCTGGAGCCAATCCCAGCCAACACAGGGCACAAGGCAGGAAACAAACCCCAGGCAGGGTGCCAGCCCACCGCAGGGCACACCCACACACCAAGCACACACTAGGATTGCCAATGCACCTAACCTGCATGTCTTTGGACTGTGGGAGGAAACCAGAGCACCCAGTGGAAACCCACAGAGACATGGAGAGAACATGCAAACTCCACGCAGGGGGACCCGGGAAGCGAACCCAGGTCTCCCAACTGTGAGGCAGCAGCGCTACCCACTGCGCCACCGTGTTTTAAGAATATGATAGTCTAGATTTTATTTTTTTTTAAAGCATCAGCTTAAAAATACTATGACACAATCACTGTTAATGAACATGTATTCACTGTAGTAAGAATGTTCTTGAAAATCACTCATATATAGTGACATTTTGTCTTTCAAAAGCTCTTATTGGCTGCTAAAATGTTTAAAGATTCTCGCTTCCAACAAAATTGAATTCAGATAAGAGTTTTCATAAATTATGGTTAAATCAATTACTCAGGAGTAGTGATGAGCTGCTTTTGTTTATCCAATTTTGTCAAAATCCCAGAAATATTCAGAAACTTTGCAAAACACATTGAAGTCGGTGTGGATGGAGAAACTGAAATACTTTTGAGTGGAATATAATGATGTAATTGTCTTTTAAGTGTCCCTGAAAGCAAGTGTCCATCAATTGCTGGGGCCAAATAGTGACGTATGGTATGAGGCAGCAGTGCAAAACACTACACCACTGTGCCTCCCTCACATAACATTAATAGAAGTAAAAATCAAAAAGTATAATTTCTTGCAGGTAGTGTCAACAGGAGCAGAAAGCATAAACTCACTAAAGGCTGCCAACAGATTCTATAGCAGGCACTCACCTCTCATTTTTTTCCCCCAATGTTCTCGCTGACTGTCACCACTACAAAATAAATACAACACTAAAGCAATGAATTTTTCCCTCCTTTCTGTGTGCATCAAATGCACAGCACTCTGGGTAATACTATAAAAGAGGTAGGCTCATGTATTACATACAGGTCACATCCAACAGATACAAAATGTCATGACCTTTATGACTTCAGTATACCAACATATATACAGTTTCCTTCTGATATGAAGAAGAGCAAGAGAAACTCAATGACTCTCAACATTTAAAGCAAGCTTGATGACTCCTTATTTTTATTTTTAGAATTCCTACAAAAGGTTGTTCACAATGCTTTTTTATACTGCTTCTTTGTTGATTGTAATTATAGTTTCAAATGACCACTATTTGAAGTCCTTCACTTTTTTTTGTCTCTTTATGGTATCCATGGTGGCACCCACTTGATGTGCTTTAGAGTGCATGAGTTGCCTGAAATGACTGAGCCTATGAAATCATGAACCTTTCCAACATCCATCATTCAGTTGTAATCTGGACTTGAAACCAATCTACATACCATATTCTGTGCTTGTGTGTATTGTGATGGATGGCCAAGGATCATGCCCTGTCAGAAAGCCTGGTAGTGCAGGGGACCAAAAAAAGGGCAAGCCATTCCCTGGGACATGAAAGGACAGCCACCCTAGGTTGCATCAGGGCCACGGACATGGGGCTTTGAAGCTCAAGCCTGTTGGGGTCCGTGGCCACCTCCAGGGCACACCTGGGCAGCTCCGGAGCCTTGGCATGCAGCACTTCTGCCACACCCAGAAGTGCTGCCGGATGTTAATCAGGAAGCACCTGGTGTAATATAAAGGAGGCCAACTCACTCCACTCCACAAGAGGATGGAGCGTGCAAGGAGTGGAGAGGAGTAGAGGTGGCATTAGAGAGAAGAAAGGAGAAGACTGAGTTATTGTGAGTCTTGGGGCACTGTGTTTGTGCTGTGTGAGCAGAGGAAAATAAAGCATGTGTTTTGGACATCTGGATGTCTCAGTGTCTGTCTGTGTCCGGGGTTATCTTTCACAGTATGTATATAAATGTATATGTGCATTTGATGTTTGTATGCCTGCATTTCAAAATTATGTTTTGTATTTATGTTATGTTTATTTTAGTCATTTAGTATTTGTAATTATGTTATATAGTGGCATTAAAAAAAAGAAAACAAATATTGCAAAAGCAGTAAAAAGTTACATTTGTTCATTAGAATACCATAGATCCTGGATTATAAACTGACTCGGTATATAAGCTGACCCCCTTTTCTATCTACTAAATTACATGTATTTGCCGATGACCGGTATTTAAGCCGACCCCCTTCTCCAAGCAAAATTTTCTAAATTTCCTTAAAAGTTTCTCTTCAGGTATATTTATCATGTTTATCGGCGAGAATTTGAGACTGCTGGCATTTTTGATGGAAACCAGGAAGTGATTGCGGAGAAGTTTGGTAAAATGAAACCTTTGTGTTGAAACTATATACGCAAATACGGTACATCGGCGGGTGGATTTCCGGAGACTCGCTATAAATTTGATTAACTTAAATACGCAATACAGTGGACCCTTGACTTACGAACTTAATTCGTTCGCGAGGGCTGGTTGTAACTCTAGTTGGTTGTAAGTCAGGACTATTTTCCCATAAGAAATAATAGAAATACCCATAATGCCTCACACTGCAACACTTACTTAACGTTTTCATAATAAAAAAGGGTTGTATAATGTGCATAATTTACCAAAACACCAATAATTTTTCTAATGTACTAACCAAAAAGTTATAAAAAGTGCCTAGCCTACCAGAAGTAGGCTAGATTAAGCTAGGAGCATGGCGGCGCGCATGATCGCAGCGGCTCAGGGCTCTCCTTTTCAGTGCACTTTTTTGTTGTTTTTGTACTTTTTTTTTTGCTTTTTTGTGCACGATCGGTTTGGTGAACATCACCCGTCAGAACCTTATAGACATCGGTGTCCAGAGCCAGACATCTGTTTCGAGTGTTTTTCATCACACGCACAACATCCCAGACAACATAGCGAGACCAGCGGGCTCTCCGTGGATTGTTGTTGGATCTAGGAGACGACGCAGACGGAGGAGAGAAAGGAAGCAGAAGTGGGGCCGCAGATCTGGCGTTATGCTAAGGCTAAAGAAACAACCATACAAGCCCTATACAGAACTTCTTTGCATCTTTTCGCACCATTTGTTTATTTGTTTATTTACTTGTTGTGTTCTACACATATGTCTGCACTGAAGGAGCTGTTTTTAATCTCATTGTACATGCGTATAGTGACAATAAAAGGCATTCTATTCTATTCTATTCTAGAAACAACAATTTTATACTGTACTCACCATTTAATTTGACATCTTTGGGCTGCAGGAAGGGAGGAAGAGGAGAATGAAATGGAAGGTGGTTATTGTTTAGAAGGAGCCTCCTTATGCAAATCTTTTCTTTGTAAAATTGTCGAGATGGTGGATTTTGACATGCTGTACATATTAGCGAGATCGGTCACACGAACAGCACTCTCATATTTCCACACAATTTCCATCTTCGTTTCGATTGTGATCGCTCTCGTTACCTTCTCTTCCTTCCTTAGCAATTATGTGTCTTGCTTGCATGGTCTTAGTGAATTATATATATAGGTAAATCACTGCAATGACCGAAATTACATCCACAAACACATGTATCTGGGCTCCAACTGACGCTTACTAATGATTGCGGTTGTTTGTTTACAATCGCGCAAGCGGATACACGTGACCGCATTCGGGTCGTAATGCAAGATGTTGGTCGTAAATCAAAACAACGGTATTTTATTTTAAATTTCCCGATAATCTATTATAAATTTTATTAATAAAATCAACAACTAAAACACTTTTTTGAATAAATTCTTTATTTAATTTAAAGTACCGGCATGCAAAGTTACTTCTTCATCTGAAAGATGGCGCTGTGGTTTCATCATTATTACTTCCATATTCATCGGCAAAACCGGCATTGCGCTGGAAATCTTCAAATCTGAAACGATACTCATTGTATAAGCCGACCACCAAACTCAAAGCCAAAAATCTAGGATGAAATTTTCGTCTTATATTCCGGAATCTACAGCATTATTAGTCTTCCTATGTTCACCGTTTCAGGTGTCATAAATTTTACAGATCTTTTATCTCATGTGAAGACACCATAGGCTTTGTAAGGAGATTTTCTTTTCTTCCCCAAGAGATATAAGTATTTCTTTGATCTAGTTGTTATTAAACTTGGTGCCCAATCTATTCATCCATTTCCTGCCACTTATCCATGTCCGGATCAAAGGGGCAGCAGTCTAAGCAAAGATGCCCAGACATTCCTTTTCCCTACCTTCTCCTCTTAGTCCTCTGGGGGCATACCGAGGAATTCCCAGGTCAGCTGAGAGATATGATCCCTCCAATGTGCCCCAAGGTCTCCTCCTGGTTGAACATGCCTGAAACACCTCCCCAGGGAGGTATCCAGGAGGCATCCTAATCAGATGCCTGAACCACATCAACTGGCTCCTTTTGATGCAGAGGAGCAAAAGCTTTATTTTGAGCTACTCACAAATGTCTGTGCTTCTCACCCTATCTCTAAGGTTCAGCCCAGACAACTTGCCAGTTGTATATGTGACCTAGTTCTTTTGGGCACTACCCACAGCTTGTGATAATAGGTGGGGGTAGGAACATAGATCAATCAGTAAATCACAACAACTGACCATTACAACATCCACATTAGTGTGGACGTTGCTCCAATCCACCTGTCAATCTCCCATTTTCTTCTTCCCTCACTTGTGAACAAGATCTCACAATATTCAAACTCTTCCTATTGAGGCAGAACCTAATCCCCAACTAGAAGAGAGGTCACCACCCTTTTCCAACTAAGAAGCATTGACTTTGCACATGGAGGTGCTGATCCTCATCCTGTCCACTTCACATTTGGCTGCACATTTTTCTAAGTTCACAGCCCAGTGAAGCCAGCAGGGCCACATCATCTGCAAAAAGTAGAAATTCAATCAAGAGACCACAAAACAGGACATCCTCCACTCCTTGGCTGCCTCTAAAATTTCTGTCCATAAAAGTTATGAATTAAATCAGGGACAAAGAGCAGCCCTGGCAGAGCCCCACACCCACAGGAAATGAGTCTGACTTAGGGCTAGCAATGCCCTTTGGTTGTATAGGAATTGAATACCCCAAAACAGCTGGCTCTGTACTCCATACTCCTGAAGCACCCCCTACAGACCACCCTGAGGGATGCCTTTTCAAATCCAAAAAACAAGTTTAGATTAGTTGGTCATACTCTCATGATCCCTCCAGAATCTTTGTGAGAGTGATAAGCTGCTCCATTGTTCTGTTTTTGTCCTACTGAATTACAAGACTTGACCATCAGCCTGATCCTCCTTTCCATTATCCCTGGCATGTGTCAGAACACATCCTCCAGTCTACTTTCCTAATCCCAAAGGAAACAAAAAAGTTAGGTAGCCCAGAAATTATTGCACTTTACAACAACAACAACAACAACATTTATTTATATAGCACATTTTCATACAAAAAAAATGTAGCTCAAAGTGCTTTACAAAATGAAGAATAGAAAAATAAAAGACACAGTAAGAAAATAAAATAAGTCAACATTAATTAACATAGAATAAGAGTAAGGTCCGATGGCCAGGGTGGACAGAAAAAACAGAAAAAAAAATTCCAGACGGCTGGAGAAAAAAAAAAAAAATCTGCAGGGATTCCAGACCATTAGACCGCCATGTCCCCTCTGGGCAATCTACCTAACATAAATAAAACAGTCCTCTTTGTATTAAGGGTTCTCAAGTAAGAACTTGATGATGATGGTCATGTAGACTTCTGTCTTTTAGTCCATCAATATTGGAGCATCATGATGCTTAGAATAAGTGGTGGTGGCGCAGGCCGCCACCACAAAGAACTGGAAAAAGAAACAGAAGAGAGAGTAGGGGTTAGTACGGATTTTAGAGCCACCATGAATAGTTATTATGATGAATTGAACATACAGAGTATCGGATTAAGTTAAAGTGAAGTTATGAGAAGGCCATGTTAAACTAATGTGTTTTCAGCAATGTTTTAAAGTGCTCTACTGTATTAGCATGGCGAATTCCTATTGGCAGGCTATTCCAGATTTTAGGTGCATAACAGCAGAAGGCCGCCTCACCACTCCTTTTAAGTTTAGCTTTTGAAATTATAAGGAGACACTCATTTGAGGATCTAAGGTTACGATTTGGAATATAGGGTGTCAGACATTCCGATATATAAGATGGAGCGAGATTATTTAAGGCTTTCTAAACCATAAGCAGAATTTTAAAGTCAATTCTGAAAGACACAGGTAACTAGTGTAGTGACATCAAAACTGGAGAAATGTGTTTGGATTTTCTTTTCCTAGTTAGGATTCTGGCAGCTGCATTCTGCGCTCGTTGCAAATGATTTATGTCTTTTTTGGGTAGTCCTGAGAGGAGTGTGTTACAGTAATCTAGTCGACTGAAAACAAAAGCGTGAAATAATTTCTCAGCATCTTTCAATGATATAAGAGGTCTAACTTTTGCTATGTTTCTTAAATGAAAAAATGCTGTCCTAGTGGTCTGATGAATATGCGATTTAAAATTCAGGTTACAGTCAACAGTTACCCCTAAGTTTTTTACTTCCGTCTTAACTTTTAATCCTAATGCATCAAGTTTATTTCTGATAACCTCATTGAATCCATTTTTGCCAATCACTAAAATTTCAGTTTTCTCTTTATTTAGCTTGAGAAAATTACTGTTCATCCATTCAGAAACACCAGTAAGACATTGTGTTAGTGAATCGAGAGAGTCGGTGTCATCAGGTGCTATTGATAAGTACAGCTGTGTGTCATCAGCATAGCTGTGGTAGCTCACATTGTAACCTGAGATAATCTGACCTACCGGGAGCATATAGATTGAGAAGAGCAGCGGACCCAGGATAGAGCCTTGTGGAACACCATATAGGATATCTTGTGTCTTTGAGTTGTGATTACCACAACTAACAAAGAATTTCCTCCCTGCCAGGTAGGATTCAAACCAATTTACGACACTGCCAGAGTGGCCCACCCATTGACTAAGGTGATTTCTAAGAATGTTGTGATCAATGGTGTCAAATGCGGCACTCAGATCTAGGAGGATGAGAACAGATAAATGGCCTCTGTCTGCATTTACCTGCAAGTCATTTACTACTTTAACGAGTGCAGTTTCTGTGCTGTGATTTATTCTGAAACCTGACTGAAATTTATCAGCAACTGAAGGAAGACTATTGCAAGCAGCAAAAGATCTGGCAAAGGGACTCTGTCATGATGTTATAAGTTGCGTGCATTTCTGAGGTTGTCTATGGGTAAGCTTTATTTGCCATGGAACCCTAGTGCTTAAATCATATAGTGCCATCCGTGATGGTGGGACAAATTAATTTCCAAAGAATTATGATTGATTATGGGGTGTTTTCATTTGCATCTAACTGGCTGGACACTTGTTTATCTATCTTACTACTGGTGTGGCTAATTTATGCTGATAAAGATAGCTAATTCTTATTTGTCTTATTCAGACAAAGTGCATTATACAAAGCTGTGCAAAGCAATGCAGTATCTGGATTTACTTTTGAAAGAAATACAAAATATACACATTTAAGGTATTCTGCATTCTTTAAGATAATGCCAAAAGGTTGAGATATACCGAAGCCATATAAATTGGCAGCACTAATCAGCCCTGCATTCACTTCATCCTCTACGCTATATACGCTAGTACACTATAAATGAGTGCATTAAAAGAAACTGCACTGTATGAAGATAACTAACTACAGGTCACAATGTTGGAGTTCATTTCATTAATTGTTACCAGATACTGTATGTGCTGATTTATTTTATCCTATTTACCTAAAACATTTTTATCAAATTGTATGCTTGGGAGATTATTTATTACCAAAAAAAGTGTTTATTACATACAAAGTGAGTATTAATGTAATGTTCTGTAGATTGCATATATTGTGTACTACTACTTTGAATCTTTACCTATAAAGCATCAGCTGAAGGCATGTGTAAATGGCTGACGTATGGTAAAAACACATAATTGTACAAAACTACAGGAATCTTTTGCCTCTCACTTATGCAACACAGTGTTATCTCCCATTTGATTCCCAGCTGTTTCCAATCTGATCTATCAGCTGTAGAACATTATCTCAGAATTCATGACTAAGAAATGTACTTCTTATCTGTAATAAACCCCTTGTGTAAACTTATGTAATAGCATACACAAGTGCGAACCTGTTTTTAAAAATAAATAAATAAAAAAATAAACCTTGGCATGCTATCAGAGTGAAAATTCTGCCTTGTGAAAGTACCCCATCAGGCTAATTTCCAGATAATATTAAAAAATTACATTTACAGCTAATAGTTGTAATGGTATTAATTGAAGAAGTGGTTTCAGAAAAGGACACTACAAAAAATGCATATGCTTTTATAAAACTAGACAAAAACACTTTAAATGGCAGCTGTTTTGTTTTTATTTAGCAAAAGAATCTGCCAGTGGAGTAAGCAAAATTTACTTAACAAGATTTCTGAAAGTTAGCTAAATAATTGTAAATACAGATTTTTTGATAAATCAATAATTCTTATAATAAGGAAAACAAGATTTAATGTCATGATATAAATACATTTCACTTGCTTAGATTTCATTTCTTTGCAGTGGAGTAGATGGATAGAAGCAACTGTTGCTAATTTGATAATATTAGAATTGTATTATATTTGCAAGCTAGGTTAATTGCTGACACTAAAGTGGCTCAGTATGAATGAGTGTGCCTTGTTGTGGAGTAACATCACCACCAGAGCTGGTTCTTGCTTTATGCCTGATGCTTCTAGAACAGGGACTACTAGAGTTCCCTGCAGCTATAAATTGAATGATCAAGATGTTAGATTTAGATATGAATTGGTCTTCACGTTTTTGCTTTCTAAATATTTCTTCCTTTTCCTGATCCTGCTTATTTAATATCATGTGAAGATGTGAAGTGTCATGTGAAGATTTTTTAAGCAGAGGAATTGAAATATCCCCATAAAAGGGTAAAATATAAGAAGTATAAGAAGGCATCAGCTTATCAACTGAATTAACTGACAAATGATGTTTATTATGATAGGCATACTGTATATTAAGGCACATTTTTCTGCTCAAAAAGTTTGTTTTTTAATAAGGACAGTGCACCTTTAAATGATTCCTATTTGTATGTCTTTGTGAAGGGCTGTAATGTTTATTTAGACTGAATCACAACATTCCTGGTTAAAATCCAACAATATGTTAAAGCTTGCCTGTGTATCAACTTGTACTGATGTCTGATATAAGAAACCAGGCTTTTGTGCAGTCTCTGGCAGACTGTATGAAGTATGATTTTCTGAGCTGCCTATGACAGAATCTTTTGAGTTTCATGTGCCTAATTCATATACAGTTACAATATATTATTTAGGAAGATTGTGAGGTAGATTTGAGATGCATTGTTAATCTCTTGTGAATTTTAAAATGACAGATGATTCAACGTTTGCGTGAATGATTTGGTAGTGTTTCTGTTTTTTTGCCTTGTGGTTTATTCTGTTTTGAATAGGTCTCAATAAGCCTCTTGTTTAAAATTGTCTATGTTGTGTTGAATTACATGATTCTGGGAATATATGTCTCATTTGACCTTTGAGTGCCTGTGAAATAATTCCCAGTGGGAGATGATAATGTTACTGAATAGAAAGATCTCTCAGGTCATCTGTTCAGCCAGTTAACACCATGGATCTTGTTTGGAGAAACAAATGAAAAGTAAGCATGTAAAGGAGTATTTTCATTTTTCACAAAAATGCTCTGTCACGGTATACAAAACTAGCTGAGTTACCTAGAAAATTTTTAAGACAATGGGCCTTGGTTATAGTCCCATCAGTTAGCCGGATATATGAGAAGTACTATGTAACTGTTTTCTGTATTCAATTTTTTTATTTTTTTACCAGCAACTAATCGTATTAGTTGACTGGAGCTTATGATTCTTTTAATATATATAATTGCACATTAATGTGACAGTGTGGGTCAGCTTCATGCTTCCACTCCTGTTTTGGGAGCCTCTAGAACCCGACCCGCACAGTCTCATTTGGTGGCAGCGGTGGGATGAACCAAGGTGGTGAGGAAGATCACAAAGAGGAATAGAAAAAACAAAGTGTGAGATTTAGAAGGAAAAGAAAAAGACATGGAGATAGAACAGAATCAGGATGTGGAGAGAGCAGCATCGGGTGAAGAGATAAGAAGGGCCAGCCAGCTAGTGAAAAAAGGCAGTGCTGTCATGGGCCCCACGAAGGAGTGCTGGAGTGATATTCCAGAGGCTGGTTTGCCCCACTGATTATTTATATGAAGTAGGTGCAAGCATGGTAACTCAGTCACAGGGGATACACAAACCAGTGTGTTTCTTCCTGCCAGTCCCAAGCCCAGATAAATGGGGAGGGTTACATCAGGAAGGGCATCCGGTGTAAAATTTTGGCAGATCAACATGCAGACAACAATTCAGATTTCCATACCAGATCGGTCAAGTCTCGACTGCCACCAGCACTGTTAGCCAACAGGTTGCTGGCGGAAATTAGGCTACTGTTGGCTGAAGAAGGAGAAGAAGGCAGGGGAGACGTGTCCGGAGGAAAGAGGAGAGGAGGAACGCAAAGAGAGTGGAACTGAGGATGGGAGCTTTGAATGTTTGCAGTATGACTAGTAAGGGGAGAGAGTTAGGCGACATGATGGAGAGAAAGAAGGTTGATATATTGTTTCGTGCAAGAGACTAAATGGAAGGGGTGTAAAGTCAGGTGGATTGGAGGTGAATTCAAATTGTTCTGTCATGGTGTGGATGGGAGGAGAAATGGGGTTGGGGTTATTCTGAAGGAACAGGGTGATGATGAATGTTAGGTGTGCGATGGATGAGAAAGAAATTTTCTGGACTGAGTTGAATGAAGTGATGGACGGTGTAACCAAGGGACAGAAAGTGGTGATTGGAGCGGCTTTCAATGGACATGTTTGTGAAAGGAACAGAGGAGACAAGGAGGTGATAGGTAGGTATGGTGTCAAGGAGAGGAATGAAGAAGGTCAGATGAAAGTGGGTTTTGCAAAAATAATGGGCATGGGTGTTGTGAATACGTATTTTAAGAAGAAGGAGGAACATAGAATGACAGAGTCAATCTGAAGGAGATTAAAGACTACAAAGTGGTAGCAGGGGAAAGTGTAGTTAGATAGTATAGGATGGTGGTCTGTAGAATGACATTGGAGATGAAGAAGAGGAGGAGAGTGAGGGCAGAGCCAAGGATCAAATGGTGGAAGTTGAAAAAAGAAGACTACAAGGTTGAGTTTAAGGAGGCGATAAGACAGGCACTGGGTGGCAGGGAAGAGTTACCAGATAGCTGGGAAACTACAGCAGAAGTAGTAAGGATGACAGCAAGAAGGGTGCTTGGTGTGACATATGGACAGAGGAAGAAGGAAAAGGAAAACTTGTTGTGGAATGGGGAAGTACAGGAGAGTATACAGAGGAAGAGGATGGCGAAGAAGAAGTGGGATAGTCAGAGAGATGCAGAAAGTAGACAAGAGTACAAGGAGATAAGGTGCAAGGTGAAGAGAGAGATGGCAAAGGCTAAAGAAAAGGTGTATGATGAGTTGTATGAGAGGATGGCGAGAGAAAAGGACCTGTACCGATTGGCTAGACAGAGGGACCGAGCTGGGAAAGATGTGCAGTAGGTTATAATGGACAAAGATGGAAATGTACTCACAAGTGAGGAGAGTGTGTTAAGAAGATGGAAAGAATACTTCGAGATGCTGATGAATGAAGAGAATTTGACAGAGAGTAGGTTGGATGATGTAGAGATAGTGAATCAGTAAGTGCATCAGATTAGCAAGAAGGAGGTAAGGACAGCTATGAGGAGGATGAAGAATGGAAAGGCTGTTGGTCCAGATGACATATCTGTGGAAACATGGAGGTGTTTAGGAGAGATGTCAATGGGGTTTTTAACTAGACTGTTTAATGGAATCTTGGAAAGTGAGAGGATGCCTGAGGAGTTAAGAAGAAGTGTACTGGTACTTTAAGAATAAGTGGGATGTGCAGAGCTGTAGTATCTACAGAGGAATAAAACTGATGAGCCACAGCATGAAGTTATGGGAAAGAGTAGTGGAAGCTAGGTTAAGAAGGAAGGTGATAATTAATGAGCAGCAGTATGGTTTCTTGCCAAGAAAGAGCACAACAGGTGCAATGTTTGCTCTGAGAATGTTGATGGAGAAGTACAGAGAAAGCCAGAAGGAGTTGCATTGTGTCTTTGTGGCCCTGGAGAAAGCATATGACTGGGTGCCTTGAGAAGAGTTGTGATATTGTATGAGGAAGTGGCAGAGAAAGAAGTATGTTAGAATTGTACAGGATATGTACGAGGGAAGTGTGACAGTGGTGAGATCTGTGGTAGGAGTGACGGATGCATTCAGTGTAGAGGTGGGATTACAAATTGCTTATTTGCAATGGTGACGGACAGGTTGACAGACAAGATTAGACAAGAGTCCCCGTGGACTATGATGTTTGCTGATGACATTGTGATCTGTACAAGAGTAGGGAGCAGGTTGAGGAGACCCTGAAGAGGTGGAGATATGCTTTAGAGAGGAGAGGAATGAAGGTCAGTAGGAACAAGACAGAATTCATGTGTGTAAATAAGTGGAAAGTTAGTGAAATGGTAAGGATGCAGGGAGTAGAGTTGGCGAAGATGGTTGAGTTTAAATACTCGGGATCAACAGTACAGAGTAACTGGGATTGTGGAAGAGAGGTGAAAAAGAGAGTACAGGCAGGGTGGAATGGTTGGAGAAGAGTGTCAGGAGTAATTGTGACAGACGATTATCAGCAAGAGTGAAAGGGAAGATCTACAGGACGGTAGGGAGACCAACTTTGTTATATGGATTGGAGGTGGTGGCACTGACCAGAAAGAAGGAGGGAGAGTTAAAGATGTTAAGACTGGGTATGACAAGGATGGACAGGACTAGAAATGAGTATATTAGAGGATTTGCTTAGGTTTGACAGTTGGGTGACAAAGTCAGAGAGGCGAGATTGTGCTGGTTTGGACATGTGTAGAGGAGAGATGCTGGGTATGTTGGGAAAAGGATGTTAAAGATAGAGCTGCCAGGCAAGGAGGAAAAGAGGAAAGCCGAAGAGAAGGTTTATGGATGTTGTGAGAAAGGGCATGCAGGTGGTGGGTGTGACAGAGCAAGATGTAGAGAACAGGAGGATATGGAACAAGATGATCTGCAGTGGCAACCCTTAACGGGAGCAGCCGAAAGAAGAAGAAGAGGGGATCATGATGGTGTCCTTCCCAGGGACCCCGAGGTACAAATGCAGGAGCATGAAGGATGATGGGAGGATGATGACCCCAGACGGTCCGGCTGGAACCATGTGAGGCAGCTAAGATGGGAGTTGGGTGGTGAAGATCATGGTTGTTAGCGTCTTCACCTGCTACGTGATCGACAGGCGAGCTGGGGACGTGGTGATGGAGTTGTGCTTGGCTCTTCTGACTGTACATTAAGGAGAAGATGACTGCATTGTTGTTTTTTCTTTTCTCATTTTTAAGCTGGATTTTAACCCATGGGTGTCACTTTTTTATGCATATATTTTTTGAAGACATTTGAGCACTGTAGCACCTTCACACCACCCCTTGCTATGTAGGTTATCATTTGCCCAGCTTGTCCCAGTTACGTTACTGACCTTTGTGGGTTCAAGAGGCTCTTGGAAGGACCCGATAATTTGGAGCTGACCCACACCTTCACAATGTGTAAAACAATTCTGGTCTATATTAATTACTGCTTTTCCTACTGAATGACTTTGGCTTTTGTTGATGGTCATTGCAAAACAAAATTTTAAAGGAAACACTTTTCTTTTTAATTGAAACAAGTAATTACTAGGAATAATGTGAATTTTGAATATATATTGAGTATATATTCCTCTTTCTATTAGATATTTATTATTTTCATTTTTTAGTGTTTTAGTGGTTAGTGCATTTCTTTGAGTGTTTTTCATCAGTTGTATGCTCAAGCTTCTATTTTTTGCCATACCCAGAGCAAGACAATAAAGTTCTAACTCTGTATCATGTTTTATTTTAATTTATTGCAAATGGCAATGATTTTTTTTAGGCAGCTCATGCAATGAATGAAACATTTTTAGTTTTGGGGTTGTTTTGCCCATTGGTTCATTCGAAGGTAAATAATTGCTGGTAATGTTTTGGAGTCTTCTTAAAGTCTGGGGATGGGGGAGGGGGTTTAAAGTCTGCAGACACAAATGTACAGTACAGGCCAAAAGTTTGGACACACCTCCTCATTCAATGTGTTTTCTTTATTTTCATGATGATTTACAGCACTCCATCACTTTCCTTCTTGGTCAAATAGCCCTTACACAGCCTGGAGGTGTGTTTGGGGTCATTGTCCTGTTGAAAAATAAATGATCGTCCAACTAACCTGACTTCTGCACAACACCACTGCTGGTCCCAACCCCATTGATAAAGCAAGAAATTCCACTAAATAACCCCGATAAGGCACACCTGTGAAGTGAAAACCATTTCAGGTGACTACCTGTTGAAGCTCATCGAGAGAATGCCAAGAGTGTGCAAAGCAGTAATCAGAGCAAAGGGTGGCTATTTTGAAGAAACTAGAATATAAAACATGTTTTCAGTTATTTCACCTTTTTTTGTTAAGTACATAACTCCACATGTGTTCATTCATAGTTTTGATGCCTTCAGTCATGAAAATAAAGAAAACACATTGAATGAGGAGGTGTGTCCAAACTTTTGGCCTGTACTGTACATGTAAACCATTTCAAAAGGCAGAAGTAGGGGTTTCTCTTCAAAGTCCGTAGATGGTACTGTATATTAGAATGAGTTCAGGGGAGTGAGTTACTTTGTGATAACTGTGAGGGCAAAAAAATGTAAATGTCTGTACTTTAAATGTATTATAGTGACCTTTTCAAGGGCAGAGGAAAGAAGACAATGCATTGTCAAATGTGGAAAACAAAGGGAGCAACTTTTTATGAAGGGACAAGGCTCAAAACAGGAAAGAAATAAAAATTGTATAGCAGAAAGCAGGTTAATATAAATAATACCATCAACTATAACTGTGTCCTGCTCATCCCTTTTAAAGTTGTGGGGAACTTGTTACTTCAGTTCCGCTAACATTTAACTTTTGCTTCTAGCGAAGCAACATCTACAATCACTTACAGCCACAGCAGATGGAACGCGGTTGCTAAGCATATTCTTCATCCACCTCACAACTCATTTTCCATGCAGTACATCACCCAGTCTCTTTTTCCTGTGTAGGACATCTCATCTTCTTCACTCACTGTCTGCCCCATTTATCTCTACAGCTGCTTGTTTTCAGTACTGAGCCACAAAAAAGACTACTGTACCAACGTAGCAAAGCCTAGTCATTACATCATTATATCATTTAATAAATTATTACCTACAAATATTGAAAAAGCAAAAAAAAAAAAGTTGTCATATTTTCTTTTTCCTATAAAATCACCAAATTATAATCAAAACATTTAAAGGGGTTTTGAGATTTTGGAGTTTCTAAGTTTATCTTTTGCGGGGAGTTCTTTACTCCTAAATATTGATATATCGAAATGTTCTTTTTTTAGTGAATACGTACTGCCCTAGATGTACCATTCTACCAAATTTAATATTTTTAACAAAATGAGAAATTGTATTTTTGCTGATGAGTGAATGAGTGAGTCAGTGAGTCAGTCAATTTTGCATCTTATGTATATTGTCACTGAGGATCTGGTCACAGACTATATATACATATTTTACTAGTTTACAAAACTGCATTAAATAATTAAGTAGCAATTCAAAGAACACACATCAACTGTAAGCAAGACATTATTAATTAAGTTATATTTTTTACATGGTGTCCAAAATATGCAGTGTATGCTCCGCTTTTTGCATGCCTCTTATCATAGCTATCATAATCAATAGCTGTTTGAAGACATGGTTGTCTGTTAACTTGGAATAATAACTCAGTCTTGAATTTCTGTGTAATAGCAAAATATATCTTTAGATGTTAAAAAAGAAGCACTTCACGTTTTTTTTAAATACTCTGTTAAATATTTTACCTTCAGCTGTAATTGTGAAAATGTTTGTTGTCTGAAAATGCCTTTTAAAAAGATTCAGAGTGTTTCTTTCTGAAGGAGGAATTTGTTTTAACTTGCAAAATCAAATCCTCTGTTGCTCTGCTGTAATTCAATAAGGTATAGTCAATGAATAGTAAACCAGAAATAAAAAACATCAGTTTTATCAATATTTATCCAATCAATGAAAGAGCAGAGTAATTCATATATTTTTTATCAGACAGGTCAAAGGGATATCCCCATTCCTTTGAGGAGTGGTTGAGAAAGAATGTTCAAAAGCAAAGTGACAGAGCAGAGCAGCAACTGCTCAACCACTTAGTTTTTATTCTAGCCACTTTCTCCATTATCAACCAATTACTTAGGCTAATGAAAAATACTATGCTGCCATGGTTTTAACTGACTTGCATTTCAATTGTGTCAATTTATTTTTTTTAACCAGTGGCTAAACAATAATGAGAGACAAACCCAACCAATAGAACACCAGGCTAGCTTAGATCTTATTTGTACTTGTGTCTTTCATACAATATTTGTCTCAATAAAATATCTGAAAAAAGTGAAGGTCAGAGAAATATTGATCTGCTGTATTCTGCAAAAATTTCAGGCAATCTCATAAAATTAAAAATCAGTTTTGAAAATTACTGGTTTAGTAGAATGAGAACACTAATGTCGATTAGCAAAATTTATCAAAACATTTTTCTGAGCAAATTTTTCAGTTCAGAATTCACCATGCAGCTGACTTAGGCTTAGACTTTTTTTTCTTTATGGCCCATGATGCTTTATGAGGCCAGCATGACATTCCAGAGCTGTAGCAGCCAAGGTTGGATATAACATTGATTCCTTGCATCACAAAAGCTCAGAGTCTGCCAGTAGAGACCAGTCTTAAGCTACAGAATAGAGAGTAGAGGCTGACACCCAGAGATACCTGATGTTTAGCTCTTCCTCTTCCATGCCCTCCCCTACTCGTCCTGTTAGCGTACAACACCAGTCCTCCATCACCCAAATGTTGGAATGTAAAAGGCCCCTCCCACCCAACCACCACCAAATCCAGCATTTAAATGGGCACCTGGCTGCGTTGTTGGTGCTGCAGTTGTCCCCTTCCATCAGCTGATATGTTGTGGCATCCCCACAATTCTGCGGACAGACTGACATTTATAAAAATGAATGAGTCCTGGATCAGCTGAGATTTCCAGGCATGTATTGCTCAGATGTGTCACTCATTTACTGTATCTCTTTTTTTGTACTCCCTCTAGTCTTCTGTACTTCTTATGTGTACTGGGCTTGTGGGAGCCAAGCCTCATTGAATTCATGATTCCTACCACTGTTGTTTGCAATAGATTATTACTATTTTGATATTAAATTATATCACTGTTATCTCTAGATGTGTGTTTGGGAGCCAAGCCTCAGTGAATTCAAGGTTCCTGCTCTTGTTGCCACTGTCTGCAAGAAATTTTACTGTTCTGATATTTAATTCAAATAATTGTCATGTATCACGTCCAGAGTTGCACACAAAAAGAAAAAAAACAAAACTTTTTTTTTTAAAGAAATCACTCTGGATTCTTGAGTTTAGAGTATTTCAAGACAAAAAACTATTTTATTTCATTTTCATAGGAATTCAGGTTCATTTGTGTCTTCCAGAAATGCAAAGAGTTCAAATACATCCTGTAAAGAGGTGTTCCCCTGCAAAGGTGTGGGGCTGTATGACATACTAGACAGGTATCTCAGACAGTTTAAGCTTATTGCATTACGTAATCAATCACTTATGAAGGTTTTTATTACCATGAGATATCAGACTTGTGCGTGACCCCAGCTGATACAGAATTTCTGTGACATCTGTCTTTGTTAAAATGTGTTTTCTCTGAAACTGAACCAGCTCTGGAAAACAAAAACACAATGTGATATTTGACATGATGATTGACATCTCGGAGAAACACAGTGCCACAGTGGTTAGCACTGATGCCTCACGGCTCACGTCACATGTTTTACCTTCCCTCGCACTCAGGGACATCTAAAAGACCATTGCACAATTATACTGCAGTCAAAACTAGTTAATTTTCTACATACCCAATGACTTTAATGCATTTCACCAAAATTGGTAAAATTCCAGAATCTTTCTGTGATTTTGAGGAACTCGAGCTGAATCAAATTCAGCAGGATTTTAATAACAGTTAAGAAAGAGATTGCTTAGAGTGAAAATAGATAATCTAGGACTGTTTTGGACTCCTGAACGAGTTAGGTGGTCATCTGTTGGCTTGCTTTGCACTTCTTGATTTTTTTGGCAACCAGTTAAGACAAAAATCATTTAACAAGTCAATTATAATTAAGGCAAAAGACCTCTGCTAAATTAGCAGCAGTATCTGGTTACGTAATTAATAAAGTGGTAGGAATGAAAACCTGCAGTCACTATGGGCCTACAGGGTTTAAAAATGACATCAGTGCGCTGGGGCTTTCAAAGTCCAATTCTAACTTTGGAACTAGCAAGGGCAGAGTAGCAATCAAGGACAGCGGGAGACTTCCTAGTGACCCAGTGTTTTCTGCGTTCATGCACGCCTATTTATAAATACATGCACGCACATTTAATAAATCATCATTTTAGCAGAAGATGAGGCAACCCCTTCTCAAATAATATAAAAAATAGTATAAAAATCCTTACATCCATCCATCCATATTCTTAACCTGTTCACTGAATTTAACCATTTTAAAATGTCCACCAAAAGTAAAAAAAAAGAATGGTGATGCTGGGAAAGCAAGAAGTAGGCAAAAAACAAAATTGTGCTGAAGAAGGATTCAGAACAATGTGCAAAAGTTTCAGCTTTATTTAGAACAGGTGAGAAAAGGTGAACTGTGTTAATTTTTTTAATGACATTAAATCATTTATTTAAGATAACACACCATTTTCACACAAATTCAGATTGATTATTAAGCACAGTGGGTCCATTTTATATGCATAGCCCCTGTTGTATGTGTTGGTTCATATAATCTTTAGTAAAAAAATTTCAAGTGTAATGTTAAATGAGTCTTTCATTTAATCCAGGCAAACAGACAGCGGATCAGAATTTGACCCTAATGAAGGAGGGTTCTCAGAAACACATAGGTTGTTCACCCTGAGCCCTCTCCTTGTACCATTGGATACACTTTCGAGTAGGTGCATGATACATTGCTCAAAAAAATCAAAGGAACACTTTGAGAACACATCAGATCTCAATGGGAAAAAATCCTGCTGGATATCTATACTGATATGGACTGGGTAATGTGTTAGGAACAAAAGGATGCCACATCGTTTGATGGGAATAAAAATTACCAACCTACAGAGGGCTGAATTCAAAGACACCCTGAAAATCAAAGTGAAAAAATGATGCGGCAGGCTAGTCCATTTTGCTGAAATTTCATTGCAGCAACTCAAAATCATACTTAGTAGTTTATATGGCCCCCACATGCTTGTATGCCTGCCTGACAACGTCATGGGGGGCATGCTCCTAATGAGACAACAAATGGTGTCCTGGGGGATCTCCTCCCAGATCTGGACCAGGGCATCACTGAGCTCCTGGACAGTCTGAGGTGCAACCTGATGGCATTGGATAACCGAAACATAATGTCCCAGAGGTGTTCTATTGGATTTAGGTCAGGTGAGCGTGGGAGCCAGTCAATGGTATCAATTTCTTCATCTTCCAGGAACTACCTGCATACTCTCGCCACATGAGGATGGACATTGTCATACACCAGGAGGAACCCAGGACCCACTGTACCAGCAAAGGGTCTGACAATGGGTCCAATGATTTCATCCCGATACCTAATGACAGTCAAGGTGCCGTTGTCTAGCCTGTAGAGGTCTGTGCATCCCTCCATGGATATGCCTCCCCAGACCATTACTGACCCACCACCAAATGGGTTATGCTGAACGGTGTTACAGGCAGCATAACATTCTCCACTACTTCTCCAAGCCCTTTCATATCTGTCACATGTGCTCAGGGTGAACCTGCTCTCATCTGTGAAAAGCACATGGCACCAGTGGTGGACCTGCCAATTGTGGTATTTTATGGCAAATGCCAATCGAGCTCCAGGGTGCCTGGCAGTGAGCACAGAGCCCATTAGAGGATGTCGGACCCTCAGACCACCCTCATGAAGTCTGTTTCTGATTGTTTGGTCAGAGACATTCACACCAGTGGCCTGCTGGAGGTCATTTTGTAGCGCTCTGGCATTGCTCATCCTGTTCCTCCTTGCCCAAAGGAGCAGATACCAGTCCTGCTGACGTGTTAAGGACCTTCTAAGGCCCGGTCCAGCTCTTCTAGAGTAACTGCCTGTCTCCCGGGATCTCCTCCATGCCCTTGAGACTGTGCTGGGAGACACAGCAAACCTTCTGGCAATGGTACAGATTGATGTGCCATCCTGGAGAAGCTGGACTACCTGTGCAACCTCTCTAGGGTCCAGGTATCACCTTATGCTACCAGTAGTGACACTGACCATAGCCAAATGCAAAACTAGTGAAAATACAGTCAGAAAAGATGAGGAGGGAAAAATGTCAGTGGCCTTCAAATGTTAAACCATTCCTGTTTTGGGGGTCATCTTATTGTTGCCTATCCCAGATGTTTCATTGACTTGATGCTATACTCTGATTAAAAAAGTGTTCCTTTAATTTTTTTGAGCAGTATATATATATATCTCTGTGTACTGGTGTTCTTACTAGACTTTTGACTCTGTTCTTGATAAACCTTTTCTCTTACCTCTGTCTCTTCACTCTATATATTACTTTTGTTTATATTTAAAATATATTATCCTTTGACTTGTCATATTTTTGTTCTTATGTTCTTTGCATTGGGTTCCTGTTTTGACCATTTTGTGCAAATTATGTTAGTAATGTATTATGTATTACTGTACATTTACACTATCCGGCCACTTTATTATTAGGCACACCTTGTTAATACCAGGTTGGACTCCCTTTTCCTTCAGAACTGCTATAATTCTTTGTGACATAAATTCAACAAGGTGCTGGAAACATTCCCAAGGATTTTGGTCCATATTGACATGATGGCATTATGCAGTTACTGCAGATTTTCAACTGCACACCCATGATACGAATCACTCGTTCCATCACATTCCAAATGTGCTCTATTGGATTGAGATCTGATGAATGTGGAGGCCATTTGAGTACAGAGAACTCATTGTCATGTTCAAGAAACCAGTTTGAGATTATTTTGATCTATCTATCTATCTATCTATCTATCTATCTATCTATCTATCTATCTAATTTATTTGATTTATAATACAATATTAAAAAAATGTTTTTTTTTATGAGTTGATGTCAAATCCAGGGTAAACCAGTGCCATGTATTTGATGCTACTGGTATAGACTTTAGTTCCTTAATACTTTGTGAGGGACTTTTTCATTTTCAGAAATCAGAGTTTAACTTTTGTTGTATATATTAATTACTGATAATTTCTATTTAAAGTTAACTCCAGTCTAGTTAGTGGGTGAGATGGAAATAATGCATTTTTTTCTCTAATTGAAGTGATTAAACCTTCTGCAAAGCCCAACATATTGCTTACCATATCTTGCTTTTTTGGTCAGATTCCAAGTTTTATCAACTGTATTTTGCTCTGGGTAATTGTATATTCTTATTTTGCCAATACTGGTATCCAGGCAACCATTTGTATTAATATAGACTAATGGGACTCAGGGAAAATCTACAGAATCCAAAAAATGCTGTTGCATACACTTACTGCTGCTTTTATTATCAGACTCTGACTATCTTCAGCAGGTTAAACTTAATTTTATCCTTTACCAAATATTACTAAAAATCTTTCAGTTTCAGATATGGAATTCATGTCTTCATTAAATCACAGTTGGATTATTTGAATTTTCTTTGGAATATTTCAGCTATCTTTTTATTGGTCTTTCTAAATGAATATGTTTAGATCAGATGCCTCTCAACTGGTGAGAGTTCACTGTCTTGATTGTCATTTTTGAATCATCTTTATGGCACTACTACTTCCCCTGAAAGTACAGCACATTTTAAACAAAGATTTTTTCTGATACCAGCCTTCTCCTTCATACAAAATGTCACCATTCCCTAGTTAGTAAACACTTATTTATTCTAGTGTTGTGTCCACTGTTCTCTGGTGTTAAATTTCAAATCAAGGAAAAAGACTTGGCATTTCTCCTTTCTCCTTTCTGTGTTTATTGTCAGACTTTTAATGTTTTTTATATTTCTGCTTTTTCTTTATATGTTACTAGAAATTTCAAATGTTACTTGGAGTTTGAGTTCACAACCAAATGTGTTAATTACAGTATATTGACCTTCAGGAGGCTAGACTTGATTTATCATGTAATATATTACTAATTACTTTGAACAGTACCTCATAATATGTCTTCCTTAGAAAGATACTAATGCTAAAATGCATAGTGAATAATACAAAGGTCAGTCAACTGTTTTAATTCAGTTGCAGTGGTCATAATTTTGCTGCCCATGCTATGAACCATTCCAGGGTGAATAACCTACTTGGGCTAAATATCTTGGTTGGGCACAGTGGCCTTTTCTTTTTACAGTTTTCTTGTTTTGTTGTGTTATCTCTTGGGCATCAATTGTTTGTTAGGTTTAACATTCTGGAAGCAAGTAAGGCCTGCACTATAGTATAGTATAGTATAGCATAGTATAGTTCTTTACCTGTCTTGCACTTTAAACACATGTTCAAACTCTCTCTCTCCTCATGTGCAGTCCGCACATGCCTGAAATCCACAACAACTGTGCCTGTTCTAAAAAAAAAACAAGGACAACCTGTTTTTAATGACTATCAACCATCTCTCTCACCTCTTCATTGCAAAGTGCTTTGAACAACTGGAAATCACACTCATCAAAATCTCCATCCCAGCTGATCTAGACCAACACCACTTTGGATCGAATGAGGACGCCATCTGTGTGGCTCTGCATATTTTCTTCTCGCATCAGTAAAAGCTCAACACCTACAGTATGTTAGGTTGCTCTTCGTTGATTACAGTTAGGCATTTAACACTATCATATTTAGTCAGCTGATCAACAAACTCTATATGCAACTCCATATGCAACTGGTTACTGGATTTTCTCACCAACCACCTCAAGTCTGTCAGGTTGGACAAACACACATCCTCCACCCTTACCCTGAGCACCAGTGTGCCACAAGGCTGTGTACTAAGTCCCCTCCTCTATGCACTCTTCACCCCAACCTATTCATGAATCAAACATTGCTTTTAAATCGCAGATAATACGAATGTCATTGGGCTTGTATCAGATAATGATGAAGCACCATAAAAGGAATAGGTTCAGAACCTGACAGCATGGTGTGACATCAGAAACCTGGTGTTAAATATCAAAGAGAACAAAAAAGTTATACTGGACTTTAGGACCACTTAAAAGACCAATCACGGTCTGATAGCAATATATGCAGAAGCTATGGAGACAGTTTCCAGCTTTAAGTTTCTAGGAGTCACCATCACAGAGGGCCTGTCCTGGGCTGACAACACCTTGGCGTAATAGCCAAAGCACAACACAAACTCTATTTTCTGAGGATGCTAATAAGAGCTAACCCTCAAAAGCTGCTAGTCAATTTCTATAGCTGCACTATAGAGAGTATCTTGATTAACTGCATGATGGCCTGATACAACAGCTGTAGCAAGGCTGTTAAAGAAGTCTTTCTGAAAGTCGTAAAAACAGGAGAGGTCACTGAACTGCCTCACACGAACTCCTGTATAAGACTCACTATGTGAGAAAGGACAAAACATTATCAACGATAATACTCATCCTGGAAATTCTTTGTTTGCACTTCTCCCATTAGGTAGACGCTTTAGATCAATCCGCATACGTAAAAACAGACTAAAAAATAGCTTTTTCCCATCTGACATAAACTTTGTGAACTCTGAATCTCCTCAGTCTGAGATCATTTTTAATTGAATGTGTGCAATAAGCTATATTGGTAATGTGCAATATACTAATACAGTATAATACACTATATAATATGCAATATACTATTCATTAATAGGTGCGATAACAATTTATGTTGGTGTACATTGGGCAATAATACATTGGTCTTGAAAGATGGAGGTGTGAATAGGTGTTTTGGTGGTGACAACAGATAATGAGTCAAAAGATCTAACCCTAGAAAAAGCCACGTACAACTGACCGTGGCTGAAGACTGGTTGTTAGAATTATTGTGAAGAGTAAACAGCATGTGGGATATCAGGTCTGTGCTCCAGTCTTTAGGTATCCGACAATGCATGTAGAATTTCCGGCCATGTAGGATTACATGTGAAAGTGATAAATAAATGAGGCTGTCCGAATTTACTTACTATGGCCATGGCATCCTGCTAGTTTTGTTGCATGTATCTTGGACTTCCTCAAAATGTGGACAGTAATATGATCATTTTGCCTACATGTACTTTTTTTTTTCAACAGCATTTGCTTGCAGCACGTCTGATAGTCCTTTGTATTGTTCCACGCGCAAATCTTGTTGATCTAATCTGAGATAATTGAGACGCGCGTGCTCTGTTTTAACATACGCATCTACGATGTACTGTTGAAATAGTTTGCCACTGGAGTGCAAAATACTAAATATATTCCTCATTGCTAATCTGTACGCGTAAAATTGGCATTGAGTAAGCCTTCTTCGTTTGGCGGTTCTTTTATCTGGAACATGATGTAAATCTTTGTGCCAGCCAATGTCTCCGTAAGGGAATAAAAGTGGGTAAACCATATTATTGCAATTCATATTGAGCGCGGAAATCTGTCTACAGGAGTTTTCTATGGGACATATACAAATGTCCCTTTCGGCAGGCGGTTCACCATCTTCTCCGACGAAAATCGCTGCAACATTGGTGTGACATGTCGGGGCATTGTAACGTCGTAAATCCTGCCTAGGGTTTTCCTTGAAAAGCATTCGTACAGCTGCTGTTGGATTGGACTGAGCGATTTCATGCATGTGTTTGTATGATTTAACGAAGGGTTTGATGATTCTGAGCATGGAATCTAGCTGGAGAAGTAAATTTTCGCTGCATGTAGAGTTTGCTTTATTTTGTAAGTGTACTGCAGATGCTTGGTGAGAAATGCCGTGTCGGCTGTGTGTGGGCGTCACCGGTTTTGAGGGTGGACGCGGGAGGAGAGTTAGAGTTGGCGGGCAGAACTCTGTTGTGTGTATCCCATGACGCAGTAGGAGGGTTAGAGTTGGCGGGCAGGGCTTTGTCGAGTGTATCCCATGGTCTTAGAGTTGACGGGCGGGGCTCTGTGAGTTGGCGGGCGTGGCTCTGTCTTACTTGCACTCACTGTCGTGCGTGCCCTTAGTGAATTATATATATAGATGAGTACTTTGGATTATTTTTTTATTTATTTATACCTAATTTTCTGCATGCAAATAAAATACATTTAAAGAAGTACAGCATAGTGGAGGAATGGTCTGTGCTACAGCTTTACATTTTCCAGGTTCTAGGTTGAAATACAGCCCAGATATGGACTGTGCAGTTTTTCTGGTTTTCATTCCACATTACAGAGACATGAACGCTAGGATGGTGGCTCCAAAATCCCTGCTTTGGTTGTTGTGCCAGAGTTCATCCTTTATTCAATTGGTGCAGCATCCAAAGTTGGTTTCTGTCTTGTGATTATTGCTGGTAGGACAGCTCTCACTTCTTTCCAGAATCTGATAACAGATTCAGCAAAAGTATAGATAGATAGATAGATAGATAGATAGATAGATAGATAGATTGTACTTAGTGTAGAAAACGTTTATTTATACATGAACATGTTATTTATTAAAGATGTTTGTAGCAGTCTGTTTAATTTTATCAATAATTAATTGTAGTCCCATTTTATATGCTTTAATTAGATATGGGTTATATTTTTGCTATAAAAAACATTAATGAAAAAAGAAATTGTATGATCACTAAGTTTTTAAAAATCTGTGATGTTTAATCACCTTTGTTTTTAGGGAGTGATGTGAAACTGTTTTCCACAAAAAAATAATTAATTTCTAACTAGATGATGTCATAATGTGTCGTTATTTGAGGCTGTAACATTAATGCTCGATTAAACTGCTTAAGCTGCTTTCGCCTTTGTTGTTCAAACTGAGTGTGAGGCATGAAATAGATGAAATTTAAAGCATGAGTCACTGTGCATTCAGACAGTAGGATTTCCTCTCACATCCATGTAATAAGTTTTCTAATCAAGTTAATGACTCAGTTGAAGATCATGTTTGAACAACTGAATAACATTTAAATATAATGAAGTTTTAAACTTCTTATCAAACAATCCCTGAATTGTCATACTTAACCTTCATTATCACCTCAATATAGAGTAATGTCTATTATGAGAAATGTTTTGGCACCTAGCTGGCTTTTTGTGTAATGACAGCACAAAACAAAATGGCCTTTCTTCATTTATGTATTCCCCCAAAGGGTGTTAGTGAAATGTTAAAATACTTTTGTCCCCTTTTTTTTCAAACAAATTAAAAAGTCTGTTTCGAGAACACATCATATATATAAAGTTTCATTATTCCTTTAACCTTATAGCTGGCACCACTACACAGGCTCACTGCTTACAGAGGAATCGAAGCATTACACACATCTGAATCTGTTCGTTGGAGAGCTGCAGTCAGGGTGGCTGATGGAACGGTCTTTTCGGATGACACTGCAGTTGTGACCCACTGGGCTGGCTACTTTGAGCAGCTTTTTAACCAACTGCAGGTATGGAAGGCCACAGAGATCTTCAGGGGCCACAGGTGAACTTCTCCAGGGAAACATTTTGCCATACTAAGGGTCACTTTAGGTAATCCTCCCAAAATTATTATATACATAGATTCATATACGCACAGCAGTTAATGCTTACTGACAATTCTAGGATCCAGGAACCCACTCCTGATCATTGCCTGTGTGGAGTTTTTACACTGTTCCTGTGACTGCATGGGCTTTTCTCCAATTTCCAGAAGACATGTCTTAGATGAATTGTTCTATTGTGATTCAATGTATCTCCTGATATGGGCATGCATACCCATTAGTATTTTTTCCTGTTAGACTGTTCATGATCCTTAATTGTATTAAGTGACTAATTAATAGTTTGATGAAAAGCATGGCACTATACAGTATGTCAAAAAATACTCTTTCCTGCTAAAATGATCAAAAAAAGACAGTGGCACTGACAGAAAGCAGGAGACAGAGCTGGAAGTGGCAGAGTTTGCACTGGGTGTGAAGAGGATGGATAGGATTAAAAATGAGTATATTAGAGGGTCAGCTCAAGTTGGACGGTTGAGAGACAAAGTCAGAGAGGTGAGAGTACGTTGGCTTGGACATATGCAGAGGAGAGATGCTGGGTATATTGGGAAAAGGATGTTAAGGATAGAGCTGCCAGAGAAGAGGAAAAGAGGAAGGCCTAAGAGAAGGTTTATGGATGTGGTGAGAGAGGACATGCAGGTGATGGGTCTAACAGAACAAGATGAAGAGGACAGAAAGATATGGAAGAAGATGATCCACTGTGGCAAACAATAACGGGAGCAGCCGAAAGAAGAAGAAGAATTAATTTAGCTTTGTATTGAAAATTTCAATTATTTATTTATTAATTTAAATTCATTTCAAACAATTTAGCTCAATTATTAAAAGCCAGATGGAATTCTTTCTCTAATTTGTACTTTTACACTACCATCTCCTCTGTGTCCTTCCATGGTTTGCATCAACACTTAAGCTTGGATTGTGGGACTTAGGAAAACATAGTCATCATTCATTTAAGAAGTTAGTACCAGAGCTCATTTCATGCTATGCAATATATCTTTGGGGGCATAACACGCTGCTCAATAAGGAACTTGACAAGATAAACCTTTCTTGGAATCTCACTACACTGACTGTCACGTTGTTGTTTTTTATAATGGAGTGCCATTCATTAGTTTCCCTTAACATTGACTAGATGATTGACATTTTTCTATAGTACAGAATGTTAGTTACATCAGATACACTGCCTTCTACCTGGCCACAACATATGTTTCTTTTATGAGATACTTTAAAAAATGTTTATGAAAATTTGATGGAGATCTGGAACATCACTTAATAATTAAATGTAGTCATAAACTGAAGATTTGGCCAATATCACCATATTTACTGATTATTATTTGTTATTAACATGCATGGCTTCTCACTCTAATACAAACCTACTACAGAAAATGAATAGATTTCTTTCTATATTAATTATTTTATATTATTAATAGATTTCTAAAATCAATTTGGTTCTCCACTTGTTTTTAGAACAATCTGGATATTTAGAGTTATGGACTTCATGGTTTCTATAAGCATTTCTCAGGAATTTATCTGTTAGTTGTTGCAGACTAGCTGGTAGATAATTTCTACTCTGAACAGTTAAGATTATTTCATTCTACAAATATGTGAATAAACTGACATATTCTTACTTATGAGTTAAATAAACTAAATTCATTGTCATTTTTCTCAACAATAATTAGCTGTTCTTAGTCCCGTGGAATGAAGAATTATCTTGCTGAAAAGTTCATTCACAATGATACACACTTGTGCTACCTCTAAGTAATCATGATCAGGTAACTTTGTGGATTCAGAACATGTTTTTTCTTATACAAAAGGAATTCCATGTGTACCTCAAAATGTTTTTATCACATTGCTCATTTATCACCTGTCTGCATTATTGACACCTGTTGGGTTAGACTTTTATACTCCTAGAGTATCTGCCATTTCCTAATGTTCCTCCATCAACACTCATTACCAGAGTCCACAATTCATCATACTAACCAAGTTTCTTTTTTTTATCCTGTGTTGACCGTTGTTTGTATTTTTAGCCAATGGCAACTCTGTTGTTCATCATGATTTGCTGTCACTCAGCAGAGGATGAGTCAGAACACAGACTTCGCTGGGTTATTTTAGGACCACAGTGACTATGGCCCATTCATCATAAAACTGACACTGTTTTGTGTGAAAACTACAACTGATCTCCGTTCTCTTGCTGAAACATCTGACACCCAGTACCATTCCAATCTTTTGTGTTATCCATTCTCCTTCAGAATTGCATAATCTAACTTAAAGTACAATGTCCATTCCTTCAGCTACTGCTGAACAAATTTAATTTAGATCTGATTCTCAAAGAACATTTCCCTGGCTTAGCAAAAAATAGGTATAGCTAATAATAACAACCCTCCATGAAACATCAGTCCAATGCAGGAGAATTCTCTGGAAAAAAAAATCACAGATGATATTTGAGCAAGAGGCATGTCTTTGGCTCATGAGAGAAACTGCAACTCCCAAAGGAAGCCCATCCAAACATGAAAGAAGCCAGCAGATTTCATGAGGAAGACTGTTGCTGAAATATTTTGCTACTGCAGTATCATATCTTTAATTAAAAATAAATTATCAAGATATGCCTTACCATGCGTTATTTTAAAATGTGTTTCTTGTTTTCTATAAGAAAAATATTTAGATGTTACCTTGTTTTTTTCTGTTATTTTATGTAGTTTCTTCACTGAAATACTCATAATTGAATATGATGTACTGTAACTAATGTATACCATCATTTGCCCTAAGTCATTGGTTATGCTCTTATTTCTATCACAACTGAAGAAAACTTGACTTGAAAGTGATTTGTTTCTTATCTTATCAGGGAAAACAAATCAATGTTTACTTTTAAAAAGCCAAGAACCTCTCTGAAACTGAGAAATTGTACATTTTTAAAACAGAGTAGCTAGGTATGGTTGTAAAGATTTAAAGCTTTGAATCATACTTCACAGCAAGACAAAAATTAGAACTCTACTTAAATTTATTTGCCACTGAATTCAGAAAACAGAAACTATTGGTATACAGTATATCTTTGGTACATCGATATACACTGAGTGTGCAATCACTGACAGTATCATTTATCCATAGAATGCTATTTAGAGTACGTAGGCAGGTGCCAAAGAATTATGTTAGGAAATTACTTGTGATGTTTAGTTGTAATACAGAAGAATCTCTCAAAGTATTTTTATGCAATGCACTAGACAGAATAAGATTTTCAAGATGGCCCAACACCATCGATAATAGGAAAGACTTCACAATAGTCACAGTTGTTTAACAGCAATACAAGCAAGTGTTATTTAGAAACTATGAAAGGTATATTATATTAGTATGTAGTTTAAGACTAAAAGTTTTACCTAACTCTCTCCCAGTGATTTAATTGTATATCTTGGAAATTTTATAAAGATCTGCATCATGGAATTGTAATATATGGGCATTATGTACTGTATGGTTAAGTAAGCCAGAGGAATAAGACTGTTGATGAGTTTATATTTCAAAAACAAGATTTAAAAACCACCACTTAATCAACATATAGACTAAAGAACTGCCTAAATGTAAGTGATTGCATTTTGTACTTGTAATTATCTTCATTTGGTCACAAATACTCAATAAACAGCTTATTACAACAGTACTGCTCTGAAGGGCTTTTCACAATGCACACTATGTTGAACTGAACATGTTGAAATTAACAAACCACACTATGTTGAAGTGGATGGGATACAGCACCAGCACCAGAAGATACAGTAACTCTGGGATCTACTGCTAAGAACCAAAAAATGGGCATGTTATCACTAGAAAAATGGGCAATAGCAGATTGAAAAATGCAACCTGGTCTGATGAATCTTGATTTCTTGTATCATTGAGGCAAGTGATGGTAATGTAGTTGTCTGGGAAAAGTTTTCTTGGCCCATATTCTACCTCTTAATATTAAATAAGCAAATACCACAGAATAAGCATTCTGAAGAAAATGCGCATCCCTTTATAGTCACAGTTTACTCTTTCTCAAATGAATACTTTCAGCAGAATAATCTGCCATTTCACAAAGCACACATCATCTGAAGCTGGTTTCATGAACTCTTGGGATGAGATGGATTGGGTTTTTCTCAGCCTGAATCAGTGATCAAAAATCAATATGAACTGTGTGATGCTTAAGTTATCATGGAATGAATACCCTAAGGAATGTGTCCAGCAGCTTGCAAAATGAATGTATCAAAGACTTCATGCTGCTCAGGAGTTTAAAGAGGGTTCACCTATTACGAAATTAATATATGGCTAATAAAGTGGCCAATAAGTGTTCTTGTACAATAACACAGAAGTTAGCACTGTTCATTCAAGCCCAATTGTTTTCTATGGAGAAACTGCATGTTCTCTGTCTGTGTTTGGTTTTCACTCACATTCGTAAAGAAATGCATGTGAGGTTACGTAGCAATTCTAAATTGGTCCTGTATATGTTTGACTGTGACTATGCATGTGCTTAAGTGGACTTTGTGATTGTCTGTGACCTCCTCTAGAGATGGGTCCTGCCTCGTGTTCAATGGTACTGGGATATTATCTAGCCCCCCTGACAGTGTGCTGAATTACGTGAGTTTCAAATACAGTGTATATTTTGGTCTCCAGTCCCTGGGAAGACATTTTACAACATTGCCTTTTTTTTTAATATAAAAATAAGCTTTTATTCTGTATCATAAGTCACAATTTTGATAGAATACAGCCTTCATGTCACCTTTAACATAATAATAGGGTTCTTTAAGACCTTTACAAAAGTCAATCTGTCTTTCTCTTATTTTCTTGTTGGGCTAAAGCCCACTGAAAACACTTAGTATGCCATGCATATGGTAAATATTCTACTTCAGCTATGGCCAGATGAGAACTCGCAACTGCTCCTCAGTTCCCCGTTTCCTGAGGTCATATATTCCAAACAGGTGGTCCTAGGATCTCACATGGCCCGTCCTCTCCGCTACTGTTACCTTAACCTTACTGAGCCCAGCTAGCTTGTACCAAATCAAGAGAGCTCCTCTACCTGACCCTTAGCCTTTACCCGTACGTCCAGGATAGATTTCGCAAAGAGAAACATCTGAATTATACTTATGGAGTTTGCAAATGTAAAAGTATTGAATGGAACCGTGCTTACCCTGATTTGTGACAGTCATCATGCTGTGTTATAGTTTCAGGGAATGTCCCATGCAACAATCAGCATTAATGGAGCGAACAAATCTTAAAAAAATAAGCTTTCAAAGAATCATTTAAAACATGTTAGCATTCAAAATAGCATCTGTATAATTAGTATCATACTAGACTGAAAGGAATCCATGAAAATGTCACTAAATAGATTTACAATAGTAAGCATAAAAATTGCATCCATCTTCTAAGCTTAAGGGGGGGCACAACTTATGCCAATAGATCTGATTCAAAGCAGTAACCAATCCAACAGAGCCACCAGTCCATCGCAGGATGAACTCACACCTGTACACAATTACTAATACTGGGTGACTTTAGATTTGCTAATTCAACTTAAATGTATGCCTCTTGGAGAAAAGCTGAAGCTGCACAGACCATGAACATGGGGAGAGCATGAGGTTTTAATGCAGACAATGATAACAGCTTCATTTCCTGTGTTGATATTATTTGGCTGGCATTTTACTACTGGTGCTGTTAGCCTAATACACTGTGAAATGCAGTGTCATTTCCTCAGCGCCTCCGAGAAGGTTTTACTGGAAGAAGTCTGCTTCCACAGCTACATCCATGCATCTGCAATTATCATTTCTCAAATGCATACTGCCTGTACATTCATGCTGCTGACTCCATCTCACATGTGGTCAGAAGCCATACCATTTGCACACCTTTTCACCAACTCTGTGATCTGATCTAACCTTGGATCCTTCCCTAGATCACCACAGCCATGTACCCAATCCAGTGTTTTTAAGCAGATGAGTGGGTCTCATAAGTGTTGCTCTTCAAGTTCTTGATCCCCTCCTTCTCACTCTCATGCACACACACACACATGCATACTCTTGACAGATCTTTGCAGGATGGCTTTGTCTTCTGACCAAGATTTAGAAGGAAACAAGATAAGGAGTCTTTTGAAAATAGTGTGCTTAAAAATCACTTTAATCTTCTTTACTTAAATTGATTCCCAACTGTTAGGAATCAGTCATTTGAACCCTCTGTCTTCACCATGTCTCTTCAGCTGAGCCATTGCCTTTCCCTGGGTTTTCTTCCTTCCTGTGAAAGCTTCCATACTTTTCCAATCAGGCCTTCACCCCTTCTGTGTATAATGTGAATAAACCACCTCATTCTAATTTTCATGACTTTCTCCATGGTACACCTGAACCCAGCCATTTTTGGACTTGCTTATTTGTTCTTTTGTCTTAAAGAGACCCCTAACAGCATTATTAGCCTGCATAATTCTCTTACATTCTGCTTTGTTTTATAATTATATTTCCAGTATAATTGGTTGTAACTGTATTAGCAATTACTGCGGTGGGCTGGCGCCCTGCCCGGGGTTTGTTTCCTGCCTTGCGTCCTGTGGTGGCTGGGATTGGCTCCAGCAGACCCCGTGACCCTGTAGTTAGGATATAGCGGGTTGGATAATGGATGGATATATTAGCAAATATGAACATATGTGTGTTACTATGAACGTATGCAATATGTGAAGAGTCCATGATTGGCTATAGATTGTCACATACATGTGACTGAGAGGCATTCAAAAGGTTGTGTAATGTCGATAGTTTTACCCCAAGTGAAGATGGGGCACTGTTAATACTGATTCCACACCAGAAGCTCAGAATGTTGAAGACCCATGATATCACTTCTGGCCCCATCTCCTAGTCCCACCTCTTCTACTCCAGTTGATATAAATGATTTTTCCTGTCATCACGAAGTCAATCAGTAAATGTACTCAGATCTGGAACATTTAATGCAAAAAGTTGATTCATTAAAATATACAGGGATCACTGGCTGGTGCCCATACCTTTTTTCTGTCTTCTTGTGCGTTATTTTTACAACCACTGTATGTTTCATTTTCTTTTTAAATGTGGAATAAAACTGACAACAGGATTGCCTAATGAATCTACACCCACTTCTCCTTGCTTAATATTTTTCTGTTTCTGAAGATATTAGCCTCTCTGTTATGTTAAACAATGAATAAAGCTTGCTTCTTCTACAGGCACAATTTACAATTGATAGTACTTTACTGATTCTAAATGCGATATCCACTTGCTCCAGCAGTAACACACAACATAACACAGTGCCAAATTCTCTGAAGAAATTTTGTCACCTAACCCAAACTGTCTATTAAATGTAGTTGGGATGAAGATGGGCAAGATGAGTGGAGGCATCATACAGTCTGATGACTATGGGCAAAAAAGACCACACTAATGCCTCTTAACACCCTATAGTGGAATGACCTAGTGGCTAAAGGCACCTCAGGACAATATGTCATTGACAGGATAGGCAGCATTACACATGAGTGCTTCAAATTTGACCATCATCTTTTATCTGCCGTTATTTGTTATGAGTCTAGGCTATGTTTATTAAGATGGTTGGCCTTCCTGAACAGTTGATTCAGTTTTTGCCATCCACTAAGCTTTTGCTGTTTCCTGTGCAGTACATTATACTGGTCTCTATTAATTGTTGCAATATCCCCAGTAGCTTGTCACACACAGTAATGATCATGAGACCTAAAAGAGAAGCCTGCCTTTTCTGCAGCAGGTCTGTATTGTCCATTTCACTGATCACATTGATTCCCAGGTAGTTACAGAAATGTACCACTTTCAAACCACTTCCACCTTCTCACCCACTACTATATGGTGATTGATCTCAGGAGCTGTCGGGTGTATTAGAAGTCCATCCATAGCTCTTTTGACATTGTAAAGTTTAGTTCCAGATAGTTCTCCTTATACCTCATGACAAATATTTGCATAACCTTTCTATACTCCTCCTTCTGTAGATGGAATAAACTGGAATGGCACTGAGAGTAAAGAGAATGGAAGGGAGGGCTGTTCCTGACCATCCTCTCTGACAAACAATCCTGGACCCCCACAAATTAAAGGAAGCCTTGCTAGCTTTTTGGGTGAAATAAATCAATGTTTTCAAAGCTATTAAGAGAAATTGCTTGATATAGAAAAAAATAAGACAATTGTAGTAAGGATAATAAAATGCTAATGAGCTTGTACAATATGTTGCACAAAAAATGGTGATTCAATTCTGTTAGTCAATGAATAGCAAATCTTTTGAGATTTTTCGTTTTGTTTTTTGCATTCTGACTTTTCTGAGATTTTTATGGTAAGTAAGCTATGCCTGCTAATCATGGCACAGGGAGTGTTGGCTTGTTATATATTAATTAGCAACTGAAAATAAGAATTTCACTCTAGTCTGTACATGTGACTGTTATGAATCTACAAACCTATAATTAAACAGTCTCTGAAGAATTGTTTTAAACGTGAAATCATGAATCCTTCATAAGCATGACTAGAATAGTGTCCAGTATTAAGGGAAATGGATAACTAATTTTTATTTTTGACTATTTTTGTACTGGTGGGCATTTGCTTCTTACACTTTATTTTTTGGAAACAGCTATAACAAATGGCCCCAGATTAGTTTAAGGCAAATCTGAAAGGGCCATATGTTTTTCTTTCAACTAAACAATGTCACGTTTTCATGAGCTGAAGAGCTGAAGACATTAGATTACCTGGATTGCCTAGAGAACATTATTAATAATAATGCATTTGGATTTCTGTAATGAAAGTGGATTTTGACCCATTATTGGTGTTGACTTTTTTTGCTAGTGTAAGTTAAAATGCAGTCGGTAAAGTAAACAACGTACTTGAGGACAGAGTTCAAGGCAGGTGTTATGTAATTGATTTCTTCTTTTTTGCTCACACAAATAACAGGAAGGGTTATTCTTATCCATTAGGTTGATTGCTTTTAAAGCAAGAAATGTGAAGTGTTCTTTTGAATAATAGAAACACTACTTTATTAAAGCATATTCAGTCTACATTCTCATTTGTTGTTTAATTGAGTTTTGAAGGAAAGCTGCTCTGCTGAACACTGAGTAATATGATGGAAGGTGAAAATCTTTCTTTGAGAATTTTATTGTAAGGAGCTTACATATGTGGGAAAGTATGATAATTCCATTTATTCATCTATCCATCCCTTATTGAAACTAATCAGTTTAGTTCAGTGAAGCGGGACTATCTCAGTCACATTAGCCACAAATTAGGACGGGGTGTTGGTTCAGCTATACTCAAACACATAATCATTCTCAATCATTCACATATTAATCTAATATGCACATCTCTGGGATGTGACAAGGAAACCCATCCATCCATCATTCAACCCGCTATATCGTAACCACAGGGGTCTGCTGGAGCCAATCCCAGCCAACACAGGGTGAAAAGCAGGAAACAAACCCCGGGCAGGTGCTCCAGGCCACCACAGGACACACACACACACACTAGGGACAATTTAGGATCGCCAGTTCACCTAACCTGCATGTCTTTGGACTGTGGGAGGAAACCCATGCAGACAAGGGAGAACATGCAAACCCCACTCAGGGAGGACTCGGGAAGCAAACCCGGGTCTCCTAACTGCGAGGCAGCAGCGCTACCCACTGTGCCACCGTGCCGCCCTGACAGGAAACCAAATCAGAAAAATGCAACCAAACACTGGGAGAATGTACAAAGTTCACATAGACTGACAATGGGGCCGGGATTAAAACACAGGACACATTCAGGTGCGTCATCCGTACAGCCCAATCCTTCAGTAAAACTGATTTTGACACTGTTGATTGCAACTTTAGTTGCTCATTAATAACAGAGTTTGCAGTGCCAAGGAAAATATATCAGTTTGTTTTGTGCTCTGCTTTGCAGACAGTTTCAACATAGCGATTAAGATACTTCTGGGGATGGCATCTTCAGACTGTTTTCTCTTGCTGAAAAAGTAAACTGCATGCTGCTGAGAGCTTACTGTGATTCAGCAATTTATTATTTAATTATCCAATAATGTATAGTGAAAATTCAGTGGACGGAGAAATATTTGAATTGTATTTTGTTTTTACTCAAACTTTTAGAGCTTGAACAGACATTGGAAAACTGTTGCATTGTATCAGAAAGATAATCCAAAACAAATCCCATATTGAATGTTTATTGTTCCTAAATTAATTTCATACCACAAAACACATCTCAATTATTTCATACCTCAACACACGTCCCAAGAATAATTTGCCCTAAAGGCATTGCTAGCCCTATTTATTGTGCAAGTTCTCCCAACTAAGTAATTATAGGTTATGGTCATTAAACCCAGAAGAGCTGAAGACATTAGATTACCTGAATTGCCTAGAGAATATTATTAATAACAATACATTTGGATTTCTGTAATGAAAGTGGATTTTGACCCATTATTGGTAAATTATCATGATGGCCAGCAGCAGGCAGCGTAAAGGCTTCAAAAGGCCATAAATGCAGGACCTATGAGAACTGCCAAGCCACATTCTGACAACCAAGATTAATTTGCTCCTTCAATGTCTAGGTATAGCAAGGTGCTAAAATAACGGAGTGCCTCAGGTGGGGATTAAATGACCAGTTTCAAGGATTGTTTTTGAACTTTATTATTGTACTTACTATGTTGTTTGCATTTGTTCAATTGTGTTCTGTTTTGATTTCCAAATAAAATGGTTTAAAAAATATTTGGGTGCCATGTTAACCAATCATAAAGCTAAGCCCTAGCCAACAATTTAAAGGAAATTATTATTTCAAATTCAGTTGAAGAGTTCATCCAAGGTAACACACAAGATTAGAAAACTTCTCCAAAATTATCATATTGCACAACTTGTGCAAAATGTTAAATGAAAAAAAAAAATCTTACTGCCACACAGAGATGCCAATATCCATTATCTGGGACTACTTTTTGGTGTATGGACTTGGACAGCTCACCATTTCTGATAGAATTATGAAGGTAAAGATATGTCAAAATTACTTGAAGAAGAAATATTTGGGTTGCTATATGGGATTTGAAGCTGAGCTCCAAATGTGGCCTCCAGCAAAAGAATGATCCTAAACAGAAAACTCACCAAAAACAGACATGAGGAAGGAAAATAGTCATTGTTTGAAAGTGCAGTGTCAACATTTAGAGCCCAGACCGACAGAATCCTGTGGCAAGACCTGGAGAAGCCTGTTCAACAGTTACAGTATGTGAGGATAACTCCAAGCAGATGTGAAAGACTGATTAGACTATAGGAAATACAGTGCCATTAGAAATGAAACAGTGGTATACTTTTACATATAGGAATAATTGTATATCTGTTGTTTTATAATGAATAAAACAATGTATATTTCCAAAATGCACCATTTATTCAAGTTATATTCATTACATTATGGAAGACTATAATTTTTATCTAGGAAAAGTAAAGAAGGAAAGAGACACAATATTTTGGCTGTATAGCCTTTGTCGTGTGTATGTAAGTTATAGTAAATTGATGAAATGAAAAAAATGAAATTGATATAAGCATGACTAAAAAATTGAGATCACAAGTACAAAGGGCCAAAATGTGACCCCTGGATAGGGGTGCATGACTCATTCTCCCTGATGGATTGAGGAGCTCATCCATCCCTCCATCCATTATCCAACCCGCTATATCCCAACAACAGGGTCACGGGGGTCTGCTGGAACAACTCCCAGCCAGGGAGCAAGGTAGGAACAAACCCCGGGCAGGGCACCAGCCCACGGCAGGATTGAGGAGCTCAGTAATATGGAAATGTGTGATGCCCAATACACTAGCACCTATGCACACATTCAAACTCCAGGGAACCCATAATTTACTCAAATGAACCAGTGGTCAAATAATGGCAGCACAGACTTCAGAGAGAATGTTCAAAAAACAAATGCTCTTTATTTCTATTGCCATTTAACAAAAACTCTAGTGTCATGCAAATAATCATAGTCCTTCCTTCAGCATTGACATAGAATATTTACAACAAATATTAAAATTTAAGTGGTGGTAAATTAGTAACTATTAAAGAAAAGAAAAAAACAATCCCCGTGATATAGCCTATAAAAGAGGGTTGATTTAGAAGTAACACCAAACCGGACAATGGCAAAAGAAGAGAAACAAACTGTTAAAACCCGTAGTCAAATTCACAAAACTATTTAATTAAAGTTGTTGAAGTGTTCAAATTGATACAAACATTAAAAAAAAAAGGCTTTGAAGGAATACTCCATCCAAACATATTGTTTTATGTATTACTTCCTCTGTGTACTTTGTACTTGTAATGATGGATGAGAAAAAAAATTTATTTCATGTTTTTATCCAGAATGAAGAGAAAAAAGTTAATGATAGAATACAAACAAATAGTGACAAATATTTCACAATGGCAAATGATTGAAAAATCTCCATGGAAAAAAGTAAAAAAAATCTGACAGACAGAAGTTTATAGATAGATAGATAGATAGATAGATAGATAGATAGATAGATAGATAGATAGATAGATAGATAGACTGTACTTACTGTAGAAAGAAAACATTTATTTATACATGACCATGTTATTTATTAAAGATGTTTGTAACAGTCTGTTTAATTTTATCAATAATTAATTGTAGTAACATTTTATATGCTTTAATTAGATATGGGTTATACTTTTGCTATAAAAAGCATTAATGAAAAAACAAAATTGTATGATCACTAAATTTTTAAAAATATGTGATATTTAATCACCTTTGTTTTTAGGGAGTGATGTGAAACTGTTTTCCACAAAAATTAATTAATTTATAACTAGATAATGTCATAATGTGTGGTTATTTGAGGCCGTAACATTAATGCTCGATTAAACTGCTTAAACTGCTTTCACCTTTGTTGTTCAAACTGAGTGTGAGACATGAAATAGATGAAATTTAAAGCATGAGTCACTGCGCATTTCAAACAGTAGGGCTTCCTTTCACCTCCATGTAATAAGTTTTCTAATCAAGTTAATGACTCAGTTGAAGATCATGTTTGAACAACTGAATAACATTTAATTATAATGAAGTTTTAAACGTCTTATCAAACAATCCTTGAGTTGTCATACTTACCTTCAGTATCACCTCAGTACAGAGCAATGTCTATTATGAGAAATGTTTTGGCACTTAGCTGGCTTTTTGTGTAATGATAGCACAAAACAAAATGGCCTTTCTTCATTTATGTATCCCCCAAAGGGTGTTAGTGAAATGTTAAAATACTTTTGTCCCTTTTTTTTTCAAACAAATTAAGAAGGCTACTTCGAGAACACATCATATATATAAAGTTTCATTATTCCTTTAACCTTATAGTTGGCATCACTACACAGGCTCACAACTTTAATTGTTCCCTTAGTGAAATTTGTTTTTTTGTAGAAGCTCTTTGAATAAATACATACATAAATAGATAGATAGGTAAGTAAATAAATAAATAAATATAAACAGGAATTTTGGTCTGAACACATACATTCCTTGTGTTGCATAATCCAGTTATCCAGTTATATGTTCAAAATGTGCAAAGCACGTATCACACACATTAAACAAAACAATCATGGGATTGCCTTTGTAAACCTAAAGTTTCCCTCTCCCCGTCATTAGTTGGTTAAGAGTCTTGTGTTCAGACAGAATGAAGAACTAAAATGATTAACTACCACAATAAACATGACACACAAAAAGTAGTCCAAAATTTCCTTGTGAAGCTGTATGATGAGCAATCAGGTAGACACCATCGTTTCTAAAACTTCATAAGTTTAAAAACAGTGCTATTTATTATAACATTTTAGCAAATTTCAACACAACCAAGAGAGTATGCAACCCACAGAAGTGCTCTCCACTTACTTCCAAATGTTTCACTTCAGAATGCCCCATGTGGTAATCTGAGAATAATTTTGAGTGTTTCTGGCAGATAAGCATTATGACACAGAAAAACCACAAAAGGCTGTATTTGTTTCTGTGAAGCTGTTAATTAGCAGAATTTCATTACCACAGGTATACTAGTGTCTATAAGCAACACTTATAATGAAATACTGTATTACCAAGAACTATAACTCATATTTACTAGGATTATATGTTAGCAATGTCCATGTAAGTACGAAAACCCTCTTATTCATCAGTATATCTTACAGAGTAGATTACTATCTAGTCTTCAGATAAAGAAAGTCACTAGTGTACAGTACAGTAAAAAATCCAAGCAATAAACAAAATCCTGAAGTACAACAACTGGCAATCTAGGATTAATTTCTGCATTATAACTGATGCTGTCAGGATAGGATCCAGCCCAATGTAACTCTATAATTGGATTAATCATAATAATAACAATACTTTTATTTATAACTTTCTCATGCACTGTCTACTTTCCAATTTACCTTTCTCTGTTGTGCATCCAAAATATATTCAATTATTTCTATATGAATCCTTGGAAAAACAATACTTCAACACCTGTATGCAATGGGTGCGGGAGCCACATTGTGTATGCCACAAATCAGGATGAGTCCTGTTGAGAGAAGAACATAAACAACACTGCATTTTCTCTTTTCACTGTGGACTGAGTTGCAGACTGGTATTAGTGTGTTTGTTGACTTTCTAAGCACCTCATGCCCTTTTTATTCATCCTGTATACTGCTGTGTTTTTTTTGGCATTTGTTTGTCCAAAGCACTATGTCTCTCCTGGTTTATGATTGTATGACTCTTATTATTGGCTTCTCTGTGAAGGACTTGCATAAACAATTCTCTGAATGATGCAAGTTTTCACAGCCCCAGCTATTTTAATTGATACCTTCTGGCATCTGTCATTTTTAGAGGCTCCTTTCTTTTAAAGAAACACCCCAAAAAAAATGAGGGAACTGAGGAGGCATTCTGACAAAGATTAGGAGGTGTCTGGACTTTCCTTAGGCTTCTCTAGTGCATGTTTCATCAGATAAAAACAGGCAATTTTTTTTTGTCTCTCTGCGGACTGCAGAGGTGAGATATGCCTGCCTTTGGCATGATGTCCTGGATTCTTCTTCATTGTTTCCTCAACATCTTTTAGTGAGACCAGACATGCTGTATGAAGTCTACCATTCTCCTTTCAGTGAGCATGGCCAGGTAACAATGGCAATGGTAAACATGAGATCAATTTTAAACAAGACTTTTGTTCTGCACAAATGTTTTACATCTTGTTGATTCAACTTTTTACTTGTGATTGAGATTTGCCACATGCTCAGTGAGTTTCGCTTCTTTTCTGATATGTCTCCTACTGATTGTTGCTTTTATGGTTCTTCTAGGATTGAGGGCATGATATAAGATCATTTACTCCTTTTAAGAATCATTTTAATTCCACACAATTCCTTGTTGATTATTAAACAAGGTTTAGGAGACAATTTTAGGGATCGTCGAATGGTAAGCCCCCAGAGCTGAGGGCTGGCGCTGTCCCCTAATACATCTCCTCTTATTTTGTCTGAAGATCCAATGACTGACGGCGGAAGTGATGTTACTGCTGGATTCCAGTCACCTGAGTGCAGCTGTTCCACCTTGCCCAACTATTAACCTGGTCCTTTTGGACCATATCATGCTATATGATACTCTGAGGCTATTCCATTGTGACAAGCCAATTCTAAGAACATCACATGGGAACTAATGGGTGTGTTTGTGTGGGTTGGCATCCCGAAAGAGGTTGTCATAGACCAAGGGACACTTTTCACCTTGGAAATGGTCAGAGAAGTTGCTAAATTACTCAAAATTAAATTGAAAATCTCAGTATACCATACTGATGGTTTAGCAGAGTAGTTTAATCAGATGTTCAAACAAATGATATGCAAGATGATCACCAAGGATGGAAGGAGCTGGGATCAGCTTTTCCTCCTGATATTATTTACATACCAGGAAGTACCACAAACCTATACAGGGTTCTGACCATTTGAATCTATACTAATAAACGGCAAAGCCCTCACTGACTGACTGACTGACTTACTGACTGACTGACTGACTGACTGACTGACTCATCACTAATTCTCCAACTTCCCATGTAGGTAGAAGGCTGAAATTTGGCAGGCTTATTCCTTACAGCTTCCTTACAAAAGTTGGGCAGGTTTCACTTCGAAATTCTACGTGTAATGGTCATAACTGGAAGTTGTTTTTCTCCATTTACTGTAATGGAGATGAGCTTGAAACCCGTGGGGGCGGAGTTTCGTGTGACATCATCACGCCTCCCACGTAATCACGCAGTACGTAGAAAACCAGGAAGAGGCCCAAAAAGTGCTGAAGAAAACATGCATTATATAATTGAGAAGGCAGCGAAACAATAAGAAGCGAGCGAGTGACATATACAGCCATATTCATGAGTTCTGCTACTTCGGAAACAAAGCACGATGTAAACCTAAACTTTAAATTAAGTTCATAGACAGGCTGCCGCTGGCGTTTGTAATTTAGTGCCTGCCCATATAAGGCCGTCCGTCAGCGGCAATCCAATAGCAAACTGCCACGGGTAAATATTCACGGGTGAAGGACTGTGCTTATGCAGAGGAAGATGACATGGTCAGGGTGGTGTTTGGCACAAACTCAGCGAAACTGCGAGAGAAAGTTTTAAGTGCCGGGACTTCGAGCCATGGACATAGCACGACATGGCACCAGCACAGCTGGGAAACTTCGATGCATGTACACCGAGCGGCTCACGTGAACTGACGCAGTGCACAGACAAAAAACAACAGTTCCAAAGAGCGCTGAACAAAAACCGAATTACACAATTGAAAAGGCAGCAAAAAAATATGAAGCGTCTGATACATACAAGCATATTCATAAATGCAGCTACTGCGGAAACAAAGCACACGGTGGAAAAAGTCAATGTCCCGCTAAAGGAAGACAGTGTAAAAAAAAAACCTGTGCATGCAGTGTGTCAGGTCTCAGATAAAGAAGAAGACGAGCTGTTTATTGATGCAGTAAGAAACGAATCGATGAATGAAACCTGTCATCTTTACAACAATTGACAAACACGGAATGTAACTTGAACACAACACATCCTACAAATACGAACCTGATTGAAAGAAATAATGATAATCAAATCCTTGATGAAAGCAACACTCAGTAAAACTCACAAAACAATTAATGTATATTGACAGTCATGTTACGTTATTTTTAAAATGTTCCCTTTTCTTTTTCATAGCTTCTTTAACACACTATGTCTCCGCTGCGATACGCGGGTATATATATATATATGTATATATATACCCCGATCTACATACTAAATAATGGATACTTTATTCGCAATCAATGATTGTTTTGGTAAAGCCAAACTCAGTGTATTCATTAGATGAACGGTAAAAAAGTAAGAGCGAGGGGAGGATGACTTATTGAGGCATGCAGGCTGTAGTGCGCGTCAACTCTATCTGAATTGCGCAATCACATTTGAAAAAATATATCTTTTCAAGTTCTATTTAATCCATATGTGTCAAACTCAAGGGCCGCGGGTCACATCCGGCCCGGCGTGTAATTATATCCGGCCCGTGAGATCATTTTATATACTGTATTATTGTTATTAATGGCCCGGGGATATGAAGCGCTGGTAACACAATAAACTACAGATCCCATAATGCAGCGCTTCAGCTGCCTTGCCGAACACTTACAGCGTCCCCGCGGTCTCTTCAGTCGTTTCCTTACTTTGCGAAAGAAGCAGCTTTCTCACAGCTTCTGCACTGTTTTAAAAACGAACGACATATAAGAAAGTCCTTTTTGCTTGCTTCAACAACGAAGCAACCTTTTTATTTAATTCACGGGTTCTCCGAGCTTCGCCAAGGAAGCAGCTTTCTCACAGCTTCTGTACTGTTTTAAAATCGAACGACATATAAGAAGACAATGACAAAACAATTACATTGTCAATCATGTTACGTTATTATTAAAATGTTTCCTTTTCTTTTTACTTCTCCGCTGCCAAGCGTGGGTATTTTGCTATAGATAGATATGACAACAACACTCATATCAATGACAAAACAATTACATTAACAATCAAGTTACGTTATTTTTTAAATTTTTCCTTTTCTTTTTCATAACTTCTTTAACACAGTACTTTTCCGCTGCGAAGCGCGGGTATTCTGCTAGTTATTAAATGAAAGACAGCCCAATGGTCTTTTGAACATTCTCAAAGAAGGTTGGATGAATGAGGCACTCCCTTCCACTAATGTTCTTAAATATTTCACACAATTATGTGATAGATTTGACAAGATTCATCCTATTGTTAAAGAAAACTTGGAATATGTGCAAGCAGTACAGGCCCGTCTGTATAACCATGGCATGACCTTCCATGAGTTCAGTTCTGGTGATCGCATCATGGCACTCAATTTCAAGTTGCATTCCAAATTGTTGGCACATATGCAAGGACCCTAAAACATTAAAGATAAGAGAGGTTTGGTCAACTGCTTGGTGAAACAACTATATTGTTGCCCAAAAAAATGAGTTTGCCACGTCAACTTACTAAAGCCGTGGAAGGAATAGGATTTTGGGGTCTTGTTCACGAGTGAGGGAAGAATGGACCGTGAGATTGACAGGCGGATCGGTGCGGCATCTGCAGTGATGCGGGTTCTGTATCGGTCTGTCGTGGTGAAAAAAGAGCTGAGCCGTAAGGCAAAGCTCTCAATTTACCAGTCGATCTAAGTTCCTACCCTCACCTATGGTCATGAGCTATGGGTAGTGACCGAAAGAACGAGATCGCGAATACAAGCGGCTGAAATGAGTTTCCTCCGCAGGGTGTCTGAGCTTTCCCTTAAAGATAGGGTGAGAAGCTCAGTCATCCGGGAGGGGCTCAGAGTAGAACCTCTGCTCCTTCGCATCGATAGGAGTCAGATGAGGTGGCTCGGGCATCTGATCAGGATGCCTTCTGGACGCCTCCCTGGTGAGTGTTCCGGGCACGTCCAACCGGGAGGAGGCCCCAGGGAAGACCCAGGACACGCTGGAGGGACTATGTCTCCCGGCTGTCCTAGGAACGCCTTGGGATTCTCCCGGAAGAGCTGAAAGAAGTGGCCAGGGAGAGGGAAGTCTGGGCCTCTCTGCTTAAGCTACTGCCCCCACGACCCGACCCTGGATAAGCGGAAGAGGATGGATGGATGGATGGATGGATGGAACAACTAAATTTCTAAACCAATTTGACATCCAAATAATGTTGGGAGATGAAATCAACCATCTTGTCTCTCCCATGAGCAGTGGATGAGAACCCTGGGTGATCTCTCTGATTGCACATGACTTTGTTACAGAGTCAAATAATGGAGAAAATCAAAGAACATGGCCTTATTTTCTTTTTAGGACCACCTATGAGGGAGTAGCCAGAGATATGCTAAAGAATACTAAAACTAAAGGAGGACTGAACTTTCCAAAATTTGAGGAATTAGCACTCTTAAAATATACATCAACGTACATTAAGTTGACACTGAATGGATAAAGCCAAGTAAATCATATTGCCAAATACATGATGGGGGAAAATGTCAGGAAGTTGGGTTTCCATAAAAAAACAAACAAAACGCCCACTGCCCTAGAAATACCAAAGATATATTAAAAGGTAATAGAATTAATTAAAAAATAAAATAACAGAAAAAGAAGAAAACAACCTTTGGAGAGATTGGAAACAGTTAAAAATATATATCAAAGGAAAACAAAAGGTAGTGAGGATTAAAGGCTTGCCTTTGAAAAGATCTGAGGATCTTTGGGAAACAATAACCAAAAAAAGGCTTACAAGTGAACATTGTTAAGTTAGTATGGCAGGCCTATCATAATACTCTGAACACAAATGAAAGATTAGCAAAAAGGAAGGCAAAAAAGTAACTGTATTCTTGAGGCTTCAGGTTGTTTTTTTTTGTCTTACAGTATTGTACTTCTGCTATTCTCAGGTCACCAGACTCTGATACATTTGTTGGAAACTTTTTAAAAACACACTGGTGGATGGAGCTCAATTTTAAAGTTTAGTTTTCCCGCTCTATAGTGGTCAATAATGTAAGGAAAAGGCAAATTGTGGAATGAAATTGCACCTTTTTTGTATATGTTTAGAAACAATCTTACAAGAGGTGTACTGTACAGTGACCATATCTCTGACAGTAAACAACAGAGGACAACAGAAAACACATAGTTAAAAGGAAATACGGCCTGAAAGGGGTATTTAGCATTTTTCTCCTGAAAAAAAAAAACATTGATTGCAGTAGAGGCAAAGATCCAGGAGTGGATGAGACTCAACAATAAATGTCGAAGGTGAATTGGGGTATCTTTATACATAAAGAAAGGGAGAGCACCTCTGGACTCATGTCATGGTACCCTGTTCTGAAAGGGGACCATAGGGTGTGATCTAGTTACAGAAAGATCACACTGAAAAACATCCCAGGAAATCCTACGTTAGTTGTTTTGATCATTGGGAGCTAAAATTAAACTTCAGATGGACTGAATGCCTTATCAAAGTGGCAGACATCAGACAAAGTCAGGTGAATGCAAATTCGGCAGCAGTTAAAGTTCAGATATTGAACATCATGGTAAAAGGAGATAAAGACAATTAATTTCATAAAGTTAGACTTGAAACCAGAAAACTCTATCCAGAAGATTTCTAATTTTTTTTCACTGTCTTTTCTTTATTTCACAACAAAGTTCAGATGCGTCTTAATGTGAGTAGCCGTCATATTAACATGGCCACCATGTTGTCACATTTACCAATTTTCAAGCAAACTCATAGTGTGGTATCAACCAGACACATAAAATGGACACGTCCATGCAAGCAAATATTCAAAATGCTGCAAATGATGTAACGCAAAAGTAGTACTCAAATAGTAAAATGAAAAAATGTAATATTATTTGCAAAATCCTGATTGTGGCGTGTAACCAGCAGTCAGACCTTGAATTTCTGATTGGATGGAAAAGGGAAATTAAGGTGCAGCTTAGACTTGGAAAACTAAATCCATTATTCTTTGATAAAGATTTTGTAATTTTTTACAATCTGACTTTGAGTATGTTAACAGTTTACAAGTATGTGTTGCTTTACTTTATTGAGCATAGGTAATTATTGTGCTGCCATTTAGTATAGAAGATAGCTAAATCATTTTAAGAAAGGATATTAAAGAGAAGCACAGTATTATTTTTTGAAAAAATATTCCAGGGTAAGGTGCTGCTTTTATTTCTTTTATTTCAGTTGAATCATTTTTCTTTCCCAGTGAAGACAGTGTATAAAGAGCAATAAAAAAGAGAACAGAAAACGAGTAGTGTATTTTTCGTACAGTAGCTACGGTGTCTTGTGGTGCAGCATTTTAGCTGTCAGCATCACTATATGTGTGTACACATGCAATTGCCTACTATAGGTTTTATCTAGTGGATGACAAATATGATTTATCTGAGAGATACAAACGATATAATTCTAAAATAAACTGCAATATTAAGGAGAAGTATCTTAAGTATAGCATTAAACATAGTAACAAAGATAAACAAAATGAGCATGTCACATACTGCAGAGTGCTTTTTAAGAGCATTTCCCATAACACATGAATAGACTAATGGACACAGTGACCTTGCTTATTTTACACAGTTTTTACCTCAGGAGTATCAGGTATGAGGTAATGTAACAATGGGATGTTGCACAGGATATACTGACGAATAAGCTTTAGTCCCAAGAAAGACTGAATTGCCAGACTCATCACATCCTCAATCTAGGTCACTTGTGAATTGCTGACCTACAGGAACCTATCAACACTTATCGTAAGAATGATTAAACAAGCACTTGTTGTCTTGTTAGTCTAACAAGATATTTTTCACACAGTCCAAATCCATGTCTGTGTAAGGATACTTTGCACTTAACAGACTGGTACTATTTAAGATCATTCATGAAAAACTCCACAAAAAAATCAGACTAATGAATTAGTCATCAAAATAACTGCATTCATCCCCAAAAGAATTCTTCAGAAATTTACATTAAGTGACATTATTTTTTTTGCTCTTGTTTATATAAATCCTGTCTCAGGTTAATTGACTGCATTTATGATCATTGTTGTCACACAGAGCAAACTTTTTACTGATTATTGTTAATATGTGTTACATTATTTGGGAATGTCCAAGATTGTCATAGTTCAAATTGAGACAATATGTCTATTAAAAACGCATGGAATATTTCTATTTTTTTATTATAGTGCTCCCGGAAACTGTTCACAGAAATAATGAAAAACTAAATTAGCAGCACTTTTGTCAAACAGTCACCAAGGTCACTTTCTCAACTGTGATGCAAAGTAGAGAATACCTCATTAATCAGACACAATATTCCTAATATGGGCGGCAGTGGGTAGCGCTGCTGCCTCGCAGTTAGGAGACCTGAGTTCGCTTCCCAGGTCCTCCCTGCATGGAGTTTGCATGTTCTCCCCGTTTGGGAGCTCCGGTTTCCTCTCACAGTCCAAAGACATGCAGGTTAGGTACATTGGTGATCCTAAATTGTCCCTAGTGTGCGCGCGCCCTGTGGTTGGCTGGCGCCCTGCCCGGGGTTTCTTTTCTGCCTTGCAACCTGTGTTGGCTGGGATTGGCTCCAGCAGACCCCCGTGACCCTATAGTTAGGATATAGGGGGTTGGATAATGGATGGATGGAATATCCCTAATAAGATATATAAAATAATATATTTTCTCTCTGTGTTCGTTGTATGTTAAAATATATTTTTCAAATATATTTGGTTATATTCACTTCCAAATAAACAATCTTTATTACAATTAAGAAATGCAAAAAAAAACAAATTCACTGTTTCAATTTAATAAAATATTAAGTTATTTTTCTTCATTTTAAAACTTATGCTCCTTTTGTATTGGGAATATTACAGGTGAATGGCATATGTGTGTCATCTTTATGGACTATTTTTGATTATTTTAAGCAAGGTAAAATTCATATACTTATATACAAAACAGCAAAATATTTCCTTTACTAAAATAGCTCATTTCTCCTAGTTTTGACCTCCTGTACACACATATAATCATGAAAACTGATTCACAGCTTGTTTTTGAGACACAGAGGACATCATCTGATGGGAAGATTTTGGTTATATTTGTGATGTTTTTTCCCTTCCAGTTTGACTGGCAACACTGCTGTTCAAGAGGACATGGCTCATTCTCGTCTCCTACATGTTTAGACATGCTTAGTTCAGTGTGTCGTGTCTACTCTAATGCTGCAATTAGTTTCTGAAGCTGCATGATATTATAGTACATGTTCACACAGAAGTGTGTAAATTGGGCTGTCAGTTTTTGCTAACGTTTTTATCAGGTGACATTTGTCTCAGAGAAGTGATAAATACCACCATTGATATAAAAAGTGTATATTTTATATTGTAGGCATAATTTGAAGACAAAGCCAAGGCCTGCGTGCCTCATATATTTTGTAATACTTGTGTAGCAAATCTCCACTGATGGCTGAACTAAAAAGGATGCCCCATGCCATTTGCAGTGCCAATGATTTGGAGATAAATATCAAATCAGGTTACAGACTGTTATTTTGGTATGGTACCATCTGTTCAGCAGGGCATATTAAAGAAGAAAAAGTGGAATATGAATGAGGAATGTTTTTTTTTTTTTGACTACAGTAAAATATTTTTTCTGGGTGTATGGTATACCTGGACTCACTCCATGTGGTATGACAAGAAAAAATGTAATTTTATAAAAAAAAAAAAAAAAAAAAGTTTTATCAAGCTGTGTATCTAATTTAAATGTGAACATTCTTGAATGCTGGTAACTTATAATAATCAAATTTAGTGAGACAGTTAAAATACATTTACTGAGGAATACAAACTGAATGATTTTCCTGCTTTTGTTTTCACATTTATATTTGCATTACTTATTTAACAGACTGTTATAGTGTCTTAATGGGAGTCGAATCAGTGGGCTTCGGTTAGATTGGTTTCTCAGTTAGATTGAGATACCTTCTGTTGTGTCACTTTTTGTTCTTAATGTTTGCGTTGATTTCATTAGGACAAATCTTTTCTTCTCTTTCCAAACAATGCTGTTGCACTCTCGGGAAAACTACAGCTTTCCTGTAGCTCTGAGTGTAATGCAGTGGCTACAAAAGATCAAGAAAATGTAAATATTATTAAATCACATATATTTGTACCTGTTTTTGGAAAGATTTTCATTATAATTATATATACCTAGAATATATGCAATTATATTGTTTACAAAATTAATAAAATCTCAAGCAGTAGATGCGTGTCCCACTCACTCATTTCACTTGTAGAAGAAGGCAGTGATTTTCTGGCCAAAACTTAAAATTTATTCCAGATTTTAATTTTTAAAATATAATAAGAATAAACAAATAATCCAGAGCTGAAGTCTGCATTTATGGTCAGCAAAATCTGTAAGGCAAATGTTATTCTCTGATATTTCAGGGCTGACTGAATGTCTACTTCTAAACTTATTGCCTTTGTCCTGCTACTGGTTTAACCTTTGGACCAGCAGTAAACTTTTGCAATTTGAACTGATCCCACAAATTGACTGCTTCAGCTGCCTTGGACTATAAAAACCTTCTCATGCAGGAGTTACTCAGTCTCTTGAGCTAGTAAACCATAGCAGGAAGAAGACAGGAGCATTCATTGCTCCACCATGGGCATTCAGAGGCTCTGGGTCCTGTTGCTCGTGAGCACCTGCGCTTTTGCACGTAAGACATTAAAAAATATATATATATTTATGTGACTAAATAGTTATACATATATAATATGCATATATTTATACATATATTTACTGTATACGTGTATATCATTATGTACGTATGCATATATACACACATAATTAATTATCTACAGTATATGCAGTGAAAGAAATACTATATATATGAAGATATATGTGTATATATTTATCTAAAGCTATACTATATGTATATGTATTCTATACTTCTTTTTTCTTGTTGTAAATTGTATATATATTCGCTTATTATTTAAAACAACATTTTATGTATATGAGACCTTATACATAATATTTAAATTGATAAATAACTATTTACAGAGATAGAAATACAATATATATATAAAATTATTGTGTATCCTGTATACATGTATTTTATATATATCATATATACAGTATATATATATATATA
>JANRMT010062791.1:19073359-19104056 GCA_026402145.1 Polypterus bichir lapradei
ATAAGACATACCTATTCTGTTTTTATATATATATATATATATACTGTATATATGCAGGGTGATTCAAAATTATGTTAACATTTGAATGGCGGAAACAATTTATTCAGAAAACATACTTAATATGTGCAAAATATGTGCAAAATGATTTACAGGAATGTCTCAACCTGTTCGCCATCATGTTTTGTCTACAAAACTTGTATATAAGTATATACATAGCAGCACCATTAGTGTTAACATAATTTTGACTCGCCCTATATATTTATGTATGCTGAGTGTTCTGTAATTCTGCATCTTTAAATGATTATGGAAAAAATAATAGATTGAGAAAGGAATTAATTAAAAATTAAAAATAAATTAAAAATCAATTCATTACATTTGGCACAAAAATGGTAAACTAGTGTTTTAAATTACACAACGGAATAGCAGATAATATAACACTATTTTTTTTATACTTCTCTGGTTTCTTAGAGGTTTGATAATCTTTGACATGTATCATTTGTAAAACCCAAAACTAAAAATGCAGCTGTTGTAACTATGTCATTATTTTCCAGAATTTATCTCTATATAACATTTAATCTCAAAAAACAAGAAAAGTCTTATGAATATAGTGAAAGAACAGAAAATCCAAAAATAAAATGACATTAATTGATGTATTTATAATATAAATCAGTATTTAACAGTAGTATGAGAAAATTAAAGTGGCAGTATCCATGTGAATTTTACCATAATAATAATTTTGAAATTCAGCTTTTAATGTAACAATCTAACATGAATGAACCTATAACATAAAGACGTTGTTTTGCTTTATAACATACTTTACACAAATTAGGGCACATTCAGCTTTGGAGTGCTGCTCAGTGCTGATCTTGATGATTTCATTTAAATCTAATATAACGGGAATGTTTTTTACAATTGTTTACAGAACAAGGCGATGATGGGACAGAAGAACAAATTGCAGGAAGCTGTTTGAGTAAGTTTGTTTTTGACACTTGGATAAGGAAACAAATTGAATACAGTAAAAGAATTTACTGAAAAACTAAAGACTCTGAAATTATTGGAAAAGTAAAAAAAATGGAAAGTTTAAAAAGTGGGTGTTAGGATTGTCCTAGAAAGTCAGATTTTAAAATTTTATAACTTAGCAAAGTGGGTTCTGTTTACTTAGTAGCTGGCAGAACACAATGTTCATTAAACACAGTTCAAAGTTTCTATGTACAGATGGTGATTTGGAATCAAGGTTGTTTACCACAGATTTTCAGGAAATGTTTTGATCTAATTTGAGAACACTTCATGTGGGAAATGTGTGCCCCCTATTGGCAAAGAAAATGAATGTGTTTCAAACAATGGGAAACCTTCAACAATTCTAACATGGTCTAGTGAACATGCATACAAAAATGTGACTTAAGTTGTCAACTTCAGGGTAATAGAACATTAGAACATGTTTGATAGGAATAGCTCAATCCCATTTACCTTATTTCTCCAATATAACATTGACTCCTTTTACACATTACAATAGATAAATAATCAACAATCAATTTAACGTTTTGTTTATTGATATATAAATGTTCCAATTATGATGTATGTTCTTTTCTTTTTCAGAGGATGGAACAAGGTTCAAGAATCTAAAAAAATATGTTTACCGCTACGAAGCTGAGAGTCTCAATGGTGTTGCTGGAACAGCAACACTGAAGAATGGCCCCAAAATCACTTGCAAGGTTAAGCAAAAACCCAATTATTATAAACAAATGCTTTTTCAGTGTTACCTTAAATATATAAATATTCAGTATCTGCCTATCTATGATTCTCTTACATATGCATATACATTTGTAACTTGTAGTGTAGAAAATGCAGGATTGTATTATGCAGGATTTTTCCACCATTCTCTTACATTGGAAACTGAGTGTATGTATGCAATACACACGACAACTGTATAATTGTGTGTAACTCCTTAGCCTACTCACGCTAATATATGCTATTGTAACTAATACATTTCTAAATAACAGAATACGTGGAAAAAGTTGCATCCCAGTTTATGCTATGTTTTTTTTCCTTATTGTATTTAAAGAAAAGAGACTTCATTAAGAAGAAAATGTAACATTTTTGAAACAACTGAAAACTTAAGACCAATAAGAAACATTTAATATAAAACAATAGAAAATAATTTATCAGTTTAATTTATTGGTATTCAGGTTCAGTTGCAGATAATGTCATTGATAGTACAAGAATAAGAAGTAAATCTACATAGGAAACGTAATAAAAGTAAAAACTTTTTTTCTACCTTGTTACAAACCACTAATTAAAAATCTTTTTTAGGCACCTTTCATCCAAAAACAAAAATCACATTTAAATCTGTCTTAATGTAGGCCAGGCAGTGTGGTGTATTGGTTAAGGCTTGACAGTGTGTGACCATGAGCAAGTCACTTGACCTGCCTGTGCTCTAATAGGAAAACTAAAAGAAATGTAACCAATTGTGTCATTAATGTTGTAAGCTGCCCTGAATAAAGGTGTTACTTAATATGAAAATAGAGTACCTTTGCTTACCTTTAACACTCCTTTTACAATTATAGGTTGAATTAGAAGTCCCTCAGTCATGCAGCTTCATCCTGCACACTACAGAATGCACGCTGAGTGAGGTGGCTCTGATCAGTCCAGATGGCAAGCTTGTTTTCCGACAAGCGGCAAATTCAGATAACTTCAGGGATGCTATGGCTAAGTAAGTTCTTGTGTGGCTGTTTCTAGTGTATTTCAGTCGACATAGTTGGTGGATGTGGTGGTATTAGTCTATTGTTACTGGATTACAAATGTGACTTAATATGATTACACTTAAAACAAATAAAGCATTGTGATTATGATGGTAACTTGTAAAACCCAACATTACTATTATGTATTTGATGTTTGTTAAATGCCATGGTTTAATAAAAATCTTCCTCTTCCAGAAATACTCTAAAGTTCAGCATTCCAAACGGAAAACAAGTCTATCTGTACCCTAGCAGTGATGAGCCTACAAACATCCTAAACATCAAAAGGGGTATGATCACAGCTCTTATGGCACCAGTAGAATCAGAGAAGGAGATGCAGACTGTATCTATGGTGAGTTTTGTGTGGATTACCAACTCCAGCCATTTTCTCAAGAATACATCTTGTAAAACACTTTTTAACAAATGCTTATTGATCAATTAAATGTGAGAAGTATAGCACTATGCATTCTTTTACAAAAACAAACTTACCTTTGTTCTGAAATTTTAGCTTTTAATTGCAATATTTAAAGTTATGTATACATGATTTTAAAGGTGGTCTCAGATTATTTAAAATTAAAGTTAATCAGTTAATGTTTCCTAGTTTCATAGAAGTAATATACTGTTACTTTTAAACTAGATATGGTAATTTTAACTTTATAAAAAATTGTTTATCACGACAAATTAATGACAGACTATTATTTCTGTTTTAGGACACAGTGTATGGGGCCTGTGAAGGAGAGATGACAGTTGTCAACAGAAAAGGGGACACTGCTTCTGAAATTACTGTCACCAGGGACCTCTCTAGCTGTAAAAACTTCAGTCCCATGAGAGACTATGCAAGCCCCATTGCTCTGATTACTGGAATGGTAATGAAATACAATATATATATTACTATGACAGGTCATAGCAGAAAAGGTGACTTTTTAAAGTGAAATTCATGGCAAACACCAGTGTAATTATATTGCAAAATTACATGAGAACAGTATCCTTTTGGTTATTGAAATGTTTTACTCAACACAATAAAACAGAAGTTGAAATCTACAGTTGACATTTTGGATTTTTGACTTAATTTTGTACCCATCATGAAATTCAAGCGACTCAAATGTACAAAACAAAGTCATTTGACTATGACTTGAATTGACTGAAGAAGATGAACACAGACCATGTTGAACTACTGTCCACTTAATGATTTCATTTAATTTCTAGTGCTGATTCTTCTGACTTTTTTCCTCCCCTTAATTTAGAATGGAGGACCATAGAATGGGAGGATTTTTCATACTTTTGTTTTTCCCAAGTGATAATTATTAATTTAAATTTAGGCTAGGTGGCACCAGCCAGAAACCAGAGATCAAAACAGTAGCGTTTTCTAAACTTTTCCCATATTTGTACAGATTTTCTCTAAGAACTCCCACATCTCAGTAACATACAGTTTAGGTTGATCAGTGACTCTAAAGTGGCCTGACATGACTAAGTATGTATGAGTGTTTGTAAATGTGTGCTGTCATTGACTATTCTCCCATGTAAAATCAGATCCCAGCATTCACCATAAACTCCTTGTAACTGAGAAGGCAACTTTGAATATTGGATGGATGAATAGGAATGCTAAAAGCACAGTACTGGAATCACAGTGCTTTATAGCAATATATACTATGACAGTTGCTATAACAGTAGAAAAAATGTAAATGCTTGAACACACAAGACTAAAACAGATGATAAACTAAACACTGTTAACTGGGAGGAAAATAGATTTACATTCTTCATATTAAGTTATACTTTATTAACTCCATGTATTATTTGCATATAAAATTGCAATCCAAGAAGTAAAAGCACAATGGATATTAACTGACTTGGTTTGAAAATGGCCATTTCATCAAGCCTGTCTTTCAATTATTTGCAGCATACACCTCTATCAACCTTGATCAGCAGCAGCCAATCCTGCAAATATGGGCTCGACTCTAAAAGAAAACATGTGCTTGATGCTGTTTGTAATGAAAAGCATGTCTTTCTGCCTTTTTCACAAAGGTGAGTCCATGTAATCATAATGGAGATTAATCTTTTGCTTAATTTAAGACATTAAGTAGAAGGTATAATTTGTTAAATGTTTAAATCTTTTTTGTTTCCTTTATCTATTTTCCTTAAAAATTCAGCAATGAATATGGCATTACCTCTCAAGTAAAACAGACTTTTAAATTTCAAGATTTGGGGAAGATCAACAACAGATACTTCGACCCAGGTAAAAACACAAACTGGACCATGAATAGGAACCAGGAGCTGAGAGGGGGAAACAAGCATAACAAAATTATTCAAATTAAAGGAATTTAAAATGGTTTCATTTCTGATTGAAAGTTTCCATTTTTAAGATAAAATATTTTTAATCAATGTTCAAGACAGTGAGACTTGCTTACAGGAAGTCAAGGTCTTTCAGCGTCCTCTTGTGCAAACTGAGATGCCTACTAAATAGGTGGTGTTTTTCTCTGGGTATTACCCAATGTGCAGAATGGATCAGAATGTATGACCTCAATCTTTTACCCTCTCTATGTCTTAATTTAGATGCTACTCAGTTAAAACCTCTAAAGATGGAAAGTACAAAGGAAGTATCCCCAACACAATCTGCTGAAACAGTTCTTAATGTCCTTCATGATGTGCGAGATTTGCCAGAGACCTCCCAAGGCCACCTGAGGCCCAGTCTCTTCCAGAAAATTGTTACTGAACTACGTGGTCTGAACACCGAGACTATTGAAAGTATGGTTTCTAAGATGTCTGCAGCGGAAAGGTATAACCTAATAGGAACAATCAACAGGGAGGTTTGGGAGACTGAATAGTATTGACCAAATTTTTAAATCTATATTCTATTCATTTCCTGAAACTGCTATTTAGCCATCATGCTTTTCTAACCAGGCCCAGGGATAGTTTACAGCATTTGAACCAACTCTTTGTATGAAAATTTGTCAACATAGTTTGCCTTTCGCAAATAGCCAAATGCACTTAGAATATACAATTAAAGTAAATCAATTTCAGGGCATTTGTTGTACAAGCATCCTGAAAATTATTTTTTTTATTCAGAATTAAATATTTAAACTGAATTTTAAGATATGTATACTTTCAACTGTTTAGCTAGGTGAGTCATTCATAACGAAAAATATGATTTTATTTATTCATGATGTCCCAACAGTAAATATTATTATTTTTCATTTTGTCAGGACCATCATCACACAAGCACTTCTACAGTGTGGCACACCCGACTGCTTCAGTGGCATCCGCCAAGTCTTGACTACTTCCAAAGTTCCGGCTCCAGTGATTGACGCCATGGCATACAGCATAGGGCTTCTCCCTTCTCCCTGCATCCACCGCATCAGAGATTTACTGAAAGTTGCCCAGTATCAGAAAAGCAGGGCTACATTCTATGCTCTCAGCAATTCAGTGAGAAGGTAATTATCTTCAAACCAGAAATTAGACCTTCATCCAATAAGACCAAAAAAACAGATTAATTTAGCAGCCTGAAAGTACTGAGAAATGAAGCAGCTAAACAGTAACATAAATGATCCCCTTGAACATTTTTGCTGTTTTACCATTCATAAGAATTGATGAAGCTGCTAACGTAATATAACATTGGTAATATGTTGACAATATTTTCAAGTTTGTAACCAGTTATGCCAGTGGTTCTCAATCTGTGGGGCGGGCCCTCCTAGGGGGGCACGAAGTAACAAAAAGGGGGGCCGCGAAGAGGTGAAAAAAAGAAAACAAGAATCGGAAATATGAAAAATACATCTATTGAAACCAAAACAAATTAACTTAAATTACATTCTAATACTAGAAAAATAAATATAGAGTTAGATAAATGTCGATAAAAGTTAAGTGGGTATAATAAAATCTGCATCTATGATATATCATTAATTAAAAAAGAACAAATTGGTATTAGCGGGCTCCTTTCAGAAAAACGTTAGGGGGGCATGATTAAAACTGTTATGAAAACTTGGGTCACAAATACTTAAAGGTTGAGAAATGCTGAGTTATGCAGTATAGTTAAATGTATTATTCTTAGTTACTGATTCCATTATTTCTTTTTCATTTAGGTTTTATGATACTGAAAATGTTGTAACACCAGAAGTCACAGACACAGCTGAATTTATGACCTCTTTGCTGGGAAGTGACTGCTCTGGTGATGATGACAGCATCTTTTTGACTTTGAAGGTAATTTATCCTGATTTTGCATTTATCCATCGCAATTAGAAAAGCAAACATTAGTTGGGTTTGAGCAGATATAATAGAATACTGATTTATATACTGCGCACCCAATTATACTGACAGATTGCAATTGTTAAGCTACAGTAAACCTCATTTTTTTAAACTACCAAAACTGTGACAGATGATTTCCAGAGTAGTTAATATACCCAGCTTATTTTGCCTATTTGCCTAATTCTTATTTACTTTAATATCAATAATGATGGAAAAATAATAACCAATATATTTTATGCTTAAAAGTGTGTGATTTCTGAGAAATACTGGCCATAGAATAGTTACACCCCATCCTCAGGTTTAATGGGGATTGAAATTCTTTATTTCTAATAAACCTTCCTACAAAAGATATGTTGACCTTCAATGCCATTTGGTTACTTGAATAGACTCACATTTCTAACAGAAAGACTTAATGATAAGTCTAAAGAGAGGCTCATTAAAGAATAGTTTTGTTCTCTATATGAACTTTCTCAAGCAGCCCATTAATGAGTTGTTTATTACAGACTATTGGAAATATGGGAAAAGCAATGGAAAATGCCAACCCCAGGCTGAAATCCTCCCTCCTCAAGTGTGTGAAGAAGCAGTCCGCCTCCTTTTCTGTTCAACTGGCTGCAATTCAGGCTTTCAGAAAAATGACACTTTCTGATGAGGTAGGTAAAATGGTGACTTGTTTACTTGTTCTCAGCACTTTTAGACTTTGCCTACAATTGTGCAAGAGCAGCTAACACGATGTCCCCACAGATAACACTTTATGATAGTTTCAGAATATGCATGTTCTTTGATTAATATATTGTAAAGAGCAGCAAAATGGGTAGAAGAAAACAAAGATAAATGATGTTTACAAGTTTTTTTTTTTTAACTGATACTCCATTTTTTCTCCCACAGCCTATGCTGTTTGTGTTAAGCTAAATGACCATTCTACATTCAGAGTCAGTGCCAGTGTGAGTGTGTGCGAATGGGTCATGCCATGGACTGATCCCATGATCACTGGGGATTCCTTCTTTGTAACCAATGCTGCCTCTTAGAATGTATGCTATGTTAAGAAAAAAAAAACATAAGCTTTTTAATGTTGTCAAATGTGTAAAGGCGCATGCAGTGTTGGAAATATATAATCTAGGTTTGGAGATATAACATTCAAAGTTGATCATGAGGAAGTACCACAATAACCAGCAACTGATACTTAATTAAACAAGACTTCAAGCTATAGACTCAGGTAAGAGGTGAGAACAATAGGAAGGTCCAATGTGGCATTGGCTATGCAGTTTTTGCTTTTTTGTCTTGGTCCTGAAAGGAAAGATCACAAAAACTGCCAGAATGCAGTAACATCTTTCGTCTGCACTAGCTGTGCCTCCCTAATATGTTACATTAATTGACTACAATATACTTGAGTGAATGTGGATACGCTTCTTTGTATGTGTGACCTGTTCAGGCTTCTATTCCACCTTGTATCCTGAGAATGAGGCTCAAACAGCACAGGAACTTCAGGAAAAGCACATGTCTGTTACACTCATATTGTGTTGGTAAGCACGGTATTTAATAATCACTTTAGTCTGAGTTGTTTACTCATGGCATGAGCACTTACAAGTCCCTTTGAGCCATTCAAAAACTAGGCAAAGAGTCCAGTAAACACAATTAGAATGATCCAGGTTTTTCAGTGATCAAATAATTTTGAATTTAGAATTCTTCATTTAGATGTTATCTAATTATTGAAGTCGCCAAAATATTGTTTATTTTTTCTCAGGTCCGCAGCATCCTTCTTCAGACATTCCAGGACAGCAATGGGCAGGTCCAAAAACGTATTGCTGCATACCTTATGCTTATGAAGGACCCCTCATCTGCCGATCTTGCAAAAGTAGCCAGGAGCCTTGTGAAAGATAAGAGCGACCAAGTCAGAAACTTTGTTGCTACCCACATCGCCAACATCTTGGAGTCTGATGTCCCATCTCTACAACAGTAAGCTTAGTGTTAACACTTATATATGAAAAAAATCAAGATAGTTTTGCTTGCTGTGGTTATTATAACTTTTTTTAACAGAAACTGAATACTGGAATATATTTATTATCTGTTATTCTCATGGACGTTTACCTGAACACTGTATACACAATACTGAAAGATTTTTTTTATTTTTATTTTTTATAACCTATTCTGATAATGTAGTAGAATTAGAGTAGTTAACAAAAAGTATCTCTAATAATTTATTTTCACATCGTGTGATAATGCAGTGGTAAGCACTGCTGCCTTACAGCTCAAGAGTCTGAGATTAGAATTCAGGCTGACCTTCTGTCTACTACATTTTATGTGTTTCCCCAGGTATACCTCTGTCTTTTCTAAATTTCTAGTCCCATAAGAAAGATATGATGTTAAAAATAATTGGTAACTTTAAATTGACCCTATACAGTATATGTGAATGCATGTTGATGCATTGTGTCCACAGATGGAATAAATGGGATTAAAGAAATTAAATGTTTACTTTCTTTCCCTAATTTATCATATGGTAATTCTACAGTAAGTATTTCCTTGATCTCAATCTGCACTTCTGAAGTGATTCAGCATTGAAATGTAATGCAAAATAGCTTTACGTACAGATGATTTCATTAATGATGACTACTGGCAGTCAGAACTGCAAGAGTTGAGTAAATGCCAAAAGGGACACTGCTCTGTTGGGCCCTTGAGCAAGCCCCTTAACCTGCAATTGCTGAGCACTTTAAGTAGTGAGAAAAGCGCTATATAAATGCAAAAGAATTATATACAAGTTTATTAAGGCTCCTGTAGGAAAACATTTTTGATAGCATTGACTTATGAGCACATTTAAAATAAAGAAAACACTTAGGCATAAACAGATATTAAATTTAGTAGCTTTAACCAGCATTAATCCACTCTTTCATTTTGTTCTTTTCTAAAAATGCAGAGCCAGTCACACTTGCAACTTTTTCATTTTGCCAAGTTATAAAATAAGTCATAACATTTTTTGTTGAGATTCCACAAGGCATATTACCCTTTAGTTTGAAAAGAAATTAAGAAAATGGGATTCTTCTGTTTCTGCCCATTTTTGCATAGGTTTCCTCACATGCATTAAAGCCATATCATAAGGTTTATTTCAACTGCTTTTGTTGGTGTACATGAATGTGTCCTGACATGTTCCATGGGCTTTGCATTACCATGACCCTCCACCAGAAAAAAATATTTCAGGTAGTAGATGGATGATTCAGCTAATCACCCATTTACAAAAACTAATTTTTCCATTATAGGGTCATGGTGCACCAGAGCTTATTGCAATTGGTGAAAAACAGAAATTAATTTTGAACTGTCCAAAATGTTTCCAGGGCAAGATCCAAAATGTAATCAAGTTCCAGCCTCACTGGGTCACATGTTTTGGGCCTGCACCAAATTTACATCATTCTGGACCAAAATTTTTAAGTACCTTTCAGACAGCCTTGGTGTCACAGCCCCTCATAACCCATTAACAGCTGTGTTTGGGGTTCTTCCAGATGGGTTTAAAGTGGAGAAGGACAAACAAACTGTGATTGCCTTTACTATACCATTGGCACGTAGACTTATTTTGCTAAACTGGTGGAATCCTAACTCACCTGTTTTAAGTCAGTGGGAAACAGATGTTTTATATTATTTGAAATCTAATCTAATTAGATCTAATCTAAAATCTAATTCTCACTTAGAGGATCTGTTCAGAACATTTTCAAAACCTGGCAGGATCTAATCAATAATATTTTAGAATAAGCTCTTAAAGCACTGTGGAAGCAGATTCTCTACCCATTTCTTTTTCTTCTCCATTTATTTTTATCCACTTATTAAACTCATCAATTTATTTATTTTTACTAGCTTTAAGTTTTACTCTGTTGGTCATGCTCTGTTTCTCAGGGGTGGGGGTGGATTTGTTTTCAATCCTATTTTTTGTAAAAATTGATCTATTTGTATGGAATGATTACAATAAAATCAATAAAATTTAAAAAAAAAAAAAAAAATTTTGGATGAGATATTAGCCCATTTGTAGGCCACACCTTGGACACATCCATAATCATTCATTCCAGGTAAATAGATTCACCAGGTAACTTTACATGCCTGTGTTTGAGATATGGAAAGTAACTATGGTTACCCAAGTATAAAATCCAGATTCCCGGACCAGTAAGGTAGCGATGCTGACTAGTGCATCATCATGACACTAAAAAATTAATTATGTGTTTCAAAATTCAAGCAGTTAATACAATTATGGAACAGCTTTAACTTTAGTATATCACCCTTTCTAGGATGAAGACCAAAGTGGAAGAGAGCCTTAAAGGAGTCCAGGTGCCAGATGCCATGGACTTCAAAAAGTTCTCAGGCAACTACCATTCTGCTAAGAAGCTATCCATTCCTTATATTGAGGATTATATGGAGGGAAGCATACAAGGAAATCTGATTTTTGATCCAAGAGGGTACATGCCAAGAGAAGCTATGCTGGAGACCACACTGACATTATTTGAAAATACCTATGATATTTTTGAGGTATAAACTAAAATAATTTTTCTTTGCCAGTCATACATTTTTAACACTATATTTATTAGAAATAGATTAAGCAAATACTGAAAACACAGCTCCTTATACAAACAAATGAAACAGATATTAACTTATCAGTATTTTAAGCACACCCACCCACCATCTAATTTCCTTTTACTCATGCTGCCATATACAGTAACTACACATCACATTCATTCTACTTCTGTATATTTTCAGTTCCCATATTTTAATGAGCTGTTCAACAGTAGTAAACGGTACCTCCTGGATGTCATAAAGATCTGTCCCTACCTTACAAACACTCTGTCGGAGACTCTGCACTGCACTCCACTGAATCTGGGCAGCTGGCAAACTGGATATAAAAGCTGCAGGCTTATATAATAAATACACAGGCTGACACAAAGCTAAGCCAATCAGTGTTTACCATGTCTGGTAGAAGGAGACAACATACTGTATATTTTAAAGGCAGCTCCTAGAAATGGAACACCCGCTTTAGGGTTGATTGAAACACAATAAAGCTTTTATTATTGATAAGTCAGGAAACAGTGATATAGTAAAGAATGAATGAATAATGTTGTCATGTACTGTAAAAATAGAAGAGAAAGGCTGACCACAACACAGGCAAGCAAAACTAAGAGATAATAACACATCTTATATTTATCGCTTGAATTCATACTCAGGCACTGCACAGAAAGAAAGTTAGAATTGGGAAACTTTGAGGAAGCAAACACATGGAGGTTCAAAGGGTACAAATGAACGCTCACAGAGGCTCCCACCTTGAAAAAAAAAAAAGTAAACAGTTAGTGCAGGTCCTTTCAAAAATAATATTATGTATGTATTCTGTTTAGATTGAACAAATCTATTTATGTCTCATAAAAATGCTAATTTCTGATTTAGGTGTTTTTGTTATGCTTTATTTGTAGTTTGGCATTAATGGCAAAGAATTTGAACCCACTCTCGAGTCCCTCTTTGGAGAGAAAGGCTTCTTCCCCGACACTGTAATGAAGGCACTTTACTTGGCAGAAAAGAACCTGCCTGAAGTGGTAAACAGATGGTTTGGCACATCCAGTGAGGGCAGGATGAAAAGAGAGGTATCAAAAACCTTTTCATTTACTTATTGCCCAAAAATGAAATGGTCATCATTATACACTCTAAGATAAGTGACTAATATTATTTTGTTTAAAATACAACAGGTTCCCAAGGACATCATCACAGTGATCACCAACAATGCTCAAAAACTTATGGAAGACCTGAAATCCCAAAATGCACCTGAGGCTACCGCCTACCTCAGAATTCTAGGAGCTGAGCTTGGATACATGAAGCTCAATGATTTTAAAACAGTCATGGAGACAATCATGAGTCTTGGCCAAGAACTTAAGGGTGTTCCAGATCAAGTAGGTTGAGAATTCTTTTTTCAAAAAACATGATGGAAATTATTTAGGAGGTATGACTTACTGTAAGTCAGAATGATTTTGTTCATGGTGTTATATTATAGTATATAGACAAACTTTGCTAATTGCTTGTCACTCTTTGTTATAATCTGCATCTACACTGTAAATAATATTATATTGATGTATATATTCCCCATAAGTGAAAATGTGGGTTTAGACGGTGTTTTATAGTGCTGCATCATGAAAGCTACCCACGTGTACTGTGGAAATAATAGTGTATTGCACTGAACCTGAGAGAGAAAAGTTGCGCAGGTAGTCAAAACCTGTCTCAGGAGGACAAAACTACCGGGAGAAGTCGATGTAAAAGCAACTGTGTGATCGCTATGTTGCAAAAACAGCACTTAGAGAGCTTTGGATGTGTCTCCTGGCTCCTAGAGTCCATCTGTCTAGGTTGTATGATTGTCAGTAAGTCTCACAGAGCCAATGGATAGTGGGTGTACGAGTTGCTTCTGAGGCAGCGAGTGGCGAGCAAAGGGATGAAGCACCTGGGTGGTGCCACCAAAGTGCTCACTAGGTGCTGTGTCTTTGAACGCCAATCTCGAAGCTGCTTTTTAACTGGCTTCTCTGGTAGTCCCACCCCTTCGGACAGTTGACCATTTGTATGAGATATGTTGTGTTTGAGGTTAGTAGAATAATGGTATGGCTTGAGATTTTTTTTGGTTACAAAACTGTGCCACCCCAGAAAAAGGATGGGAAACACTGGTTTAGAGTGTTAGGGACTGAATGGACACATATTAGGGAATGAAAACTGTGATTTTCTTCTCAGTGACTATCTTAGAGATTTATTAATGCAGCAATTAAAAAAAAATCAGAAAAATAATGTCATGTTATAAAACTAAAAGTAGACCATAGTGGGACCAAGCTTGAATCCTCATTCAGTCACTGTATGAGTTCATCTTCTTTTCCCCTACATCCCAAAGTGATGTATATTGGGTGAAAATCATTGCAAATTTTGTGTTAGGTCTAAGTCATTTTGAATTGGTCCTCTGTGTGTGTACTTTTTTCCCAAAATGCTATACTTTACAAGCATACTTTTACATTATGTGAAGATACACTAATACATATACAAATGCAATTTATTGTACATTACAATATTATTATTTTTAGATTGTTAAAAACAGGGAATAACAGCAAATCTCCAAAGCAGGACCTTTAACAAACAAGGAGGGAACACTTTTAGGCAGTAATTGGGTTTCTAGATTAACTTGAACCAATAAATACCTCCCGATGTTAAGCTGTTACTTTTTACTTTTTCAAGATCATGAAGGCTGTCACATCTGGATCAGAAGCTGACCTTTTCATTCACTACCTGTTTATGGATAATGAGTTTTCACTTCCATCTGGTGCTGGTTTTCCGTTGAAGTTCTCTTTGTCTGGAGTTTTCACACCTGGAGCAAGAGCTGGTTTGAAAATTGATCCAAAAATGGTAAGTATCTTATCTAAATAGTCTTCTGAGAATTCAAAGTGTTTTATCGACAAAGTATATAATTTACAATAATAATAATAATTATAATAATAAATAATTAGCCAGCATAAATTATTCATATCTGATATGTCTTACTTGTAGGGATTATTCTCATGAAAGAAAAAAAAGAGATTTCCTAGTTTGAAACTGTGTAATTTACAAAGTATACAAATATGTTTCTCTTTAAAGGGTCAAGTGACATTCAGGCCATCTGCAACTGTGGAATTCATAACACGCATGGGAATTCACATCCCAGAATATGGCAAATCAGCAATTGAAATGCACTCCAATCTTCACCATGAGAGTGACCTCACCGCAAAGGTGTCCTTTAAAGGAACCCAGGTCCGGCTTAGCATTCCAACACCTCAGAAACCAATGCAGCTCATTGCAATCAGGTAAATTCTTCTGGAATTGGAATTTATATTAAAATTTTTCTATTGTAAGTTTTAAGAAGGGACAAATTCAATGCACATTTATTCAGCTCCTAGATTTTATCGAGCTTCTTTTTGCTCCTGAAAGTTTAGCTTTGTCTTATAAATTGGGGTCTTTCACCATTAGTGAACAGTTAAATAGTTTGAATAATAGTTATTGATGTGGGCTACATTACTTGTCAAAATTCCTGTTTTACTTAAGATCTGTCCCCCTGAAAAAAATCCCAGTTTCATATTTAAAAGCCTGTAAAAGTGTTTAATGTAGTTCCTTCTAATAATTATTATGTAATAGTAAACCAAAGGACCATGTTGTAAATATAATGTCTTGTAAGCTATTTGTATTGAGAAAACCCTAAGCATGGCATAGCAAACGTGACTCTCCAGAAATGCTATGTTATAGCCTCCTCTACCACATTGTTGAGGCTGTGCCTTTTACTATTTTATATTTCACCATGTCAGACACATTTCCTTTATGGAAATCAAACACAAAATGTGTTCTCGGGTTACTATGTACAAATTTCACAGTGATGGTCCCACTCAAAGCATCTTTAAACACGTACAAGCTGACGAAATCACAGGTACTGTAAAAAATTCAGCATGTCAGCAATGAGCATGGCGCTGGAATTCTTGGTGGTCTGTTAGTTTACTTCTGTCTGATGAATTCATTTTTAATTTTGTGTATTCAGGAAAAGGGCTGGGTATGAGCATTGATGTCCCAATTTGATTCAACTTCTATTCACAATGTCCAAATTCGATATCAATTTTATCTTGATTGAATTAGCATGCACTTATATATTTGAAGTGGTGGCTTTTTTTACAGATTACTTAACCATGAATAGAGAACATTACTATAATGTGACAAATTTCAGTAACACTTTACTTGAAGGGTGTCTACATAGTGACTTCATAATATATCCATAATCATGGAAGGACGTTTAAGAAGCTGTTACAGGAATAAGCAATTACTAAGATATAGTTTGTGATTTCCAAAGGGAAATATCAGAGAAAACTTGATAATTTAGTTTCAACATACTTTTGACAGAGGTTGTTAGAGATTATGCAACTATAGCTAAGTAAGAAAGTCTTTAATACATTGAATTTTCCAGAAGAAATAAATTACATTTCATATTTTTTCTTTCTTAAATTACAGCAACCGGTTACTCTCCGTGTCCTCAAGTCAAACTGAAACAGTTCCACCAATTGTGGAAGGGAGGGTGGATAAACAGTCATGCTACCCTGTGTTATATGGTCTACAATTCTGCAGTTCTGTACTTTACTCCAATGCCAGCACTACATATGAAGCACCTTACTTTCCACTAACAGGTGAAACTAGGTATGTCATTGTGGTCATGTACTATTGTAAATTACTGATTTTATTTCAGTGTGATTCACATCCCACTCAGATATTCAGAGCAAATAACAACATTATTTCCTAAATAGAAATATGAGTTTTAGGCATTGGGTTTCCCTGTGTATGTGCTACTTTCACCTAAAGATGAATGGTGCTAAACTTCTCTCATATGCAATTGTACATCTTTATTTACATACACCCTGTGATGGAGAAGAAAACTGACATTGTTCAGTAGAGTTTTTCAATTCTTACAAATTGCACCATTGAATTAAGTAAAACAAATCATTAGTTTGTACTTTGTAGAAATTTATTTACAATAATTTAAAAGTCCTGGTAATTGCAAAATACAAAGTATTTCACTGGATTAATGCTCTTTTTAGGTTTGCATTAGAGATCCGTCCTACAAATGAAGTTTCAGAATATTCTGCTACTCTTGGTTATGAATTGCTGAAGGAAGAGCGTGACAAAGTGGATACTGTGAGATTTATTCTTAAAGCAGAGGGTATGTTATTTAGCTAAATTGTGTTATATAGCATACAACATAAATGTTATGATTGTCCTGAAATATGTTTGTAATAATCAATTCTGCAATGCTGAAGAAATAGGGTTCATTGAAAAATCAATATTTGGCCTTATTCTTTGCAAAGGAACACCAGATTCAGAGCTTGCAGCTACCCTGAAATTCAACAGAAATAAGATGACAGTGACCGGTGACCTTCAGATCCCAGATTGTGATATTGAAGTTGGAGTGAATTTAGGGGTTAGTGAAGAAGGAATGATGAAGGGGAAAAGAACCTTTGTACTTGATCTTGGGCTTTCAAACAAAAAAAAAACTGAACTCAGCCTTGTTGGCCGTGCCAGGTAAATTATATTAAAAGGTGTTCCTTAGCCAAACCTTTTTCTTAAGTATCCATTTTTTGACAATGTTTTTTTCTAACATTAGTATTGTATTGTGAGGACTACAAAATAATATTTTATCCATATATTGTATTTAACAAAATCTATATAAATAAACAATGCATGTTTCAGCATTTTACCTTTGCAAAAACTTGATATGATTCATACTTACTTATGCCAGCTTTAAAGAGTCTATATGCTGAAATGTTCTAACTCAAAAAGATTAGATACCATTTTCAATGTTTTATGTTTTAGATATGATGGGAAGAATGAAGGAATGCTTTCAGCCCAGCTCACCATGCCTCGCATGAAAGTTGATATTAAGAGCAGTGCCACCATTAAGTTTTTAAATGCATTAACTGTACAGCTCGAGGCATCCTCCAACTTTCCACATTCTTCCACTTTACAGAGTGTTGTCTTCACATATGGTAGGCTTCTGTTGTTTCTTTGACTAATCACTTGTAAGAATTTTAGTTATAATAAAATCAAAAATGCAAAAGATATTCACAGCATTTTTTAATATTTTGCATGTTTTGAAGGACAGTGTAAAATGTTGAACTTGATGTTGGTTTGGTTAATTCCCACATATTGCAATCGAAATCTGTGAATGTCTTACCATTGCTCTTGAAAGTATCAGACAAACATTTAAATTGGCTTAGTGTTTTTGGTTCGATGATGTTCACAGCATGTGTGCAAATATATTTAAATAAGTGTTGAGAACGCCATGATGAGTGTAAATATATAGATGTGCTTCAGACACCATCCTTTACTGCTAAATACGTCTCCACTTTGGTTGACTGTGAATCCCTACATTTGGAATTGTTAAATACCTATCCATACTTTTATCTAATTCTGAAACAACAATACTAGCAAATGATTCTTATTATTAAAAAACTAGTTTCTGTGTAAGTACATACACAGTTCATAACTATTAAAACACAACACAAATACTTTTTAAGTACATAAGTGGGACACTCCTATCTAATGCATTTGGAAATGTACAATAAACTTTATTTTTGGATTGCAGGCCAATCAGCCAGTTAACGTTTTCAGTATAACCATTATTTATGAATATTAAATAATATACAGAACTTTTTCATATAACATTTTATATTAATTAAAATATTAGGAAAGTGAATGCATTTAGTTATTGATCCATTCTCATACTTTTGCTTTTATAATTTGTACAGATAAAGACAAGGTTGAAGTTGAAACAAAATCTGATATAAAATCTAACCTAAAAGAACTCCTCCCAAATTTTGATGACTATCAAAGTACACTGCAGAAATATGCTGATGACATTCTGGACCAAAAGGTGGCCAAAACGGACATGAAACTTCGCCATATTGTCTCCAAATCTATTGAGGTGAGAAACAAAAAGTTTTTCCTAACATAGAATTTCTAGTATAAGGATATAATTAATTGACATAGAGATTTAGATGTGTCCAGAGAATTACAGAGTGGAACCTCTGTCACCCAATATATTTACTGAACTCTCCCAATTTGTTAAGGTTTGGAGAGCAGCAGGTGACCATAGCTCAGGTGTTAGAGCTCACACCACTTCACAGCTTTTTGTCCAGGTCTCCCAATGAGATGATTTTAGGATCTGGGTATCCATGTGTGCTTCTTACAAAACCCTCAACCTAATCAATAAGGTCATTTGATTAGTATCTCCTTTACTTGGCAAAGAAATTTCAGACCTAGATGATGATAATAGTTTCAGCCCACAGTCCAAACACATGCAAGTTAAGTAGACTGGTGATGCTAACCACCCTGTGATGGACTGATGCCCAAGGATTGTTCCTGCCTTGTGACCAATGCTTGCTGGGATAGACTCCACCTTCCCTACAACCCCACTCTAGATAAGAGGGTTTAGAAAATGGATGGATGGTGATGATACTATCAATATTTCCCATATTTTATTTAATCACTTACAACAGGTAATATAAACACAGTACATATGATAAAAAGTGTAAAATAATTTCATTCTTATTTCTTCATTCAGCAATAGTAGAATAGATTAAGAATCTGCCATTATACTATTACGCTATTTTCAGGTTACACAATTGGATATTACAATTTATTCTTTTTATTAAGTAAAGTGCTCTTTCACTTTGTTGTTCTTTCCTTTTTTTTTGTCTCTGCGTATAGTGCTTTACCATATCTATTGCCATCTGTTCCTACATCTGTTCTACATCGTAGACATTTTAACGGTATTTCAGCACAGACTGATATTTTCATTCACTTCTACTTTGACTTTTTTCCATTTTATTCTTCCATTTTAAACAAAATATTGTAATAACCTAATTACTTCCAAATAAGGATTTTCCGGTTTATTCTTCAATGGTCTTCTTCACCACTCAAGCCTGAAAATGGTTCAGTTTTAGTTGTTGTGACAGGTGGGCTGAAACAGATTCAAAGTTTTGACAATTGTAATGTAATGTTCTATTAAAAATTGTTTTCCTAAAGTGATGGTTAAGGTTAATAAGTTCAGTCACTGGTTGTTTAAAGCCATATAGATTTTCTTGCAAAGCTGTTTTATTTAAAAGATGATAGCGTGCAAAATGTGTCAGACAAGAAAAGACACATTTACTTACTAAAACTTTAAATGTTCTTATGCCTCTTTTGGACATTTTTATGTTTTGTTACTTAAGCTTTATGACTTAAAAGTTGATTTCACATTCAACCAACTCTTTTCGTAAATGTTCCTGTTTAATACACTTCCTTTTTGCTTCCATAAATGTGACATAATGTTTTGTTTTCAATTGACCAGGCAAGTAACATCTGGCTGGATAGAATTGCAAAAGAATATCCTTACGTTGAAAAGCTTCGAAGCAGGCGCAGTACTCAAGATTTGACTTTGCCTGAACTCCCAGAGCAACTGTATCTAAAGACGTAAGAACCTAAAAAAATTATTTGTACTGCACATTAAGAAAAAAAAGTTTAAATAATAAACACTTTTTTCCTTTCTTTTCTAGTAACAGTTTATCCAGATACCAGTTCAATAAAGACAAGTTAACATTTAAGATCCCTTTGCCTTTTGGAGGTAAAACCTCAGAACAGTTGAACATACCGGATTCCTTGTCTACACCTCCTGTAGTCATTCCAAACCTAGGAATTCATATACCTGCAACAACAAGAAAGATTCCAGCCTTCAGTATTCCAGAAACATATGAAGTCAGCGTTCCTCTTCTTGGTGTTGCTGAGTTTTCCACTGCAGTAACCAGCAATGTTTACAACTGGAGTGCTTCCATAACTGGGGGAAATCAAACATTAGAAAGCCCGTACTTATTTGCTAATTATGAAGTGAAAGCTAAATCTGTGGTTGATCTTCTTTCCTACAACATTAAAGGTAAACATGCAATTTTCATGTTAGTAAAAGAAACACATCTATCTGCAGAAAATAAGGTTTAAGAATTATTTATACATTTTCTTTTACATTTTCTAAATTGTACATATGTAAAAATTGTATTGTACCATTGGGCCTGAATTACACTCAGCAACAAAGTGGAAAAGAAAAAAATCTTCTAGATGAACCTTATTTATTCTTAATATTAAATGAAAAGTGTTTTGGATTTAACATAGTCATGAAGTAATTTAGATTGTACCAGTAATTCTTAAGGATTGTAGTTCTTAAAAATTGTAAAAGATGTCTGAAAGTGTATAACTTTGCAGGTTGTTTCTATAGACCAGTGGTTTCCAAGTTCAGTCCTGGAGGCTGTTCGTAATCAATTTCACTATCAGTTCATCATTTTTACTTTTGATCGTTTAATGAGCTACCCTTCTTTTACCCATTCTCTTACTCTTTGCCGTTTTCATTTAATTCATTCAGATCTGCGGTGTTTGCTCCCCTAACTGTATCCAAATACTGACAACACTGAATGCTGCAGAGGAGCAAATATCTGTGTCATTTTCACTTGTCTGGTAATTTATAAGAAACGTTTCTTAATGAGCAGACATGTGAAAATGACATGGAAGTCATCTCTCCTCTTTAGTATCCAATGTTACTTTGAGCCATGTTTGCACTGCTCATCGGTAATGATCAGCATTTAGATGCAATTACAGTAATGCACCCTACAGAAGGTTAATTAGAAAGAAAACAGCAAAAGAAATGTAAGCATTTAAAGCAATGGCGAAGGAAACAAATATTTATGAATTTCCTAGAAATACTAACAATAAGAATAACATACTGATTTTGAAATTACCTAGAAAAAAAACACACAGCTATGGCACAGTTGGTTGTAAAATGAGCAATTTAATCACATTTATTGTATGATTTAATGATTAATTATGTACTTGTGTGTTTTTTCTATAGGTGCTGGATTAGTCCAGTTAACTACAGACTCTGCTACCTACTCTGTAAATGGATCGCTACATCATGGGCTACTTGATGCATCCTTTAGTTACATCGAATTTTCTACATCAGTCCCAGAGTACAGTGGAACAAGCAACCTTAACTTTGAAGCATCAAGCATTCTGGGCGTGAGAACATCAGGGTCCTCAAATGGCAAATTGACCCTAAAGGAAAATATGTTTGTATATGAAGAGATAACAGATGGCAAACTGATGGTTGGAGAATTATATGGCAAAGTCATGTGCAACAACCGGTATACATTTGATATAAACACCCTGGACATTAGAGGAGAAATAAACACAAACCTTGATTCTTCTCTGTTGTTAGGAAGTAATAGGATAGCTTTAAATTATATAAATGGACAATTTTCAATAAAATCTGCGACTGACATCTCCAATGGTGCTCTGCAACATGTTGGTGAAGTAAACGTCCAAAATGGCCAGCTGCTTTTAAAATCAGATTCAAGAGGAAATTTTTATCGTATATCTGGCAATAACAAAATTGATATAGCTTTGTCTTATCAAGCAGCAACACTAAGAGCTGAAACTCAAGCAGAATATTATGGAAGTCGTTGGTATCTTCTTACAACTGGTGCAGTTAATGAAAATGGCATAGAGATGAATGCAGACGGACGTTTCAATGTTGATTCAGGCCGAGGTGCTCATAAGGCTACTGCGGCGCTTAATCAAAATGGCTTGGTTACTAGTGCAGTAACTAACATTCAGTGTGGAATTGTGACATTTGAGGAACAGTTTAATTCAAGAATTGATGCTTCTGGTGCAACACTCAGCTTATCTTCAAAAGGTAGCTCCTCTGGTAACACAATAGAACTTTCAGTTGATGGAAAGATGTTATCAACAGAAATATCCATGAACACTGTATATAAGATTAACATTATGGATGTCAGCAGCAGGAACCTAATGAACATGAAAGTGAATAAGGAAGGATTGGCATTTTCAAACAGCATGATGGGATCATATAACAAAATGAAGATTGAACATACACATACCCTCAACATTGCACTGTGGACAATTGCTTTCAGATCAAAAACAGACAACTTGTTTGGCCCTGATAACGCCTATAAACATGATGTTAATTTTAATATTAAGCCTTTCATAGTTTCACTGACTGTGAACAATGATCTGAAGCTGCTTGGGGCTGACCTAAACAATGATGGTCAATTTAAACTTGAGCCTTACAAGCTGAGTCTTACAGGAAATATGAAAGGAGCTTATGGGAAAGATCAAGAGATGAAGCATACATACAAAATCACTTATGCTGAACTCACTGGTCTTTGGGAAGCTAGTACTACTGGCAGAGTCCAAGGAGCGCAACTCTCCAATGTTGCCAAGCTTGAGATTGCTGGACTTTCAGGCAAATTCAACAGTGGCACTCGACTAACATCTAAAGCTCTCCGTTTTGAAAATGTTATACGTACACTTTTCCTGCCATTTACTATTTCTGTTGATGCTATCACTAATGGTGATGGAAGCCTATATCTATACGGTGATCACAATGGAAATTTATACAGTAAATTCCTAATGAAGGCTGAACCTTTGGCTTTCACCTACTCACATGACTACAGGGGATCAACAACACATAAGCTTGAAAATCGTTTGTCAGCAAACACACTGCTTGAAAATAAATTGACTGGACTGTTTACTCCATCAGAACAAACAGGCCTTTGGAAGATGAAAACACAGTTAAACAATCACATCTACAGTCAAGATATTACAGCTTATAATAATCCAGAAAAGGCAGGTGTGGAACTTAGTGGCCAAATCTCAACTGACATTCTCAACAAGTTCACAGAATCTAATAGATTTGCCCGTGATCTAAGTGGCCAGCCTCAAGAATTTGTCATCTCTGGTTTCCTGAAATATGATAAAAACAAGGACATGCACACATTTGAGCTTCCATTTCTACAAAGTCTTCCTGCATTATTTGATCAAATAAAAGCAACCCTTGTCACAGCTCTTGAATCTCTGCAGAAATACCTGAAGAGTCTGAATATCAATGAAGTATTGAAAAAGTACAGAAACAATATGGATAAGCTTCCACAACAGCTGAATGACTATGTCAATAGCATCGATTTGGAAAGAAAGGTTCAGGAAGCTAAAGAGCAGTTGATGGCCTTCACTAAAGAATATGCTGTCACTGTTGAAGACCTTGAGAAAGTTCTGGAAAACATCAAGAATTTGTATGAAGATGCTCTAACTGAGCTTCAAAAGTTTTTAGAAAGCCTTAAAATGAAGCTAAAAGAAGGCTATGAAGGTCTGATTCCATATTTTGAAAATGTCAGCAAAGAAATGTTGAAACAACTGAAGGCATACGACCAGCAATATGAGATCACTAAAACAACCCTGAACAGTATAAATGCCATTCAAGATATCGTTCAAAAGTATGACCTGGAAAAACTGAAAAGTAGCAGTGCTGCCTGGCTTCAAAACCTAGATGCTAAATATCAAATAAAAGCAGAGTTTTACCAGTTGCTAGAAAATTTGAAACGCCTAATTCAAAACTTTGATGCCCAGAAAACACTGGATGACCTTAAATCGCTGATCAAGTCAATGAACATCGAGAAAGCTATTGATGGTTTAAAAATTACTTTTGATATGGAAGAAGTAAAGAAAATGTTGGATGCTGTCAAAGACATGATTTTAAATGCAATAGAGGATTATGAAATTCCTGAAAAGATCAACAGTGCCTTTGTGAAACTTCAGCAGCTCCTTGTTAAATATGAAGTGGAACAAAAATTGAAGACCCTTATGGACAAAGCCGTGATTCTTGCTGAACAGTACAAAATAAAGGAAACTGTGCAGTCAGCAGTGAACTCCCTGAAACGCATTGATATTAAATCCACTATTGATGCAATAATGCAATACTTGGAGAACACTATTAAATGGCTAAAAGAGAGAGACTACAAACAGTTTATTGACCAGCTTAATTCATATATTGATGTCCTTCTAAAGAGTATTAGAGCATTTGACTATAACAAGTTTGTTGATGACACAAATAAAAAAATTAGTGACGCAACAAGGTACATGAATGAACAGATCAAAGCTTTGGAGATACCGCAGAAGATTGAAGCTTCAAGGCAGTTTGTGAAGGATGTCCAAGCAGCCGCTTATTCCCAATTGGAACAGATATCAGATACTAGAATTTCAGAAGTAATTAACTGGTTGAGGGATCTCTTGGATTCAACAGCTTTTTCAGAAATTAAAAAAAGAACACAGGAGTACTTGGAAGATCTTCGGCACAGAATAAGCACAATGGACGTTCAGAGAGAGCTTAAGTATTATTTACAACGGGCAAGTGAGTTATACAACAGGATGGTAAACTACCTTGCAGATCAGTGGGACGTGGCTCAGAAAAACTTCAAGGACATAGCAGAGCAATACAATGCACAGAATCTTTTAAGCAATATCAAGAAAGCTATTGAGGAGGGTTTCACTTTTCCAGAAATGCAGATTGGCTCAATTAGAATTCCTGCATTTGAAATTAGTCTCAATGCCCTGAAGAGAGCAGAATTCCTGACACCTGAATTTATTCTACCGTTTACAAACCTACATGTACCATCTGTGAAATTCAACCTACTAAAGCTAGGAGATATCCAAATTCCAATGAAATTTACAACTCCTGCCTTTACAGTTTTGAACACTTACGAAGTCCCCTCATACACTATTGATCTGAATGAGATTAAAAAGGAAATTATAAAAATCCTGGAGCGCATCAGCAATTTTCGTCTTAATTTACCTGAACCCGAAGCTTATTTCAAAGAGCTGAAGCTAGCTTATTTATCTGATATGCCTGAATTAACGTTTCCAGAGATAAGGCTTTCTGAAATAAGTTTTCCTGAGTTAACAATTCCAAAATTGGACCTGAATGGCTTTAGCTTTTCGGAGCTCCAGATTCCTGAATTCCATTTACCTAGTATACCCCACGACATAAGTGTTCCTGTTTTTGGCAAACTATATGGTGAATTCAAAATTAAATCTCCTGTGTACTCCCTTACAACAAGTGCACAAGTCTGGAACTCCACAACAAATCTCAGAAATCCTGAGTTTGTTGCCTCGGTTACCTCTCAAGCCACATCTACGTTTAATTACTTAGCTTTCACTTTGGATGCTAATGCTCGTCTTTCTGCTCCTAAAATGAAGAGCCTCCGGCTAACGGACACCATTAAGGTCAACCACAAAGCCTTCTCATTTGATCACAACGGTGCTTTAAGTTTTCTGGGCACATCCGTGGAGGGCACAAGTGAAACAATAGCAAAGGCAACTACTAAAGCCTACACTGCTGAAGCAAACAGTAAATCTCGTCTCAAAATGCAGAGTGGAATTGAATTTGAAACACAGTCCCGCTACTCACATAATTTAAATCTCCCTGAAGCAGATCTATCTAGCCAGACCTCTCTGCAGCAAAACACCCTTATTCGTTTGGAATCTGGAATTATTTCTTTGAAAACTGTTAATACTGGAAGTGGAAAATGGTCAATTCAGGACTTATCAGATGATTTTACACACAATAGTGACTTTGACTTTAACATTAATATTCAGCAAGCCAAACTTTCTTTCACTAGTCAGACCAACAGCAAATACCTGAAGATGAAGAATGCTCTTTCAGCTGAATCAGTCATTCTGAGTCATGCAAATTTTGATTTTAGAACAGAAGTAGAAGCACCTCAGATTAAGAGCGGTGTTTTGGAGGTGAATGCAAAAGCACTGGCATCAGACCTGAGGCTAGAAGTGAAAGCAAATCACAATACTGAGCTAAATGGAAGAGCGACAGGAAAAATCATCAATTCGTTCAATTTCTTGGTACAGCCATTTGAAATTTCCCTAACTGTCAACAACAATGCAAATACAAAAATCAGTTTTCCATTGAAGCTTACTGGCAAAATTGACCTTCAGAACAACTATGAGCTCACCCTAAACTCAAGAGTTCAGCAGTTTATTTGGATAGCTGGAGCTCGTTTTAACCAGTACAGATATTTTCACAATGCTACTATCAGCAACAATGAAAACAATGTTGGGGTTTTTTTGGCAATGAATGGTGAAGGAAACCTTGAATTTTTAAATGTTCCTATCAGCATTCCTGATATTACAGTTCCATATATTTCTGTCACTATTCCAGCAGTTCGTGATGTCTCCTTGTGGCAGGACATGGGTTTAAAGGATTATCTGTTGTCTCCAAAACAGTCTTTTGACTTGATATTTAAGATTCAGTATGAAAAGAATGAGGATGTGCATTCAATCCCAGTTAACTTGGAACCACTCTATAAAATGATAAATGATGAGATCAAAGCTTTCAACTATAAGTTTGAAGTTGGCAGAGATAAAGCAGTCAAATTTATGACAGATTCATACAACAAAGCCAAAGAGCAGTATGACAGATTTAAAATAGATACATCTGCCAACAGGCTACCCAGAATCTTCAAAATTCCAGGATATACAGTACCAGTACTGAATATTGAAGTTTCTCAATTTACTGCTGAGTTGCCTGCTTTTAGTTTTATTATACCCAAGGAAGTAAAGACTCCTAGTCTGACAGTGCCATTGATTGGATTTTCCATGCCATCGTATACCCTTGTCCTTCCCTCTTTAGAACTCCCAATTCTCCATGTACCTGCAACACTACGTAAATTAACACTTCCTAAATTCAAACTTCCCCGCTTACAAAACTCTATTACAATACCTGCCATGGGAAACCTTACTTATGAGTTTGCATTAAAATCAACAGTGATAACTGTAAACGCCAATGCAGGACTTTATAATCAATCTGACATCATTGGTCGCCTAGGGTTTTCTTCATCTTCTGCTTTTGATATCCTGAACTTCAAACTTGAAGGCACAACGGGCCTAACAAGGAAAAGGGGTCTTAAACTGGCCACTGCCTTATCTGCAACCCACAACAATATTGCTGGTACGCATGACAGTACAGTTAGCCTTACAAAGAAAAGCATGGAGGCCACAGTAACCACCAATGTTCAAGTTAAGCTACCTGTGCTCAATCTTGAATTCAACCAGGATCTTAATGGAAACAGCAAGTCTAAACCTAATGTAGCTTCAAAGATTAATGTTAAATATAATTTCAATGTACCTCAAATCGATGCCAAAGGTGAAGGAATAATTGAACACAATCTTGCACTAGAAGGGCTCACTTCATACATCTCTCTGGAATCTTCAACCAAAGGTAAAATTGATGGAACCTACACAAAGATGAACAAAATATCTGGAAACTTCAATAATGAGGCAAACACCTACTTGAATTCAAATGGTCTACGGTCAACCATGAAGACTGAAGGAAAACTCAAAGCTGATTCCAATAAGAAAAGAATTCTAAACTTTGAATTAAATGAAAATATGGCCCTTGAGGCATCTCTCCGCCGCATATATGCATTGTTGAACTACTCTTCCAATAATGAGGCCACATGTAGCAGGTTCAACACCAAGGGACAGCATTTCACCAGGGCAACATTTGAACTGGTTCCTTCAAGCCTAGCAGCTCATGTGCAAATTGATATTTCCCAACCTAACAGCTATTTCAAAGAATCAAACTTCTTCCAGTCTGTAATTCTGAATGTCAACCCAGATCTTCAGAAGATTAGTTGGAATGGCAAGGAACAAATGGTATTCAATATTCTGACGCATGATGTGAGTCTGTCAAATGATAAAAAAGAGATACATGTTGATGCAAGTGGGTCTGTTCAAGGCCATGCATCATTCCTTAAAACAATTATAGTCCCAGTTTATGACAAGAGCTTGTGGAGTATCTTGAAATTTGACCTTACAACCAGTGAAGAGAAGCTGCAATACCTGAATGCTTCCACATCTCTCATATACACGAAGAATAATGATGGCTATTTCTTCCCCCTACCAATCAGTGTTTTGCCTGATGGTATTACACTTAATATTCCTGAGGTGACTCTTCAAGTTCCAAAATGGATTAAAAAACTGCCTCAGAAGATAAGAGAGATTGACATTCCCACTGAAAATTTTAAAATCCCAGACAAAGTGTCAGTGCCATCAGTTATAGAGATACCATCTTATAAAGTTCCCTTCACAACTCTGCAGATGCCACAATATACCATTGATTTCAAGAAGATGAAACTTCCTAAGAAGATAAGCACGCTGTCTTTTGATGTGATTCTGCCATATATGCCAAAAATTAAATTTCCTAAAGTTGACATTGCTACACGGTACCTTCAAGATTTAGAAACCAAGTTACCTCAACTGTCAGTGAAGGTCCCTGACTTTGCTGTTGGAATCTCTTCATTCACTCTTCCAAAATCATTCAGTATTGGCAGTCATACAATTCAGTTAGATAATGCAGTGAATCAAATTGCCAACTTTGATCTGCCCACAATCACAATTCCTGAACAGAAAATTGACATTCCGGAAATTTCAATTGCTTTACCTGCTGGACTTGCCATTCCTGTATTCGGAACGCTTTCTGCCAGTGTTAAAGTTGCCTCACCCATTTATACCATGTCCTGGACTGCAAGCATAGCAAACAAAACTTCGGTCCTGGAGTCTTCAATCAAATCTACATGCAGTTCAACACTAATGTTCCTGGAATATGACCTTGAAGGTAAGAAGATTACTCAATCATACGTACAGGGTGTTGGCAATATGGCCAATCTCAGCATTAATTGCAGTGGAATTCTTCATGATGAATGTATTCCTCTTACAAAGTAATTCATTTTGTACTTAATTACTTTAGACATTATGTTGAACTTTATATTGATCTTTATATTTTTTGCAAGAATTATTTGGATGTTCAGTGTGCATTAATCTGACAATATGCTCATTCATTATTCATATTAGCAATTTAGTAAACATATTATCACCCCAGAAATGTAGTATTCTAATGACCAAATATCAATTTTTAAATTTCCATATGATGATGCTATTACCATGTTAGATATTTTCATATTATAAAAAATGTGAATAGTAAAAAACAATTGATTTTCTTATCCTGTTTAGTCCAATACAAATATGTAGGGTTAGCTATCTAACCAAGCAGTGTCAATCAACATTTTAAATCTAAAGATAGCATACTCCAATCATTTCAATCTGCACATCTGATGCAAGGTAGTAGCCTATACAAGAAAAAGTATACAACAAATAACAGAAATATAATGTACCAAAGACTGGCTTATCCTTTAGCACTTTCTGCAGTCCATCTTCGTCCTGGAAAGAAACCCCTTATGCTCAGAGTTCCAGTGATAAGTGAGCCTTTGTTATTGCTGCATTGAATAAGGCTTGCATGTTGACCGCTGTAAACAATCAATTAAGAACATAAAATATGAAGATTACCATTTGACTATTAATATTGTAGGTAATTTATTGATGTATTTAGTTATCTTGGATGTTTTTCCTTTATATGTTATATAATTATATGCATGTATTATTGTAAATGTTGTGCAATATTGACACTTTTTAATACAGTAATATTATTATTTATGACAGCAACAACAACTGCCAGTTATGAAAATGAGATTTTAAACCTAATTGGAAAGTGCACCTTCGCCCACAGTGACTTCAGCATCGATGGAAAACATCAGTATGCCATTCCAAATCGGTGAGGTTCTGTTTAATATGCTGTGTGCATTGATTTGCAGACAAAATAGTTAAAGGAATGAAAATGCTTGCAATCTGCTTTATATATTACTGTTCATACAGAACAATACCACACAGCTGTTAAATAAATACACCACGATGTACTGTATAGCACAATAACTTAATTGGTACAGTATGCGACTTATCATTATCTTTCACTTTTTTTTCAGAATGAAACGACAAGCAAATCCAAATTCAAGGTACAATACTGTTTACATAAAACATATTCTGAATTTGTATTTTTTATATAAATTAGTTCATAGATCAACCTTGCCAGTACTTATTCACTTTCTTTGCTAAAATACTTTTTCCATTTTTAGTGGGACCCAACACACAATGAGTATTGACATCAAAAGCCCAACATTTACTGATGTCAGTGTCAGGTATGAAGGCAGGAGTGATATCGTTACAGCCTCAGTTTCTTCCCCATCTTCTGGATTCCTGGGTATGCTTCTGGAGAAGAGAGTGCCTGAAACTATCCATGGAAGAGTATATGGCCGTTACCCTGTGAGTTTTGAAATTGAATTTTGAATTCAGAAATGAAGGCATATTTTTAATATTTTGGTGACATTGTGAATCATCAATGTGAAAGTGAACATCTATCTATCTATCTATCTATCTATCTATCTATCTATCTATCTATC
>JANRMT010062791.1:19105346-19121066 GCA_026402145.1 Polypterus bichir lapradei
CTATCTATCTATCTATCTATCTATCTATCTATCTATCTATCTATCTAATATATGTCTGAGTTAGAGGTGCTTGTAGAATACTATTTAATTCCATTAATAAAAATTAATAAAATGCTGGTACCATGCCAATTTAAACATTGGGTTTTTACTTACTTTTTCACTACTGGCATACTGTGCAACTCAACTCTCTACTAACACTTCCTCTTTTATTCAGTTAGCTAAATTGTACATTACAGTTTAAGCATACCATTTTAAATATCTTTGAAATATTGTCTATAATCCTTCTTAACACTTTAAAGCACATGAATTGTAACATGTAACATGAGAATATCACCATCATTTACACACTGTGTTTGCACTTGCAGGGTACGATATTTGCTTTGTTATTAACCCACATTATATTTTTGTGTATTTTTGCACAGTCCTCTAATACAGATGTGGTAATGCTGGATGGTGAAATGACTCTTCAGACCCCAGAAGACTTGAAAATGCATGTAACTTGGAATGCTGATGCTGCAAATGATGTTCTCACAGGACTCAAAGAAAGAATACCTCAAATGACTTCTTCAGTGTACAACTGCGTTAACAAATACCACCGTCAGCAACTTGGACTAGATATTAATCAGGCATCTGCTAAGGTGAAGGACAGAATGCAGGGTGCGATCAGTTCTCTCCATAATGAAGTCATGACTTCACTTGATGTTATAAATGACAAGCTTCAGAAGACCATGAAATCAGCCACTTCAAACTACATCCAAATGAAAGATGAGACAAATAAACTCTACAAAAGGGCACTTTACAACATGAATCAAATAGATCTGCAAGACCTGAGACTCCGATTTTATGATTCCACCAGTGAAATGGTCAGAAAATACCAGATCAAGATAAGGGAGTTGATTGATGCTGCTATAAAATTCCTGAAGGTGACAAAATTCCAGATTCCTGGTTTCAATGAGAAATTCACTGGACAAGAACTTTTCAACAAAGCCTCTTATATGATTGACCAGATGCTGCAACAAATTTCCCTCGAGAGGAATTTTGAAGCTCTTGTGAAATACATTGAAGGTGTGGAATTTGAAATTCCTGGTACAGATAACATAATACGAGGTAAAGAGATGATAGACAGCATTAAACAGTTTCTCAGGCAAGTCCAGGATTATGTGATTGAACAAGCAAAAGAGCTCAGGAAAATCAATCTTGAAAAACAGCTTCAAAAGCTGAAAGACTGTGTGCAGTCCTGTACTCAGAAAGTTGAGGAAATGATTCAGTACATGAGATCAAAATCTCTTCAAGACATCCAAGACCAATTTCAGGGAATGTACAATGATGCCATCAACTCGCCAACAGCAGAGCAAATTATAGAGGTCCTAGAAAACATAAAACTGTACTTTACCGACTTCTACAACTTTTCCAAGACAGGACTCGTGTACATTTTAGAAAATCTTGAGAAAGCCAGTTTTTATCTGAAGTCACTGAGAGAAGAATATCTTGATGCCAACATGGTTGGTTGGACAGTCAAGTATTATGAAATTGAAGAAAAGATCATCAATTCACTACAGAAGTCTTTGGAATATGTGAAGGAGGAAGGACCAAAGTATATCGAGCAAGTTGCACAATACACCACAAATTTCATTGACCAGATAAAGAGGTTCATCCTTGAACATGGCAATGAGTACTTCAGCTATGCCAAAGACCTTCTCTTAGACACAGGACACCAAGGAAAGCAGCTGATTACCGATCTGTCTGATACTGCTCAAAAGAATATCAGCCAGTATATGAATTTATTCAAACGATATTCATATTATTATAGCAATCAAGCAAAGCAGCAACTACAGGAAGTGTATGGTAGTCTCTCTTTGGATCGCATTACCTCAGAAATCCAAGACATCATTGACCTTATAATTGAAAAATACACATATGTGTACCAGGTCCTTCTCAATTATCTTGAAGACCTCAAAAATGATATGAAGCCATACATTAAAGTGCATGAAGAAGACATTAGGATTGATATCCCACTTCCTTTTCTTTGGGAATCCTTTGACAGTCTACCCAAAAGTAAAGATCGATGAGTCAGTGAAAAAAATCTGTGTAATTTGGAAGGCAAACAAGTGCTGATGGCTGTTTTATACATAATGGACATTTATTTTAAAATTGTAAGCTGTATTTCTTGCTGTATTTAAAGTTCTTAGCATTTAGCAGCATGTACAAGGTAACAAAAAAGTTGTTTTCCCCCCTTTTTTAAATGATAAGTAAATCACTAGGTTTATTTTAAATGTATTGAATGTTTAAATAAAATAAAATTCTTTATTAAACTTTTGGTTCATCTACGTTACTTTTTTAATAGCAACTGAATTATCAACGCAAAACATATGGAATTGATATCAAATATATTTAGAAAATTAACTTCAGATTTATTTGTGCCATATTTATAGTGATTTTCTCTTTTCTTTAAAATAGACATAAACACCTCGATGGTCAGTGTTGTGAAAAAACAGGATCTAGGCAAAAAACAGGGTACATTACTGTATAAAGGAAAGACATTCAAATTTACAAACAGCATCTCTAAGCCCCTGGAGGAAACCTACATGAACACAAGGAGGATGTGGAAACACCAAAAAGAAAGGCTTCAGCCACACATCAAACTAGAGTCCAAGCACAGTCAAGTTCTGACGCACCACCATACTGTCTGTTTAGTTTTCACTTCTAAAGTACTGTTACACTTTTGAGCATTGCAATGTGCAATGGGGAGAATCACAACAGGAACTTGCATATTTCTCCAGACTAGCATAATCTTCTATGTTTGATTTCCTCACCCACATTCAAAAAGCATCTTTTCACGATAATTTGCAATACTAAACTAGCAACATATTTGCTTGTATTCGACTATGGTGTGCAAATGCATAATACTCTTTCCAGAGTAAAGTCTTGACCCACATATATTGCTATAAGAGATTCTGATTCCTTAGGGTGTGGAACTTGAGTAACAAAGCAAACCACAAGTGGCCAAGGAAATCAAAATGGCACATTTGTAATTTAGCATTTGAGAGAAAAGCTGTCACACATTGTGTGATTTTTGCATAACTCTGTCAAACCAAAAAGCTTGCTCATCAATCAGTTATGAACAGTATCTGCATAGCATTTAGTTACACAAGTTTTAAATGCAGTAGGCTTAGTAACAATTCTTAAAACTGCTACCACTGTTGTATTGAGCAGAAACAATATCTGCAGTGCACTATACTGTTACACTCTCTCTTGCTTACATTTGTAGTCTTGAACATAAAGCACCCTCCTAATAACATCATAGCAATCCAAGGTTGCTTCCAACAGGCAAAAAACCAGCTCATCTCTGCACATGGGTTCAAATTCCTAGAATCATATTTACAGCTGAGATGCACAATGGGCCCACAAACAATCCAAATACTGGGTATTAGAAAACTCTTGTTATCTGCAGAAGCAATAAAAACATTTCACCTACCCAAGCTTAACATTTGTACAATAGCATAAACATATAATGTAAAAGTATGCATTGAAATTTTGGTCAAATGTATCATACATAACATCTATAGAATTGACACAATGCTTTTAAAATAAAAAATGTATTTATTTTATGAAACCACTTACTTTGTCAAGGATACAGGATGCCCGACTTTCTTCTGACTGCACAAGACATAAGCTAGGAATCAGCCACGTGCAGAATGCTGGTCCACTGTAGCATACATTGTCACTCACTTGTTATAGGCCAACACAGAGTGGGACAGATAGGCTTTATTGTATGAGATGGACATTTATTTGCAGCAGGACTGTACAAAAGTAAAACTTTGCCCAACAGATATAATAAAACAAGTCAAGAAGCTAGAAATGATACTGTAGCAAGCACACAACTGAGAGGCACCACGCAGGATGATCAGCTTCTGCCCTTAGACAATTGCTGTAGTGATTACGGAAGGGAAATGCATTACTGAATAACTTAATTGCTTTGAGGGAGGCAGGTATGCTGGTGACCCACTACATGAGAGGACCTCAAGGGTGAGCTGAGACCACATTCTGATGGACCTAATACCATCCAAGTAGACAACCTATACCCTAAGGAGCTTTATTGACAGCAAAGTACTAATAAAGGAAATGACACTTGATTGATTTTTGTATATGGATTAACCAATCAAGCTATTGTTTTGCAACACATGCCAAATTTACATCCGGGGGCAGGCCATGCCACAATTCAGCAAAACTGTTAAAAAAATAATAAATCAAGGACTTGATAGGACAGACAGTGAGAAACAATAGATGCCCCTTTATACAAATATTTGACAAACATTGGGCCTCATATATAAATGGTGCACACACACAAAAATGTTGAAAACACCCTTTTACATGCACCCTTTGAGTTGTATAAAAACTAAAATTGGCGTAAAGGCCTTGCACATTTTCATGGCAGCCTCACACTGTGCATACGCAAGTTTCTACTCGGTTCTGCAAACTGGCGGCACTACCCTCAAAGCGGGCTACTGTTTCTGTGGTCTGTCATTCTTTTACGTTCACATCAATCACTTGGGCTTTAAAAAATACACCAAAATTCACTTGATTGCAATCATTCTATAACAATATAATGGTGCATGGAATTGCTAAACTATTCCAAGTACCATAGCTGTTTTAATGTTGGCAGACATTGCAAATGGAAGAACTAGAAGAGAATGCATATTTATAGATGAAGATGACTGGCTTGTAAGTTGATTTTGATTTCCAAGAGCTATCCTCTTGGAGCTGTGTGCTAAACTGGCCCCAGCTTTACAAAGGCAAACTTTGGGGAATTGTGCTATATCTGCTCCTTTGCAAGTTCTGCCAACCAGCTGTATAGGATTGTATTATCTGTTAGTCACTCAGATATATAAGATTAACTTACACTGTGGTTGGATTAGGAAACATCAAAGCTCGGTTTGCAGCAATGACCAGTTTTCCAAATGTAATTGGAGTGGTCAGCTGCAGGCACATTTCTATTGCAACTGTGCTGGACAAGTCAGCCAGAGATGAATCACCAAAAGAATGAGCTGGCATTACATCTTCTATAGCATCTATAGCATTCTATAGCAGTCCTTTTAAAGAAAGCAAGTCACCTCAAAGAGCCATGTAAGCAGCAGAGAATCGATCCATTGTGGCACTCGGTGCCAATGTTACACTATAAAGGTGCCTTCAGAGAATGAATTTGCTTATGTAAATAGAATGCATTTCCACTCTATTAATGTGCTGCTCTATAGTTCATAGAAAGTGTGTCACATTGTGCAAACATGTAGCGTGTGCTACATAATGTGGCACACAATCATGGCTTGCACTTACCTGAAGAGATGTGTTATGATGAAAATGACCCTGACCCGCCAAATGATCAGCCAAATCAAACAGGATTACAACTTTGTTTGAATGTAATTAGCAGAATGTAAAAACGGGTAATGAGAGGAAGCATTTATTTTTTAACCAATTCATTAAATTAGTTGTCAATATCACATAGTACAGCCCTTATATTCATTAGTTCATTGGCCTCATCTCTTTAAGCATCCACTACTGGATTTTGTGACTCCATAAAAGCATCAGTCAGCATGCAGCTAGACCGCCAAGGCAGAGGTGTGTGTGTGTAGCAAGCGCCCGAAGATGTGCTGGACACTGCAGCACCATCACCACCTGACCATCTTATGGGGGTCATCTTTTGTAATATTGTCTGAAACAGAATAAACAGACATTGGGCTGCAACTCGCTTTTCACGTTGACCTTGATATCTGAATATCTTTTTATTTCAGGAGCTGCGTGACTTTCCGAACTTCAACTTTTGAGTGTCTCTGCCCCTCTGTATCACTCCATCAACTTCCTTTTGTTGCTTGTACCACTGCTTAAGCCACCAAATGGTATGTTTTTCCTTGTCCCCACTTCAAATTCACTGAAATTCTTCTTTTTTACATGTGCTTCTGCCATTGTCTTTTAACAAAACGGAAGGGCCTATTTATATTAATTTGCATATTCAAATAGTCAAAATTCTGGGAGGAGTCAGGATGGGGCTGTAGGCATCACATGCATTAAATTTCATGTTCATTGGGATTTATAGGGGAAGTTTTATATTGTAGGGTGGTATGGTGGCACAGTGGGTAGCGCTGCTGCCTCACAGTTAGGAGACCCAGGTTCGCTTCCCGTGTCCTCCCTGCGTGGAGTTTGCATGTTTTCTCCGGGTCTGCGTGGGTTTCCTCTGGGTACTCCGGTTTCCTCCCACAGTCCAAAGACATGCAGGTTAGGTACATTGGCAATTGTAAATTGTCCCTAGTGTGCGTGTGCCCTGCGGTGGGCTGGCACCCTGCCCGGGGTTTGCTTCCTGCCTTGTGCCCTGGGATTGGTATGTAATTATTGTTTGGTTAATGTCGCAGGGTAGCCGTTTGATGTGGACAGATGGAAAAGACTTTCATTCCTTTTCATTTTGTTCATATTACAATGGGCGTAAATTCTTCTGTACAATGTCTGAAAATAACTCCCTCTATATGATGAGGGAAGATTACTAGAAAAATTGTAATATTTTGTCTGCATAACATTCCTTGCGATAAACACACATAATTAAAATGGCTTCGCTACCTCGTTCGATGGAGATGTTCATGAAAGTGATACATTGGTTCATTTCTCTTCCAATGTAAACTATATTGCAGGGAACACTGAGTTGATGTGGCTGTTGAATTCAATTAGCTGGACACTTTTTAATATGACAAATGTGTAATCGATATAGAGTATCCAAAGAATTAGAGCCATACTTTTGAATCGCTGCATAACCAGTTCAGTTAAGAGTTTTAATAATGGAGATCCCATTGAAATGCCCTCTTCCTGTCTGTAGTATTTTCCATTAAAATGTAAGTGAGTTTTCTGGCAAAGTGATATTAAATGCACTATGTCCTTCATGGCCAGCCATCCCTCATTTGTGCCATTATGGTGTGGTCATTGTTTAGTTTCGTTTGTAAAGTCTCTCTGGAAAGATGAATTGGAGTCATGGTATACAGCAATATGACATCAAACAAGACCATGATTTCATCATCAAAGATGCATATATTCTTCAGGAGCTGTAATGCCATCATCCTGTTTTATATAGATTAGATGTGCTACCCATTTAATATGGGTTGAAAACTAAATAATCAAGGCAGACCTCAGCATTAACATAAGAAAGAAAAACAAAATATATAGTGACATATAGTGGATGTAGCATCACCCAAAACACTAGACACAATTGTTCAGACACAGTCCCATTTAATAGAATACCTTTAACAGGTTTCTGTTTTTTAATTTTTATTTTTTTTTTGCAAGCAGAACACAGCAATACAATCCTTCTTGTTCTCTCTCTTTCAGACCACGCGGGCCTCTACTGACTGAGACTCTCTGACCTGGAAGTACTTCCGGTGCCAGGACATTGTCTATAGCAAGCACTCCCGGGTCAGGCAGAAATCCCACATAGTAGGTATCTCTAATCCCTACAGCAGCCCCTGGAGGAACCCACAGAACCCTAAATAACTGCCCTGCAAGACTAGAGTTCCCAGCAAACCCTGTGGGTGGCCATATTGGTTCCGAAGCCCAGGGACGCTACCATCTAGTGCAGGGCTATTCAATTATAAATTCAGTTGGGCGAGATTTTCAAACCAAAAAATTTAGCTGGGCCAGACATTTTCAACAGCTGGTAAGCACCAGGTAATAAATTTTAAACCACCATAAATGAATTAAAAAACAAGTCATATTTATTCATTGTTTCCCTTTTAAATTTGGTCACATCTGACACTTCAAAAAATGCATAAAAAACAATAAAAAGCTATTATTGAGCAAAATCTGAGGTAGTACCAATTCTTTTTTCCACTTTTGAAATAAAAAAATAAACATTTTGGTCATATTGGACCTACGCACATCTCAAAGTGAATAAAAACAAAATAGTGTACAGTACTGCAGTGGGCTGGCACCCTGCCCGGGGTTTGTTTCCTGCCTTGCACCCTGTGTTGGCTGGGATTGGCTCCAGCAGACCCCCGTGACCCTGTAGTTAGGATATAGCGGATTGGATAATGGATGAATGGATGGATGGATATACAGTATATGCAGAATATACAGTTTTCCCAATAACATTTATTTAACTTTTGAAATATAATAAATATTTTGGTCATATACTGTATGACTCAGGCAAACCACAAAGTACATTTAAGAGAATAAAAAAGAACTATCAATTATATTAAAGCTATCAGTCTGCAAATCCATTACAAGTGATAACAGTGACTAACACACATTAATACAACGTCAACTGCACACTGAGGGAACAAAGGTTCATTTTAAATCATAACATGTGCTATTAGCAGTTCCTTTTTTCTAAACAAATGTTAGCATTTGGATCAAGTTTGAGGTACTATGAAGGTAAATAGGGGCCGAGTCCTAGCACTACATGTTTTTGGTCATTTGGTAAAAAAATATAATGTTTAAAATTTGAAATTGATAAATTGTCAAGTATGATAGTGATTCTTTACCTTTTTATAGTGCTTTACTTACTACTGAAAGCACTCTACAAACTCCACACAGGGAGGACCAGGCACATAAACCTATGATTTTCTTATTCACTTCATTTATACCACCTGCACTGCGCTGTATGATATCGTACTTGATAGTTTAAAATTACAAACACAGAATTTCCAAAGTCGAAGAATATTAACAGCAGGTTAATAATGAGCTCTACATTCTACAAAAAAGTTGTTATGTAGTCCAGCAAAACAATCAGTGTTTAATTTGAACGAGTTTAAAAGAAAATTCCAACATTTTTGCATGTTTTCATTAAATGCAGTCTTGCTAATTTGTTCTTTGCTTTGGGTGTCAATGGCTGATCATCGTCCCAGTAAATGCCATGAATCCACAGGACTGAAGTGCACGATCGTATGAAGAGAAGTGTGGAGATTGTGCTTGTCAATAACGAGATTCTCATTGGAATAACAATTACATTCATTTGCAAGAACACACGTTTTCACACACTTGATGAAAATGGAATACAACTAAGACTCAGCACACAATTGATTATAGAATCATTTAATAAGAAATTGATGCCACAAACAGCTGTTGCGGCTTTTGTGCGAAAAAATTAATGTATTATAGACTACAACCACCACTTCTAGATACACAACAATGTGCTGAATTGTGGATTGAATGTTGCTAGGCTATACTGAGTTTGCATTCATAGTATGTACTACTGTAGGAATTTATGTAGGAATTTCTGAAGGCTTGGTGAGTGGTGTCCATCATATTATATATCTATAGTGAAACCCAGGGTGTGTACAGCCTCCTTATCCCCGACACAGACAGGCAGGACACGATTTTGCCACATAGCACATGGTTTTATTTGCATAGTCCAGCACACAATGCTCACAGAGCACAGCACAGTCCCTTTGCTTCCAGTCCTTCTACCTCCACTCCTCCTCAAGAGCTTTGTCCACTTCCTCCTGACTCAGGTTCTTTTTATTGGGCACCCAGAAGGAGTCCAGGAGCCCAACAAGCTTCTTCCAGCAGCACTTCTGGGTGTGGAGGAAGTGCTGCCAAATAGGGACCTGTAAATGTCCAGGTGCCCGCTGGCGGTGGCCACGGGCCCTAGAAGGGTTGAGCTTCCATGCTCATAACCCATGGCCCTGCAGTGGGCTGCCCTCTGTTGGTCCAGGAGAGAGAAACACTCTTGAAAATACTCTCTCCCCCAGTCCTTACATACTGACAGCTTCCTGGCCTGGGAAGAGTTCCGGCCATCCTCCACAATATATATATATATATATATATATATCTATATATATATATATATATATATATATATATATATTGTCATGCACACACGCATAGGGAGCCGCGTAAAGACCCGAACTGCAGTGCGAACTAAGCGGGGTACTGTCTGTGTCGGGGATAGGGAGGCTGTACACACCCTGGGTTTCACTATAGATATATAATATGATGGACACCACTCACCAAGCCTTCAGAAATTCCTACATAAATTCCTACAGTAGTACATACTATGAATGCAAACTCAGTACAGCCTAGCAACATTCTCTCTCTTTGTACCTACAGAAAGAAAGAAGCAGTGCTGCCATGAATCTAATCAGACTCCCTGACCACGTACTGCCACTTCCGTGTTCTTTCCCTTCCTTCTGTCTACCTCTGATGACGTCATAACTCCCAGCATCCACCTCGCTTCCTTCCCAGCATTCCTCTCTGTCAATTCCGGTCCCACTCCATAAATGTTCTCCACTTCGCCATCTTGACTGTCTGATATATATGGAAAATTATCTGATGCAATTTTCAAAACTGTACAGTATAACCCCAAACCTTTATGCTGTTTTGTGCTTTATTTCTACTATATATACATATATATATATATAATTTCTGAATTTCAAATTCTAATTACACTGTATGAAGTCATTCCTGTATATATAAAAAGTCTGAATATATGAAGCCATTCCTGAATATGTATAAGTATAGACTTTATATATTCAGAAATTACTTTTGATATGACTCCTGTTTGGTAAATCGCAGGGCTGCATGGGAGTTATAGTTCTGGTGGCTAGCTCTGTAGGTGTTGTCTTGTGCTTTTAGAGAGGGCTGCTGGGGGCAGGCTCCCCTGACAGAGAAAGGTTCTTCCTGACTTGGAAGTCCTTCTTGTTGCAATGGAAATACTCTCTGGTCCAGGATGAAATGGATCTACTCTACTATCCTTGGGAGGTCAGAGTTAGGAGAGGAGTCAGGCAAAGCTCACGAAGGTCATCTGGGAGAAGCTCACCTGGGAGGAGTGGAGGAGGAAAGAACTGTGTTCTCGAACTTGTGGACTGGTGAAAGAAAACGACCTGTATAAGGTGTCTATGAAAATAAAACTATTAATTTGCACCTGGAACTGTGTCCATGAAGTTGTGTCAAGGTTTTTGGATTTGTGAGACAACCCCTACTGGTCACTCTGTATATATGTGTCAGACAGCAGCTCTGAATTACAATAACACAGCACAATCCTCCTTTATCTCTCTCTGTGCCTGTTGAGCTCCTATCACTTCTAACAGCCAGTGAAGCAAGGTATCATCATCACTGCCTTAAAATAAGTCTTTTTCTAATTAGATACACTTAAATCAATAATGCCATTCTAAAGCTATCACAGAAACTGTTTTGTTCAACTTCAAGAAGCTAACACTAGTCCTGGGACAATCTGCTGCAAGACAAAGATTCAGCGATGAGGAGACTGTGTATTACAAGAGACCTTCACTCACATACACACACTAGCCCATAAAGGGCCTCTAAATTCACTAAATTTGAACATAGTATATAATGCAGCATTTAACTCTACTTGGTTTAATCACTTAAAAATGTTATGATTGCATTAAAAAAGACAGAATAGTATGAACCACTCTTATTATAAGACGTTGGTCACATTATTTATAGACACAATTTCTTTATCCTATAGAGTTTATGTAAAATGTCTAAATATTCATTATAAAACGTTGCAGATTTTATTGGTATTTGGTGTGTATTTTAGGAAAAGGGTAACTGAAGACCTGTAAGGCTTTTGTTTCTCAAACTGCACACTCTGATGTCCTTCTCCTCTTGTGCAGGTGTACATTTGGGCCTTCCCCTTCTTTTGGTCTCCTGATTAGATCCAGTTTGTCCTTTTCTCTCAAGACAGCAATAGGCCCCTTTGTATGAAATCTACAGTTTCTTAGCAATCTGTCATATGGAATAACCTTCATTCTGCAAAAATAGGCTGACATGCTTCTTGGAAAAGCTGTTTCATGTTGGCCATTTTGAACCCAGATCTGAACTTTAGGAATGCCAGTATGTTGTAGTCCAAGTAAACAGGATAACAGGTTCCAGCTGTGTTAATGCAATTACAAAGGTTTCTCTAATAACCATAATAAACCAATTAGGATTTAAAATGATTAATTAAGTATATGCTAAGGGAGTCAATCATTAGGACACTGAAGAAATGGCTGCTGAAAATAGGGCTTTACAGTCATATGCTGAAAATAAATTAAAAATCAGTCATTTCAAGCAATAATAGCCATTATAAACACTATAGTAATATTTTGAATGTATTTTTAAACAATTTAATGGAATATTGATTAAAAGAGATGTCAATTTAAATGAAAAACCTGAAACTTTATGAGTATGTGCAGACTTTGACTGGTAGTGCATATGTTGAGCTAATATTTTATTAGCTTTTTTCTCCACATTCGTAACAAGAGTAAGGGGACTTAAGGATTAATCACTCCTTTTCTTTGTAGTTATAAGATTTAATTCAATTTGAAGATACCAACATTTTTTTAATAGTGGAGGTATGTATAGTATATCCAGGATGTTAAGACATTGGCTGCCACCAACGAAGAGGTAAGTGATTTTAAGAATGCATTATTAATTGCCAAACTCAAAACCTTTGTTTAGACCACATTAAAAGGAGTTTATCTATAATATAAAAGTAATAAAATGAGTTTTATAGCTTAGCAAAACTGAAAGTGACTGCAGAGCAGAAAAAAGAAACATCACAGTGCCTGTCAAGAGAATCAAAGGAGCAGACGTTACAGGAATTAATGAGAAACAGGACCCATCTTGTGACCCTCCAGTGGAGTGAGGTGTGATTGTAGATGAACTGCAGCTGAAAGAACTGATGGCTGTTTTACCTGAGAGACATACATACTGTAGCAAAATGGAAAGGCCCAACATACTGTATGTCTGTTTTATACTTGAACAGGTCATTAGTCAAAACAGAAGCAAGAGGAACAGGCTTAAAAGAGGATTTGCAAAGTAACAAACAGAAGGCATTGACAGGATCTCTAATGGGAGGGACAGAAATTAGAAAGAGATGTAAAGAATGCAATGGACGTTTACGCTGTTAGATTTAAGAGCGGACTGAAGCTGAACCTAAAAGAAAAATGAGGTGCAGGGAAGATTAAAGTGCTCACATAGTTCTACAAGTGTGTACAGACCACAGCCATTAAAAATATCACAGACAATACAGACTGAGAATACTTGTAGAGACAAAGGTGGAATAGGTGTGTCAAAGCAAAAGGGTTAATAAAGTGTATAAATGATTTATCAGGCTACTTCAAGTTGTATTTCAACCAAGCACCAAGTGTTTGAATAGTATACGTCATAACTTGGTGAAAGACCTTTTAAGAATGATAGAGAAAAAAATGCGGTGTAGTTTATGAGAAAAAGCTGGTAAGTACTTTATAGTTTAGCAGTGATAAGGTTCTAAGGTGAGAATGGAGAGGCCAGTCAGACAGATCACTGGAATAATGGAATTGGGTTTCCCTCCCATTTCAAATAAATCAGTCTACTATACTGTATAATAAAACACTAAGGTCTTAGTGTGTCTAGTCTCTCAGAGCAACCTGATTGGTCAATTTGGCTTTGGTGTGATTTGTAAATTTGGCTTTAGAGATGTGATTGAAAGAGAAAGTGCTAATGTGACACTCACAAGGAGGAGAAAAGTTGCCTTCAAGAACAGGAAGTATAAAGCTGGACAGGAGGGGGAAAAGACGCCATGAAAATAATGACAGAGTCTGAGAAGGAGGTTTTATGGGAACACTCTTGAGAGAAGGAGCGCCAGTGAAGAGAGGTTCGGATATACGTGGATACCTAGGAAAGGTACTAAATGTACAGAAAGGGCAAATTATAGGAAATATTTTGAATTTATTTTTTACCTGTCTTTGCCAAGTAGCTTGGTTTGTTAATACCTAAATCAGGAATATAAGATTGGGAGAAGAGAGTTCCATAGAGCTAAAGTGTTGAAGCAAGGCTATATACTGATTTTCATTGCTGCACTGTAATCAGAGAAGAAAAGGAAAAATAAAGATGAGAAGGATAATATAGTTATAAGAGGAAATTAAATTCTATAAGTACAGGACATCAGTCATCAAATATGTAAATAACTGACTGTATATCAGAATGATAGCACACTCTAACACTGAGGGGTGGTGGGTGTACTTTGTATCCATTGACAGGTAAATTCCACTAAGTGGACAATCCCGACAGAAGACTCTTAAAGAAGTTTTGCCTGTAAAAATGATGTGGGTATGAGGCTTGAGCTTAAATTATATTAATAAAAATATATCCAAATACCATTGATCTTAAGAAATCTCAAAGCAGTCAATCAAAGGCTTATTCCGCATTTTCAGGAAAAGGAACAACAAACCTGCCTCAATAAGTCAAAGCAACCGGTTTTAAATTATTTCTGTTAAGATGGTCTGTCCTGGAAGGAGCAAATTAAATAAGCTTTTCTAATCAAAAAAGTAACATTTTTTCCAATGATGAAACATTCATATTCATAACAGAGAGGAACTAGAATTTTATAATTCTGGCACAGTGCAGGATCCTTGCCATACACACATAACATGACCAAGTTTTCAATAAGGTTATCACAGCTGAGAATATGCATGTGAAGCAAGAGTTAAGACAACTTCACAGAACTGAACATGTTCATGGCTCCTTCCCTCATATTGGTACAGTAAAACATTTTGTATAGCTGAATCAACAGGAAATGTGAATTTCTCTGAAAGTGGAAATTCAACTTTTTTTCTGTATAGGAGAATTTTATTTGGTTTAATAGATAAGATCTGGGAGTTATATTCCTGACCATCCACAAGGGGGTGCAATTGTTCCAAAGATAAAGGCTTCATTTCATGTAAGGAACCTTGTATACTGTATATACTGCAAAAGTGCATACACGTGGTAAGTCCAAATTAGGGCAAAACACATGCTGCGTACTCTCTGTATTATTTGTAGATACTGTATAACATATCTATGATCCATTTCTCGTGACTGAGAGGTAGTTGCAGGTGTCTGCCAACTGACCGAACAACCACAAGCATTACCTGGTAAGTAACCACCCAATTAATCAGATTGTGATTCAGACCTAAGATTATAATATACATATATATATATATATGTATATTATAATAAGTTTGGACACACCTCCTCATTCAATGTGTTTTCTTTATTTTCATGAATGAAGGCATCAAAACTATGAATGAACACATGTGGAGTTATGCACTTAACAAAAAAGGGTGAAATAACTGAAAACATGTTTTATATTCTAGTTTCTTCAAAATAGCCACCCTTTGCTCTGATTACTGCTTTGCACACTCTTGGCATTCTCTCGATGAGCTTCAACAGGTAGTCCCCTGAAATGGTTTTCACTTCACAGGTGTGCCTTATCAGGGTTATTTAGTGGAATTTCTTGCTTTATCAATGGGGTTGGGACCAGCAGTTGTGTTGTGCAGAAGTCAGGTTAGTTGGACGATTATTTATTTTTCAACAGGACAATGACCCCAAACACACCTCCAGGCTGTGTAAGGACTATTTGACCAAGAAGGAGAGTGATGGAGTGCTGTAAATGGTCATGAAAATAAAGAAAACACATTGAATGAGGAGGTGTGTCCAAACTTTTGGCCTGTACTGTATATATATAAACTAACCATATATACTCCACCTTATTATTCCACCCCTTTCCTCATTTGATATATATTGTATTTGATTCCTGTTTTTCTAATAATTTTCCTTTAATGATGGGGTTGAAAGCTTTGGAATTAAAAACTATTATAAGATATGTGACTCATCTTCTCCCTTTGTGGATTTCTACCTACAAAAATGCAAACTGTATCATAGACCTTTGCTAATATAAATAGATAGATAGATAGATAGATAGATAGATAGATAGATAGATAGATA
>JANRMT010062791.1:19121076-19134752 GCA_026402145.1 Polypterus bichir lapradei
ATAGATAGATAGATAGATAGATAGATAGATAGATAGATAGATAGATAGATAGATAGATAGACATATTGTATGTTTAATTGTGGTTCATACCATGTTCTCAACTATAAATTCTTATTACATCTTCATGAAAATAATGCCATTATTATGTTATCTTTGCTTAACATGTGGGGCAGTTGTAGCGGGCCTATGGAGATTGCATGGTTGTTGCTTTGTAAGGCTTTATTTGGCACTGGAATTAAAACTTTAATGGTGTTACCCACTACTCTATAAATCTTAATTATGACAATTGGCCATTTATGTAGCTCATATTCCTGGCCTCTGCAGGATTTGCTCTCGGCACTTGGCGCCACCACTGTACTGTCGGGACCTCTCCCCTGCATATGGAAAAGTCATCTCAGATAAGGAAGTGTTGGAATCATCGGATGGAAAGATTCTCTCATCAGACTGGATGACCAGCACAGAAAACCCAGGAGCGGGTATATGGCCAGTTGGCCGAGCTCTTTAGGACTGTGACTTTATTTTTGACTTTCTGTTGTACAATTTAAATCTCCACAGTTGTCAACTGGTCATAGTTCATCAATTAGTTAATGGACAGATATTGTTGGTTTCCATTTGTGTTTAATCAGTTTTTACCTTGTTCTTTGCCCGTTTTAACAAATCTGCATTTATATGTGTACCAGTTCTGTATTTAGCAATTAGAATACTCAATACTTGCATCTTAGCACTCTGCGCCTACACTCAGTGACGAGCACTATATTCAAAATAACATGTATTGTTGTTGTATTGTGTTATATGCTTGATGTATCTCATTGAGGTTGGCCATTTTTTAACTATATTTAATTTAATCTCACTTGACTGGTACATAATTTATTTATTGCACTCAGGCCTATCAAATTCTAGTCATGCCAATGAATTACACTATTCTTTTAGCTTTTTACTAAATTTCTGAAATGATAAACTTAAGACAAGATGAGCAGACATGGGAGTGAGTCACAGACTTTATATAGATTAAAGACCATTTTTGGGGTGTCCATTGTTCTTTTTGTTATGTTTTATTATTTTTGGAGAGCTTAACTTCCTGCACAAATGAGACATCAAGGTAATCTGTGGTGATTACTGAAGATCTGACCTAGCATAAATGTCATATACAGCTACAGTTGAAAGTTGTGGGTAGTATCTATCTATAATAATAAAAGGCAAAGCCCTCACTCACTGACTGACTGACTGACTGACTGACTGACTGACTGACTGACTGACTCATCACTAATTCTCCAACTTCCCATGTAGGTAGAAAGCTGAAATTTGGCAGGCTCATTCCTTACAGCTTACTTACAAAAGTTAAGCAGGTTTCATTTCGAAATTCTACACGTAACGGTCATAACGGTCGATAACGGTCGAAAACGTCCACCATGTTGAACTTTCTTATTTATGGCCCCATCTTCACGAAATTTGGTAGGCAGCTTCCCTGCGCTAACTAAAACCGATGTATGTACTTATTTCGATGGTATGACGCCACTGTCGGCCGCCATATTGAACTTTCCAACGTCACCAATTTTCAAACTTCCCGTGTAGGTAGAAGAATGACCCCATCTTCACGAAATTTGGTAGGTGACTTCCCTGCGCGAACCGAAACCGATGTACGTACTTATTTCGGTGGTATGACGCCACTGTCGGCCGCCATATTGAATTTTCCAAACGTCACTAATTCTCCAACTTCCCGTGTAGGTAGAAGGCTGAAATTTGGTAGGCCCATTCCTTACAGCTTACTTACAAAAGTTAAGCAGGTTTCATTTCGAAATTCTACGCGTAACGGTCATAACGATCAACAACATCCGCCATATTGAACTTTCTTATTCATGGCCCCATCTTCACGAAATTTGGTAGGCAGCTTCCCTGCGCTAACTGAAACCAATGTGCATACTTATTTCGGTGGTATGACACCATTGTCAGCCGCCATATTGAACTTTCCAACGTCACTAATTCTCAAATTTCCCGTGTAGGTAGAAGGCTGAAATTTGGCAGGCCCATTCCTTACAGCTTACTTACAAAAGTTAAGCAGGTTTCATTTCGAAATTCTATGCATAACGGTCATAACGGTCAACAACGTCCGCCATGTTGAACTTTCTTATTTACAGCCCCATCTTCACGAAATTTGGTAGGTGGCTTCCCTGAGCTAACCAAAACCAATGTACGTACTTATTTCGGTGGTATGACGCCACTGTCAGCCGCCATATTGAATTTTCAAACATCACTAATTCTCCAACTTCCTGTATAGGTAGAAGGCTGAAATTTGGCAGGCTCATTCCTTACAGCTTACTTACAAAAGTTAAGCAGGTTTCATTTCGAAATTCTACGCGTAACGGTCATAACGTTCAACAACGTCCGCCATGTTCAACTTTCTTATTTATGGCCTCATCTTCTCGAAATTTGGTAGGCGGCTTCCCTGCACTAACCGAAACCAATGTACGTACTTATTTCGGTGGTATGATGCCACTGTCGGCCACCATATTGAACTTTTCAACAGTCTTTGTTACTTATGGGCCCATCTTCAAGAAATTTGGTACACGGGTTCCCAACGCTAACTGAATCCTACTTACGTACATATATACGTCCATAGCCTGCAGCTTGGTCACCATGTGAGGCGCCGTTGGGTCTCCCATCCCAACGCCTCCCACGTTGTTGGCTGCCTGCCTATATAAGGCCGTCCGTCGCTCCAGTCTCTACATTCCCTTCCTTGCTTCACCACGGGATTCACGTCTCCCTGCTGATAACTACAGCCTTTTTGTTTAATCCACGGTTTCTCCGCTGTTTTATTGTTTGTTTATTACAATTATAGTTATTGTATAGGTATTTTACACTTACTTTACATTACTCAGGTACCCATTTCCTTCATCATTCCAACCCCCATTACCATGTCTATCGAGGTGATCACCATCGATCAAAGAACTGTCACTTACCGAGTGGTTTCCATGCCCGGAGATGGCACCTACCTTTTCCATTCTCTGTGTTACATATTGCACGGCCATATCAGGCTCACTCTTGATATCCGGAGGAACATTGTGTCTTATGTATTGAATGACTGGGACAGGTTCAAGGTGTGGACTGATGACAGTACAGGAGATAATTATACTACACAGGAGCACTAGAAGAGTGAAATGCTTAAGCCCTTCACCTATGGTTCTGCATGTGAGTTGATGGCTGCCGCTGAATTGTTCGGTTGTCGCTTTCAAGTGTACCGAAATGGCCAAATATTTTACACCTTTCGACAAACGCCAATGCCTCTTAAGCATCTTACATTCATAGGTGACAATTTCAGTAGTGGACACTTTGATGTTTATGAATGTTTAAACTCTCAAAAGCTGGATGTGAAGTTATCGATGAAACCGGTTGTAAGCTTACAATGCTTGACAGATGCCGAATGTCACTTCAACACAAGTCCTGCAAATACTGTCGTAATTGAAACAAACCATGAAACTGAAATTGATTATGACAGCAGCAATCCATGCTGTGAGATTTGAAACAAGATTACTGTTCACTTGGCCAACTGTAAATTACATGCTCAAGAGTAAGCTCAGTGCACAGCTTGGTCATGTTACAACCGGAGGGCCGAACTGACAACGTGGTATACAAAGAGATCCTTAACAAATAATTATTGCCATATTTTCCCTCAGTTTAAAAAGGTTAAATTTTCTTCTTAATAAAAATTTTAATGCAGTACTTCGCCGCTGCGAAGCGCGGGTATTTTGCTAGTATATATATATATAGCAAAATAACCGCACTTGGCAGCGGAGAAGTAGTGTGTTAAAGAAGGAAAGAGAAACAAAAGGAAACATTTTGAAAATAACGTAACATGATTGTCAATGTAATTGTTTTGTCACTGTTATGAGTGTCGCTGTGATATATATATATATATAGCAAAATAACTGCACTTCGCTGCGATGTCGTGTGTTAAAGAAGTTATGAAAAAGAAAAGGAAACATTTGAAAAATAATGTAACATGATTGTGAAAGTAATTGTTTTGTGTATTAGGCGGCAGCGTCACGAAGTTGTTTTCGTCTAGCTGCATTAGAAAATGTACCACGACATCTGACACGCCTCCTTTTTACTGTTTTCTCACAGCTTGGATTGCTGCTGTCATAATGGGTTTGAGTCTACATATATATATATATATATATATATATACACATACATACATACATATATACATATATATATATACACATACATATCTTCATATCTATATAAATATATACATATGTATATACATTAGATATCTACATATACACATATATATATACATATCTATCTACATCATATATACACACACATACATACATACACACACACAAATTATATATATGTGTGCGTGTGTATATATATATATATATATAATGTAGATAGGTGTGTGTGTATATATATGTATGTGTCTATATGTGTGTGTATAGCTTTGGTCACTGAGTGCAAGGGAAAAATAATAAAATATAGTCTATTAGTTATTAAACAGTAAAACATTAACGTTTTAAGAAGTACAGGTACATTGAGCACTACTCGAGTGGTTGCGGGTAAACTACATTTTAAAAGACGGTATAACAGAACAGGTAAGTAGTACTAACAGCAGCTAAAATGTATATGGATCATCTCTCGGTAGTAGATCCCTTTTGAAAGGCGCTACACGACGGCTGTGGTATAGAAATTACATTTTCTATGTTTATACATAATCGTATACGTGCAAAAGAAAGTGTGAATCGCCTTAATATTATTTTGGCGTGGTGTTGAAAAGGGGTCCCGTGTTTGCACTTGTCTGGGCTATAGCTCAGGGGGAGGATGAAAAAAATTAAAAGTGCTCACTTTGACTTAAGCCAGAAGCGCAGTCAGCGTCTCAAATCCCGGCACAGCTATGCGCGCGCGCCGGCTGCTCGACTTTTGCTGGGAAGGAGACCCCAGTTTTTGTACACACGTTCCACAAATGAGACACACGGGTTTACCGGCAATGTCAGTAAACATATACTCAGCCTCCCATCGGTTTTTAAAGGCTCTATGTTCAGAATCACCTTTTCTCTTTGGCATCGTGTGGGCTAGCTTGGCAATAACTTGTAGCATCATAAGCTAGACTTGATTAACGTGGTAAGTGTTCGGCAAGGGAGCTGAAGCGCTGGATTATGGGATCTGTAGTTTATTGTGTTACCAGCGCTTCATATCCCCGGGCCATTAATAACAATAATACAGTATATAAAATGATCTCGCGGGCCGGATATAATTACACGCCGGGCCGGATGTGGCCCGTGGCCCTTGAGTTTGACTCATATGGACTAAATAGAACTTGGAAAGAAATATTTTTTGGAATGTGATCGCGCAAGTCAGATCTAGTTGACGCACACTACAGTACATCGAGCCCGCGTGCTATTGTGGTTTTGCTTGTGTGCTTCAGTAAGTTACCGTCCCCTCGCTCTTACTTTTTTACCGTTCATCTAATGAATACACCGAGTATGGCTTTACCAAAACAATCATTGATCGCGAATAAAGTATCCATTATTCATGAAGCTTCAATAGGTGATCTGTCTTTCTGCGTTAACCGCATGCGTTTTCATACGTCTCAAACTAAGGGGATGCGAGGTTAAAATAAATCGAGAAGCGCGCGTACGTACTTAGTGCATCCCCTCTCAGGAATCGAACCTCGGACGTGGGCACTACAGGCAAATGCTCTACGATTGCGCCACGGTGTGTGGTTTGCCTATCTGAGCGTAGCAGTGTAATTCAGTTTTTGTTCAGCACTCTTTGGAACTGTTGCTTTTTGTCTGCGCACTGCGTCAGTTCACGTGAGCCGCTGAATATGGTTTTATATGTCACTCGCTCGCTTCTAATTGTTTCGCTGCCTTCTTAATTATATAATGCATGTTTTCTAAAGCGCGTTTTGTAGCTCTTCCTGGTTTTCTACGTAATGCGTGATTACGTGAGAGGCGTGATGATGTCACACGAAACTCTGCCCCTCGAGCTGAACTCCATTACAGTAAATGGAGAAAAATAGCTTCTAGTTATGACCATTATGCGTAGAATTTCGAAATGAAACCTGCCCAACTTTTGTAAGTAAGCTGTAAGGAATGAGCCTGCCAAATTTCAGCCTTCTACCCACACGGGAAGTTGGAGAATTAGTGATGAGTCAGTCAGTCAGTGAGTGAGTGAGTGAGTGAGTGAGTCAGTGAGGGCTTTGCCTTTTATTAGTATAGATATGTATATATATATATGCATATATATGTATATGTATATATATATGTGTGTGTGTGTCTGTGTGTCTGTGTGTCTGTGTCTATATATATGACAGCAACACTCATATCAGTGACAAAACAATTACATTAACAATCATCTTACGTTATTTTTAAAATGTTTCCTTTTCTTTTTCATAACTTCTTTAACACACTACTTCTCCGCCGCGAAGCGCGGGTATTCTGCTAGTTTTATATATAGTGACAGATAGGGGGCGCTGTCATCCCCTTGAACCCTCAGACTAGACGCCAGACACCAGGTAAAATTCCAATAATTGACTTTATTTAAACTAAACAGTGCACCAAGCACCCTCCTCTCCATAATACTCATTAAACAATACAATTCTCAATAATACAATTCCTCCTACTCCCAGACATGTTGCTACCCTTCCACGCAGCTCAGCTCAACGTCTGGGATCTCCCATAGTCCTTTTATAGTCCGTGACCTGGAAGTGCTTCTGAACCCGCAGTCCATGTGACTTCCTAGCACTTCCGGGTCAGATGAAAACTCCTCCTTTTCAACCCGGAAGCAATTCATTCCATTTGTCCATTTGACTATGACGCACTTCCGGGTTGTAGGCAAAATAGACGTTGCTCCTCCCTGCAGCACCTTCTAGCAGCCCCCGTGGTATCCAGCAGGGTTGTGGATAAAAACTCCATTGTGCCTAATTCCCTGCTGGCATTCGGGGCACCTCCATGCTGCAGAGAGGGCTCCACCTGGCGGCCTGGGGGGAATTGGCCGGGATGACTGGCTGGCCATATTTCACTATATATATATATATATATATATATATATATATATATATATATATATAGTGGGAAGCAGCCTGGACACAGACAGACAGACATCATTTTTAGTCCAACACACGTTTATTTAAAATAATAATAAAGTGCACAACCCAGTGCCACAGCACCAATCACCCCAATAGTCCAGGCCAACACACAATGCCTTTCCTGTCTTCAGGCTGCCTCTTTCTTCTCCCAGACCTCAACCTCTTCCACCCGACTCCAGCTATTGAGTGGTGGTGGCTGGCCCTTTTTAAAGCCCACCCGGAAGCGTTCCAGGTGCTTGACCACCTTGACCTAATTGCACTTCTGGGTGGGGCTGAAGTTTCGTCCAGCTGTGCTGCTGATTCCATGCAGCTCCCCCTAGTGGCCATCCAAGCCCCCAACCAGGCTGTGGAGGACTCCATCTCCCGTGGAGCCATGCGACAGGCTGGGGGATCACCGTCCGCCAGGGAGGCTGCCACCAAGTGTCTCGGGGGAGGTATTGAACTGCCCATGGTTGCTCCCCCGGAACAGATGCAGCAGGGGCATCCCTGCCGGGCATGGGACCCAGCTGTCCGCCACAATATATATGTATGTATATATATATATATATATATATATAAACAAGCAAAAGAAAAGAAGAGCAGAAGTTAGGGTTGAACACATTAATGTCCATAAAATAGTCTGAAGCACAAAAAGCGCTCTGTTAATAGTTTCTCTCAAATATAAATAAATTTCTCTTAGCAGAGGTCAGAAACCATCTATCAAAAACTCAAAAAGATTTGTTTATACTTCAAACAAATGAAGTTACAAATAAAAGAAAAAATGTATTTCACTTACCTGAAAGTAGAAAATGTGAGCCTGTGTTGTACCATTTAATGAAGAACTAGGCAGGAGTAACATCTTTGGATCATTCTAAAAAAAAATTTTGATTCAGGTATTGTGTTTTTTTAGGTATTTTTTTCATGATAATAAACCTTAAAAATGTATAGAAAAGTGAAAAAAGGAAACAATGATGTAAAGAATTAGTAGGTATCTTTTTCATAACATTAATTAAAAATACATGATAAAAATATATGACTGAAGTTAGCTTCTAGTAATAGTAAAACTGTTTTTCTTTTAACTTAAAAGGGGGGTGCATGTGGACAGAGCTGTGCAAAGCTGTCTGTCAATTCAATTCAATTTACTGCAATAAAGTGCAGTCCACTTATAAGCTCAGCACAAATTACATAGCTACAAATGTCATTTATTTACTGTAGATAAAACCTAAAATTACATGGAACAATATTACATAACTAAAGCGTTGAATACAAACTATCATGAAAGATATAAATAGACATGTTCATACACAAAGACAGATCTAAAGTGTTTTTTTTTTTTCCTAGTGCACTGAACATGGCTGCCCCACGCAAAGACTTCAAGATGAATGAGTTGCACGTGATGGGTCTTCTTGTTCAGTTCATTATATTCAATACAAAATCCGTAGGGTCCATCAGGCTTAGGCACTTTCACCACAAGACTATGCCCATGGGGAGGTGGAAAACTCAATCAACCCTTATATTTGGTTTACCCATTCTGATTACTCTTTTCAGAGGTAACACTCTATATGCCCTGTGGTGATACCTGTGTGGTATCGGTATTCAACTTTTGGTCTGATCTTCCCCTGAACATAGAGGACATTGTCTAATCGCAAGCTTCCAATCCTATATGCCAGGGATTGAGAGAGGGTTCAGGGAGAGGACTTACTGTATCAAAAGCATCAAAAATTCCAAACATCCAAATGCAGGACAGTTGCCAAGCATTATTAGAGACAATCTGCAAGTCACGTAATGATAATTTAAGCAGAGGACCATGACAAAGGGTCCATCAACCTTTCCAAGCATGCCTGTTTCATTTTCAGAAGAGGCTCATTGATTAAAATGATATTGACATAAAATGTCTTAACAGGACTCCAAGAAGAAGTGAAAGAATCAATAACAGGTAGTCAAAATGATTGTTACAGATATTAAAATACCATCACTCCACCTTCTAAACCCACTTGTCGAGAGCAGTCAGATTTGATTCCAGCAAGCATCAGGCAAGAGGCTGCAACAAACAGAACATGGTTCCAGCCTTTTGCAGGGTGAACACACACACACACACACACACATACACACATACAAGGGCCAATTTAGCCTCACCAATTCACCTAAACTGCATTTCCTTAGACAGTGGGAGGAAACCAGAGCTAGTGAGGAAATACAAAGAATAGAGGAGAACGTGTGAATTCCATGTAGGAAGAACTTAGCACGCAGACCCCATCCTCTTTAATGTGAGGCAGCAGCCCAACCGCTACGCCACCCTAATAAAATACCACACAATTCATTTGGCAATTTTGACAATACAGCTTTCACCCAGAACACACCAGTCAGTCACAGAGTAGACATAAATCACTTGTGCACAGGGGAAACTAGCTACTAAATGTGAGGGCTGCAAAATTAGAACTCGCTTTAGCACAACTGTCGTCCGGGGCAACTTTTCCATTAACCCATCCCTTGACCCAAGGTTTAAGAGATTATTATATGGAGTTCTCCTCCTCATCTGCCTGTCAACATTTCAGTGCAGAGATGGGTGTATGTTTGCCACAAGCTGCTACTTTTGTTTTCACATTTAAAAGCTAATCTTGTTACTGTAACTGTCTTTGCTAGCAGCCAGTTCTACATCCATCTTCTTGTTTTAGGAAAATGTTTAAATGTTGTAGGTTGGCTTTTTCATAAAATTTAGAAACAGATTGCAGTGATCAATAAGTGACATGATGTCAATGTTTCAGATGTTGTGTCTTTATCAGGTTAGTAAAATATCTAACACCTTAATTATATGATAAAAGAAGCAGTTTGCTTTGGTGGACACTTTAGTCATTAACACCACCAAACATCTTGTACTGCTAGGGTTATTTTCTTTAATGAAGTTTTAATCTAAATTAACAGTTATCAGCTCTCTGCCAATGAGAAAACACAAGCAGAGCCAGACATAGAATTAAGAATCACAACATTTATGAAGATTTTTAGAGTTTATGTCTCAAAGCAGAAACTGCATTGTTTTAAAGTAAAAAAAAAAGGTAATATTCCCTTTTGCAAATCCTTACTGTGTTATTTAGTCAGATGTGTTTTGTATTTTCAGCCAGCTGGTTGTGCTGTTGACACGGAATCGGCTCTGTGCTGACTTTTATCTCCTGCGGTTTTCCTTGAGATACATGAATAGTGTTTTCTGCTTTCCATTATGTCCATTACATTCTCTTCAGTTATTTTCCCTGGATACCTGGTAGGAAACTGTACCCCCCTGATATTTCATATATTTTCCACAACCTGCTATAACAAATGTTGCTAAGGGAGCGACTGCCACCTGTTAAGAATCCGAGGTCTACTGATGCAGTGAAGTGTGCTGTTTTCCCACAATAGTATTTTAAAAGGTTATAAATCATTTGTGCATAACAGACAGAACATTAGGTCACCTGTCACACGTACAAGAATAATCCTTTTTGATATGAGTGAAACCCACACGAAAAAAGCCCACCAATATCAAATCTATTGATGAGACTGATCCCTTCTCTACTAATGAAATTTTTTTTCTCAGCGACTTAGCACTTAATAAAGTGTGCCACACATCTGCTAGAGGCAATTTTTTGAGATAAAGTGCTGCAGCTCAGGTCCAAAGCGAATTGACATAAAATTTAAATGGCTCCCTGCAGAGACACAGTTAGGTTCCGAATTAGAAAAAAAAAGGTTGCATAATAAGCATGTGAAAATGGACATTAATAAACACCAAAGACAATGCAATGTTTCCTTTGTCTGTATTAGACTGTAAGCAATTAAAGCACTTCTTAAAACCCAGCAAATTTATCTCTTATAAACCAAAGACTATTATTTTGTTCGATTTGACGTATCTTGTAATAATATTCCACCATAACAATGGATGATAAGGGATTAGACACGGCTTTGTGCACGTTAAACAGAGATAACAAATTTCAGTCAAATTTATGTCCAACATTTCTTATGTAATTTAATGCCCTCAAGATTTTTAGACCACATTGTATCTGAATATTTTTTTTCAGAATTGTGAGTGCAGAATACCCCAAAACATTTATTTAATTTGCTTGTTGGGAAAAATATGTGGTGATTTCATATGTTTTCCCAAAAGCCCTTGCCTCATATATATCGGGCTTAATGTTTACTACTATTAAGTGTACAGCCCTTAAATGTCGGAAATTTATTAGGATGAAAGAAGTACATTCCTACATGAAGTTTCACTTTCAATACTGTTAATCGTACTGCAGTTTTTGTGGTTAATTATTTATGTTTGCTTACTTCATTTCCCCCAACTCTTTATAGTCCCATGGTTGTGTGAGAATATGTTTAGCCAAGTGAATTTTTTGAATTATTGCATATTGTGGACGCTGAATTTGGTCAAGGAGTTGGAAAAATAGAACACAATTGAGCATTTCATACATTTAAAGCACTTTTCTATGCTTAAGTTATAAAATTACTGATCAAACTTCAATCATAAAGTAAAAACAAATAAAACAAGAAGCCAGACATGCGATTAAAAATTTTAAACACAGTAAAGTCTTTTTCATTTCTATTAATATAATGCCATTTAAGCAATAAAATATCCTCATTTTATGTACACCTGTTTGTCTTACATGTTCAGTTCAAAAGCTTATATACCTAAAATCCATCCATCCATCCATTATCCAACCCACTATATCCTACCACAGGATCATGGGGGTCTGCTGGAGCCAATCCCACCCAACACAGGGCGCAAGGCAGGGAACAAACCCTGGGCAATGCGCCAGCCCACCACAGGGCACACAAACACATACACTCACACACCAAGCACACACTAGGGACAATTTAGAATCACCAATGCACCTAACCTGCATGTCTTTTGGACTGTGGGAGGAAACCAGAGCACCTGGAGAAAACCCATGCAGACACAGGGAGGACATGCAAACCCCACGCAGGGAGGACCCGGGAAGCGAACCCAGGTCCCCTTACTGCGAGGCAGCAGCGCTACCTCTAATATCTTTTGGTAAAATTAATTATTCATAGTATTAACATAACATTATTAAACTAACTCAACTCATTTTCAGGGGCAAGTCAAGAACCAGCTTTGTCTCTCATTGCCCCCTCATGGACATACTTACAGGGGGAGACTTTGGAAACTCACATTAACCTAAAACATGCGTTTATGAGATGTAGTAAAAATATATCAAAGTACCTCTGCAGACTTATTGGAATTCCACACAGAAAGTGATAGGATGGGGGATTCAAATCCAGTAATCCAACTGCTAACCACTTCAACTCCATGCCGCTACAATTTAGTATGATTAATTCTTGTAAAGTACATTTTCACCTCCACCTACAAACATCTAACCATAACATTCTCAAACCTTAAGTAAGTCAGGATTGCAGGAACCAGAGCCTATGGCACCAATGGGCAAAAGCAAGGAACCAATCATGAAAAGGGTGCCAAGGCATCGCTGGCTCACTCATGCGCACACCCACACTCACTCATGGCCAGTTTGGACTCACTAATTAACTTGATCTGCATGTCTTTGGGGTAATCTATCTTACAGACAGACCTCAGTAAGTGCGTCTTGGGAACTGCAGGTCTGACATTGTGGTCAGTAACACAGGAGCGCCGCAGGGGACTGTACTTTCTCTGGTCCTGTTCAGCCTATATACATCAGACTTCCAATATGACTCGGAGTCCTGTCACGTGCAAAAGTTCGCTGATGACACTGCTATTGTGGGCTGCATCAGGAGTGGGCAGGAGGAGGAGTACAGGAAGCTAATCAAAGACTTTGTGAAATAGTGTGATTCAAACCACTTACACCTGAACACCAGCAAGACCAAGGAACTGGTGGTGGATTTTAGGAGGCCCAGGCCCCTCATGGACCCCATGATCATCAGAGGAGACTGTGTGCAGAGGGTACAGACCTATAAATACCTGGGAGTGCAGCTGGATGACAAATTGGACTGGACTGCCAATACAGATGCTCTGTGTAAGAAAGGTCAGAGCCGACTATACTTTCTTAGAAGGTTGGCGTCCTTCAACATCTGCAATAAGATGCTGCAGATGTTCTACCAGACGGTTGTGGCGAGTGCCCTCTTCTATGTGGTGGTGTGCTGGGGAGGCAGCATAAAGAAGAAGGACGCCTCACGCCTGGACAAACTTGTTAAGAAGGCAGGCTCTATTATAGGAGTAAAGTTGGACAGTTTAACATCTGTAGCAGAGCGACAGGCACTAAGCAAACTCCAGTCAATCATGAAGAATCCACTGCATCCACTGAACAGTGCCATCTCCAGGCAGAGGAGTAGCTTCAGTGACAGACTTTTGTCACTGTCTTGCTCCACTGACAGACTGAGGAGATCGTTCCTCCCCCACACTATGCGACTCTTCAATTCCACCCAGGGGAGTAAATGCTAACATTATTCAAAGTTATTGTCTGTTTTTACATGCATTTTTATTACTCTTTAATTTAATATTGTTTTTTTTTGTTTTTTTTTGTATCAGTATACTGCTGCTGGATTATGTGAATTTACCCTTAGGATTAATAAAGTATCTATCTATCTATCTATCTATCTATCTATCTATCTATCTATCTAT
>JANRMT010062791.1:19137244-19190250 GCA_026402145.1 Polypterus bichir lapradei
ATAGATAGATAGATAGATAGATAGATAGATAGATAGATAGATAGATAGATAGATAGATAGATAATTATCAGCATGTGCACAGAGTACAGTGAAATTGTTACTTGCTTCTACTGTTCATCATGCAATATATCAGACCTATAGTGTGCAAAGTCAGATGCTTAAGAGGTTCCCACAAGACTTACAATATTTTCTTTAATTTACTAATAATATATGACTGTTAATTTATGCAGTACATATTTTTACATTTTCTATAGTCATAGTGACATGTCTCATCCAAAGTCCTGGATTAGAAACAGTTACTGTCTGCGTGTGGTTTGCACATTCTTTCCATGTTCACAAGGTGACTTTTTGTTAGTAGTTTCTTTTTTGTTCCTCCACTTCCTAAAGATACAGTATGTAGGTTTATTAAGTGGTAGGGTTTGACTGCCCCTTTTATGATTAAGTATGTGCGCACGTGAATGTGCCTTGTGATGAGTTGCTATCCCATCTGGTGTTAGTTTCTTCTTTGAGCCCAGTGCGGACAAAGAGTTTTCCATGATTCTGTATTGAAAAAGAATCATAAAGATGAATATTTGGAACTGAGGACATATCATTTTGACAATGTAACTAAGCATCTTCCTTAATATTTTCATAAGCAAATATATGCAATTCATGGAATGTTGGTACACCACACCTCACGGTGCTGGGTTTGAACTATAATCAGGCACCTTTCTGTTTGGAGTTTGCTCATTCACCATGAATCAGCATGGATTCTCCTCCCAAAGTTGTGTGTGTTGGTATTAGTTGTCAGTCTCAATGTATACTAAGTGTACTTGTGTTTGTGGGTGCCCTGCAATAGGCTTACTCCTTTTTCATGGCTGTTTCTCACTGTATGCCCAGTGTTGCTGAGATAGGCATCAGCTCTCTAGGAATGTGAGCCGGATAAGTGGGATAGAAAATAGATGGATGGAAACATATCTAATTCTTTTCAGCAGGCTCTCTACTCCCTCTTCTTTATGGAAGATTAATGCCCTTTTTAAAAGAAGTGTCTGGTTTGTTAGCAAGCAAAATTTATCAGAAGCTGTGAAGATTGTTGATACTGGCATTAACATGCAGAAAGAAAGACGTGGAAATTTTGTGAAAGTAGTTTTGTAGTAATGTGGCCTGTTACATCTGTACACGGAAAAGGAGGGAGTCTCAAGGAAAGAAATATTTTAATGATGAAAATGTGTTTCAGGACTGCCAGGTCTAGATACGTCTTTATGCTTGTGACAGTTTCTGCATAGCATGCCGAGGATCTGCTGTGTTTTCCTATGGTGGGAAACGCTACAGTTAATAACAGATTCCCACAGATTCTTATTGACTCAGCCCTGAGGGGTTTTGAAAAAGTTAGATAACATTGTGGAAGTGCTTATTTTCCAAGTCATTTTACCAATGTGGATGTTTAATAAAGCAGTTACAACTGTTAGTTATAAAACTGAAAATGCAGGCATTTAGTGCATTTTTTTCCCTTTTTGGTTGTGGGAGCTATAGGTGAAGGTCGCCCACTGCATTTATAATTAGGTGGCCAAGCACCACATGTCACATAGAACAGTGGCAGCTTTAGAAAATGTCTTCACATTTAATCATAGCAAACTTTGTACTGGCACTTAGGATGTGTTCTGTTTACAGTATGTAATATTATTTTAGGAATTATGAAAACTAATACCATGGTCGTATAACACATAGTTGCAAACTGAACTTAATAAATAAAAGAATATTGTGAGTCAATTTAACTTATCATATTTGTACTGCATGGAACCAGCAATATTGTGTGACACTATGAATGATCTTCTGCAAGTCAAGCCTTTGTGCCCATGCATGGCACATGCCCTAAGCCCATATGGCAACAAACTTGTGTGCCTCCTTCAACCGAAACTTTGAACATTTAAGTCTGTGAAGTTCTTCTGCAAAAAATGTCTGAGAATCTCGCTTTGAACTAGAAGCTGTGGGCATCAGAGGTGACCTATTGTTGGTTAACCAGCAGCAGGCAAAGAGTACAGATAAGAGAAGAATTCTCCATCTGGAGTGAAGTCTTCAGTGGAGTCCCTTAGGGTCTGTTCTTGGGCTATTGCTTTTTCTGATTTATATTAATAACATTGATTCTGGAATAGTCAGTAAACTTGTGAAATAAGCAGATGACACTAAAATTTGTGGGATGGCAGACCCTGAGGAGCCATCAAAAAGAACTCAAAAATTGCCGAACAAGCTTCAGAACTGGGTGGAAATTTCGAAAATACAGCAGAGGCGGCTCTAGGCTCATGGCGGCCCTTGGCAGAGAAATAATCAGTGGCCCCAACGCCCACCAATGTTAATATGGATGGCCACGTCCGTTGTGGACACTGCATAGCCGCCTCGTGCTCATGACACAAGCGTTTAACTTATGATAAAGTTCAGGATTGCTCCTTCCTGTGACACAATGAAAGCCTCCTGAACCGCCTTTCTCTTTCGTTTTGAATAACCAGATTCGTGTACTCGAAATCTCTTAATTTTGCTTAAAATGGGTATGCGAATGTCTTGTGTCCCCTATCCGACCAGATATTCACTATGACTATTGCGCTAACACTAATACTTTATAAAAACTAGGTGAAACATTAACTTGTAAGACGACTCGCCCACTTGCACCAGCTTCGCTTCAGCTGTCAGCTGTGTCTTTATTTTCCCTTTCTGTTTTATATTCAATATATATTAGTGTGGCGGACCCTGGGATTTGGCGGCCCTGTGAAGGTGCACAGTTTGCACATGCCTAAGGCCGCCCCTGAATACAGTTTAATGTAGACAAGTGCAAAGTGCTACACGTGGGCAAAAGGAACATCAATTATAAATACAAGATGGGGGACAATGTCTAAAAAGGATTTATGGGTTTATGTTCAGACCCCTTGACCCTGTAGTTAGGATATAGCAGGTTGGATAATGGATGGATGGATGTTAACACAAACATTTGAGTTTTTTCATAAAAACTGTTGAATTTAAGTCAAGGGACATTATGCTCAAACTATATAATGAACTGGTAAGACCACATCTGAAGTACTGTGTGCAGTTCTAGGCACCATGGTACAATAAAGACATAGCAGCACTTGTGCAGAGGATAGTAACCTTGTGCATTCTAGGACTTAAAGACATGTCCTACTTTGACAGACACAGAGAATTAAACCTGTTTAGTCTCAAGCAGAGGAAACTGCATGGGGACCTAATCCAAGTATTTAAAATCCTCAAGTGCATTGATAAAATAGATCCAACAACATTATTTCAGATTAAGGGTGTATCACATACTCAAGGACAATAGCATAAATTAAGGGATGTGCATTTGAAACTGAAGCCAGGATGCACTTCTTTACGTAAGGAGTTGTGGGACACTGGAACAAACTACCGAGACATGTAGTTGAAGCAGAAACCTTAACAACCTTTAAGAAGAATCTGGTGGAGTTACTTTGACAGTTTAGCTATTATTATTATTATTATTATTATTATTATTATTATTATTATTATTATTATTATTATTATTACTATTAGCTAAACACACAGGCTTGATGGACTGAATAGTCTCCTGTTGTTTGCCAAATTTCTTATGTTTCTTAGAAAATGGCCATGGTAGGTTACCTAGTAATAATGCATAAATAGAATTTGGCAGAAATTTTTATCTTAAACCACTTGCACCGATTGACTTATATTTGATTTTTGAGTGACTTTTACAGTGGCAGTGAAAAATCTGTAAGTAATATGGATGTGGAATCCGTGACTATGAAAACATTTCTCTTCCAGAACATTTCATCCTATCGGATTTTTCCTTGTGTTAAACTATGATGCATCACCTATGGACATATCAAATAAAAGTGTGTCATTCAAGCATTGGCATTTGTTTATTATCAAGCACCATCAAAAAACTTCATTAGAGTAGATGAGTAGATAGCACACAAAACATAATTTACAGATTGGTAATTTATGTTGGGATTATGAAGAGATGACAATTGGAGAATACACAATAATTTTTAGACAGTTTGCATTCAATAATAAAATAAAAATACAGTAAAACCACAATAATACGCAGTGCAATAACACAAATTGGGAAACAACTTTATGATAGGCTTGGATATGATTACAAAAATCTCAGTTACAAGTTCTTCTAAACTGAGAATGTCTTCACTAAAGCTGATGAAACGGTGCAGTGCTGGATTGTGTGAATGTGAAATGTACAGCACTGCAGCTGTTAATGCTTCCAACAGGCACTCTTAACATCGATTGATACAGTGACAGTGAGATGTACCTGAGTGATTCTGTATAGCTATAAACAATAGTTTTATAGCCTTCGACGTTGTCTCTGTTTAAAATCCTAATTATGAAGAAATAGCTTGAAATGTCAAAAGTACAGTATGCAGCAATTTCAAGACACATCTGGACTGACTACATGACATATCATAAATTACTGTGTCATGCATGTGCGTGTGGGAATCACCTTCAGAACTTCACAGAGGTAAGCAATATCACCTTGAACCTAATGGAGGTGCTGTCACTAACTGTCCTTTCTCTTCCACGTCCAGTGAAAATTCACACAGTGAGGGCCTTTGACCATGCCCACGGCACCCTGAGAAAGCATATATGCTTTTGATCAGGATTCCCTAAAAAAGGTTGTCTCATTTCAAACCTGAACCCTGGTAGAGTATGGAGCTCCTCCATTACATATTTGGGAGGCTGAGCTGGCCTGTCTTCTGTTGTGCCCTTTTTGTTTTTGCTTCTGTTAAACGTTGTTGCCCTACTGGCACCTTAACTGTTCTTTGTGGACTCCATATATCCTTCTGAGAAATTACAACTGATATGTATTGCATATTTCGTATTATGATGTATTATTTCTCTATTTTTGTCTAACAAGCATTTCAAACTTGGAAAATTAGTTTTCAATGTATGAGATGTTGATACAAGCCAAAGTACATTTTTTTCATGATTAATTTACTCATTAACTCTTTAAGACACATGAATGCTAAATCAGTCCCTAAAAAAAACATAAAGCTTATTCGCTGGCTGAAAGTTTCTATCAGTGTGAAATGTTGGTAATAATAAGAAATACATTGTGCTAAGATAACCATGCATTACTGTATAGTTAACTGTAACTGGTTCAGCCTTATTAAATTTGCTTTCCATATAATAATATGTTCTGAAATTATTCAGGTAATGAAGAGATAAGACTGTTATACTCACTAATCATGGCTCTGAAAAGTAGCAAAATGTTGCATAAAGATTACCACCTGCAAGTAGGAACAAGTAGGACTCAATCCTGGCTGGAATGTGTCATCTGGGCAACAGACACCATGCTGCGAAGAAAAGGGAATGAAACAGATAAAACCATTTCAGTGTAAGATAGGAGGGCCCTTAAATTAGAAGAGACTACTTACCAGAAAGTGGACTGATTTGGAGTGTCCATGTTGGTACATATGTGCGTGAGCACACGCATGGGCATTGAAGGCATTCTACCGACTTGAGACATGTAGAATAAGCTACATAAAGGCATAGTAGGTGATGGAAGAAGCTTGGTGAGACGATTAATACTGCTAGACTGGTAGAAGGACTCCCATGGGGTATATAAAATGAGAGACTGGACAACCGCAGAGGAGAGGAGGAATTTTCCTTATAACTGAGGTTACGTCCACCAAGTTGGGGCAGTGTCCTGCAGTTACGCCTGTGGTTTCTGAGCAAGGTGAGGAGGAGGTGTACATACACTTGGTTGTATCTCTTAGATGTGTTGAGAGAGTGGGGATAAACAAAGAATGCAATGGATGTTTGTTTTAGTTTAAGTTGTGTCTGGGTGGAGGAAGTCCTTGATGGTACCTGAGACAGACTGATAAAGAGTGAAGGGGAAAAAAGTCTGGGACATTTTTTGGGGGGCACTCTGAAAGTTCTGGGCAGTCCCTTGTGCATTATTTGAAATGGAAGAAAGAATGCAGACTAGAGTTTTAGTGGTTTTTGTTTGTTTTTATATTTATTTATTTGTCACCCAACACAATTTGGGAAAGATTGGACTTATAGATGTATTTCTCTCTCTAAAGCCGGGCACACTTGATATTTAAACACTTGGTTTGTAAAATAGTAAACTATCTATTTTTGTCACATCTTGTTTGTGTCTCACTCACTCACGCTGGTTTTTCCTTGGTACGACTACTTGATGCCTCAAGTTGAACCATTCCCAGATATATGGAAAAGACATAGTGTCATAATGCATGCCAGGCAAATACATCTTGGTTTTAAATAACTAGCTGAAATCGACATATACACCTCAAATGTGCCCCAATAATTCACATCATGTGAAGTAAAACCCAAAATGACACTGTTGATAAGATCAGTATGCGATATCACCTTGATAATCAGGATGTCCTGCTACTGCTCCAGTGTTGGTTAATAATGAAATCTTACTTTGCTATTATGGAATATGCAATACATTAACTAGGAAGAATCCTATCACTGTGGTAAAGCCTATTTAAAGTAATCAAAACCATATCATACTTGGATACACCCTGCACAGAATAGTCACTCCACCTTCAACCTCTGACCACCATTATGCAGGCCAACCACTTTCACAACACAAACACATTTAGACATTGTCTGTAAGCGATTGCTGAAGCCTTGGTCTGTGCCATTCTCTCAGAAAACCAGCTCCCTTTAGTGTCCATGCCAATCAATTCCACTTCCCACTTGCCCATACACAGTCTTGCTGACTACTGGAATCTCATCCTCCTGGATTTGACCTTGGCTCCTTATTACTATTACATTCCATCTCCTGATTCCATCCTTTCTTAAAACTGCTGTCGCCCTGTGCAGTCATTACACTGATGTGACCGATGACCTCATTTTCCTGTGTATATGGGCTGTAGAAAATGTCTCCAAAACAAAATATAATGAATGCAAACAATGTGCAGTTAGTCTCACACTATTCCCAACCTTAAAACTGAGTGTATCATGGCCATTGCACTCTTCATCATCACTAAAATGATGCCACACAGAAGAAGGCACTAATACCTACATAGTGCACTGATTTATTAATTTTCTCTAAATTTCTTGGCCCCATTTCTTAAATCCTCCTCAGTTAAAGTATATGTTTCGGATCAAGCATATAGCCACAGTCAGCTTGTAAAGAGGTGTCTGTTGGCTGCTACAGTATTTTCTTACAAACTCAGTAATGGGCACAGAGTGATTTATAATACCTCAACATGTGCTTAAACGTTATTTTCTGGGACCCTGCACAATTAAGATTTTCAAGCTTTAAGGGGTAGACAGTCCATGAAGTTAATCAAATGTATTTTTTATTTATTCTCATTATTCACTTTTAAATACTATTTTATAAATGTTGTTATTAATTATATCTTATATGTTTGTTAATAAATACTATGTTGTTTGTTAATTTTAGATTATTGTTTTTTATTTTTAATGTTACCATATCTTTGCAGTTTGTCTTGCCCTTTATTTTCCGAACCTAGGGGTGCAGGCCCTCCTGACATGATAGCTGTAGAAAATGCCCAAGCCTTGTATAAAATGATATTTATCACAGCACTAGTGTCACGACATTAAGGTTAACTTCTGTTTTTCAAGCTCCCTTCTTAGATTCTTGCTCATTTGGTTTTTTAAGTGCCTGTTTCTGATCTTCTGGTTTGTGAACTTTGGTTCTTTCAAAAAGATTAAGAATGTTTCAGTTCAAACTTAGTATTGTTTGCCGAGATTAGGATATGCTTTGTTGATAAAGTTTTGCCTATTTTATCTTGTATTTGGATTTTACTTAATAAAACGTTTAAAATACAAAAGTATGTTGTTTTGTTATTTGGGGCCATGGTTTGTATGGTTACCCTTCTTCCTCCTTTTGATACTGTACTGTAGCCTTTGCCGACCAGAAGCGTTCTTTGCAAGTTTGCAGTTAGGCTAATTTTTGGTGACTAGGCCCTGACTAGAGCTTTAAACATTGCTGTCTCCCAGGCAACATACATACACTGTAAAAAAAATAATGTTAAATTTACAGTAAAAAACTGGCAGCTTGGGTCACCAGAATTTTACCGTAAAAAAGAAGGAGACAATATTTTATGGTCTATGGTACACTTTAAAAAAAATGTTACATTTACAGTAAAATACTGGCAGCTGGGTTACCAAAATTTTACTATAATAATAATAAGGTGACAATATTTTTAGGTCTAGAGTATAATTTTGTAGTAAAAACTATTTGTTCTTTGCAACAAATTCCAACAGAAGGGAATGTTTAACCATAACCAGAAATTCATGTTGTGTAATAAATATGACAATCAATAAACAATATGTATTGTCCGGGTCAAACTCCAGTACACAGTGTGCATCAGTAAAGTAACAGCCAATAGCAAGCATGTACCATTTAAGTATACACATTGAAAACAATTCAATGTTTAAGGAAGTTATGGCACGTTGTCTGGTGGGGAAGTAAAGTTTTTTTTTGTGGTGTATAGTGTCCTACTTATTGAATACAACCCACCATAAATCAGCTTCCATAACCTCAAAAAACCTTCAGCATGCAGGGAAAAATAAGTCTGCTAACTTAGGTTAAGTTTTTTTTCCCTACTATTCAAAGGTATGCGGTTCACCGGGAACAATATTGTAAAAAGGGGCGTGTCCTTATGCAAATATCGTAACCGGTTTTACTGAAACAATGATTTACCGTTTTACATTTTACGGTTGTTTACCTTCGCTATTTAACAGTTTTACACTGTAAAATTAACAGGTTTTTTCAGTGTAACTGTAATGCATCAATAAACAGTATTTAGCATATTTTGAAGGGAGAAAAATATCAGTTTTACAGAACTTGGCTGTAAAAAATAATGAAATTTATTGTTTAAGATAATACAGGTAATTTTCAGTAGAACATAAGGTCACTTTCCTTTTTTTCCAGAAAAGGTTTTTTACTTTCACCATTTACAGTATTTTTACCATTAAATGTACTGACATTTTTTACAGTGTACTGTTTTTACTCTTAAATGAATGATGTGTTCCAATACATTGCTCCTCTAGTGTCCTTTATCTGGATTTAAGGCTGCCAGCTGGGTTTCCATCTCCCTAGCATCCTGTGGGAGCACTGCTGTCTTCTTCCAAGGCTGCCTGTCTCTCATACTCATATTTATGCCAATGCTTTGGCTTAATGCCTTCTCCACACAGACAGTACACCGTCCCTTAGCAGCCTCTGTGCTTCCACACTGTTATATGCAAGATTCTGTCTTCTGCATGGGTGGCTCATTGTTGCCTTCTTGGAGAATCTGTAAGACTTTCTTTTATACTCTGCCTCTTAGTTTGGTAACCCCTCACAGTATAATACAATTAGTGTTGATCGGCAAGATTTACAGAAAGCATTTTTCACAGAGAATATACTGCTCTTGCTGGTGACCTTGTTTGATAAAAAATTTCCTGGAAATTCACTGTGCATCCAGCTTAGAAGAACATTTTTTTTCTCTGCACCCTATGATGCTATATAAGGCCATTGTGACTTTTCATTAGCAATGAACAGAACTTTCATGCATGCAGACTGTAAGCATATTCACCTCACATTTTAAGTTTCTGCATAATCTGCTTTGCACATGTGATGCCACTAACTGAATTGCACTCCAGCAAGATTTCACTCTCACATGCATTTAAAAATACAAAAACAACCAAAAAAACTGGCAGCATTTTCATTGGAGGGGTACATTAGTTGACTGCAATGAGAATGAGTACTCCCAATGAATATATAATACTAATCCTTGCTTGCTGACTCATTGGTCTCCCCCTGCTTCATGGCTAATTTCAATGCATAATTAATAATGAATGCATAATTAGCCACATGCCACAGCTACAATTCAAAACAAGTATTAAAAAAACCCTAACCAGTCAAAAAACACATGAAACCCTGTGAAATAATAATAATAATAATAATGAAAGATTTGCCACTGTTTAAAAGTTGTTTCTATCTTCACGATTAAAGAAAAAGTGAAAACCATTTGCACAGATACATGGAAAATGAAAGATGACATTTCAGCTCCACCAGCAGCAACAACTTCATAACAATGGAACTATCCAGTCCTACTCCACCGCTTCTTGGCACAGCCAATCAATGTTACAAAGACTGAGATGCCACATGCCACAGGCCATTATACCAATAGGACAGGGAGAGATAAAATATATGAACTATTTGCTCCCCCAAGACAGGAGATAGCATCATCCCTGGTCTACAACACCATATGGTGCATGCTGGGATCTGTAGTCCAGCAGCATGGCTCTGTTGGGTTCCATTGGTCCCACCAGAAGTGCTAAAGGGATCTGTAACCCTTAATTTGTGGGACTTTGGCATGACCTGAAAGTGCTTCCAACGGACCATGTTCTAACAACGGAAGTACTCCTGGGTCCTACATGAAAGGAATCGCTCATTTCAATAAGTCGGGAGTCATGAGGCAGAGTATCACCTGATCTGACCTGATGAGGCGGAGTACAAGACATGCTTGGAAGAAAAGGAATCGGACAGAGAAGGAGTAAGTCTTTTTCTCTCTTATTCTTGTAGTGTGCTGTACAGGATGATTCTAGAAGGGCCTGTAAAGGTATTGGAAAAAATAAAAATGATTGTGTTTGAACCCATAACTGTTGTCATGTTACTTGTGTCAAGGGTTTGGGGTGCTACTAAAACCACTGGAAGTCACTTATTGCTGGTTTAGTTGTATTGGTTGTAATTTGTTTGTGTTTAATGTTGGACAATAATCAGTCCAGTATAGTTGGCAGACGCTTTCTTAGCTGTATGAGACACTTAAAAGACCGTTGCAGCACTTTAATCCATTTAAAACTTGTTCTTTTCTTCCTCCTTCTCCATTGACTTCAATGCATTTTGAAGAGTTTATGGCAAAGAGAAATCCACAGTGTTAACTTATCAATAATAACAGTACATTTCTGAAAAATTAATTTTTATTTAAGTTTAAAATATGACAAATCTTGAAAAAGCAAGGGTACACAATCAACAGAAACATTCCTGTAGTTATATATTTTTTTTAAGATTTTCATTGATGCTGCTTAATCTAGATGTTTATTACCAGCTTAACATTTGAAAAGATGGGAGAAGTATTTTTATTTTTACTCATCATTGTTACATTTGAAAAAAATATTTATATGACTGTGAAAAAGAGACCAGAGAGACAGATTAAGGGTTGGGGAACCATCCCCATATACTGTAGGTGAGCCAAAATATTTGCTTTTTGTACAGCACTGCAAGAGTGAGCATACTGTATACATGCGCTACTGATACTGGAAAGGTGGCTGGTTTTATGGAGGATGGACCGTAAATTGGTGCAGAGGTGAGATGACGCGAATGGGATGGGACGGAGATGATGTCATCAGAGGGCGAACAGGTTGAAGTCATCACGTGGGGACGGCTGGAATGCGGAAGTCCATCCTTGTACATGCTCGAGTTTTAGCGGAGACCTCACATATCAGGATTCTTCTTCAGTCTTTCTGATGAAAAAAGGAGAGAAGCATTAGTACGCCGTCTTATATCCCCATTTGGTGAGTTTTTGCACTTCATTGGTCCTTCTAGCTGCCCCCAATCGAGTGTGTGTGACAATGACATAATTTAATAGTGATGGGTGGCCAAAAATCTATTACATTTCAAATAAAAAATGTTTTTATCCATCACCCATTCACTATCAAACCCACTTTCAGGTTCACTCATTGTAGCAAGTGTCACACACAAGTGCATGGGGAGCAGCTTAAGGACCCTGACGCGCATCGCGACAACTCTTGCCAGGGGACAAAGGCAGGGTACTAACCTCTCTCTCTCTTTTTCCATAGAAAGAACGAAGCGCCATCCCGCATAAACAAACCACCATCACTTCCGGGTTCCTTTCTTCCCTCTGGTCCCCTGTTGATGACGTCCAAAACCCATCTACCACCACGCCTTCCCAGCATTCCACATCCCTAACTTCTGGTCTGGCTCCTTTTAATGTCCCTTTTAATAACCCTCCCTGTTTTGTCTAACGCATTTCTCTGTTTTTTTTGTGAGATTTGGAAGACTATTTGATTTGCAGTATACGGGGCCTAAAAACCCCAAACCTTGATGATTGTTTCTGTGTCTTATTACACAAGTAAGGCAGGAACCATCCGTGTATCAAAAGTCAGTTCACCGATTTGCACACAAATTCTAACACACACACACACATGCACGCAACTTAATCTACTATTCTTGTCTTTTGGATTTGAAAAGGAAATAAAAATGCCCAGAGGCAAACCCACACAGACCAAGAACAGGTAAACTCCATGCAGAAACTGGCCTGGATTAGATCCAATCTCATGCCTTTAGTTCTACGAGGCAGCAGAGAAGAGAATCCATTTATTTATTAAGAATGAAATCAGCTCATATGTTCATTAAATAAATTCACTTAAGACTGAAGTTGCTTCCTACTGGATTGGACAAGTGAGGATCAAAATCCTATGCACTTTCCTAACCTCAAACAAACATCTAAAAATAAAGTGAAGCTGACAGTCCCTGAGTGCCAGCACGACTGAAGCAACTGCAAATGTTAAGGAAAGAGCTGCATTTATTAGAATCAAGTCCAATCTAAAAGCTGCAATGTTTTATAGCAGTCACAGGGCTCTAAATGAGAAATGCTACAGTTTATAAATTCCAGATTTGCTGAATTTCAAAATGTACCTATTTTATTTTCTGTCATCTGAATAGATGGTGAACTTTGGTATGGGTAAATACATTTTATATTGAACAAAGTAAAAAAAAATGTTTTTGCAAAACCATTCTTTTATTTGTACCTGACTTTGACATTGCTTATTACTAAGGATTTCAGACTCTGAATCATTTTCATTTTTGCATTTCCCTGTACTCTCCATTGTCTTTCCCTGAGTATTATTGGACCTGACGTGCCCTCAGGCCACCACCATTTTAAGTTAATTAAACAAAAATGTGCACCTAAAAGTTGCCTGTGATCAGTAAGATTTATTATCCCTCGATCTATAGGCAAACTGGATTGTCTTACACTACAAATGTCTATTCATGACTAAAAGCATTTCATAATTTAGGCCAGTAACATAAGCACAAATAAAATAAACAAGCCAAATTCTAATTTCCCCGATTAGGCCAAGCTACACTCTACTGGATGGTGTAGCTTAGCCATTTGAAACAAATTAATGGTAGTTTCTCTGTTACCATATTCTAATTTTTCAAGTCTAGCCATTATTCCTGATCAACAAGCATTTAAACCAATTCATCTTTTATATCTTAAGTCAGTATGGTGTCTTTTATTTCCCATTTTGAGCTCATATTGTAAATATTATGCCACACAACTAGGATCAGAAAAAGACAGAGAATTACTAAGGAAAGTCACTGGCATTCCTGTCTTAGAAAAACTATTTATCCAATGAATACCCATGGTGCCAGCCCCTCCGCAATACCATTATGTCCTTAGAGACTACATACTGGGTAGACATATGTTTAGAAAACTGTTAATGTTCTAAAGATGACAAATTCCAGAAACATGTAATTTCTCAATAGATGTTTTCAAATCTGGTTGTGATTCAGATTGCATTTCTTGAGAACGGACTGGGACACAACCTCAACTATTATTCTTATGTCTTGGCTTGAGGAATAGAGATGCAGAAACCATAATTTAGACACAAAAACAAACACAGTTTATTGGCTTATTATATTTTGATTTTTGTTTTAATAGGGAATGCTTTACTTTTATAGTTATGATTAATATTTGAAACACAAATATCCAGGTTATCATAAACTGAGGTTCTGCATTATCCGAGGCAAACGTGTAAGTGTAATACACTTCTCTTCTTATAATTCATAAAAGCTTTGCCATGAATGCTGACAGCGTGGCTCACTTACAACTCTCCTCCTCTGTTATTGTCAGTGTGTCAGCAGCATTGACCACTTACACATGCTCTACTGTTTCGATAACTTAGTGTTTTTGTTTTTAACTACAACAATACACATTTTTATTCTTAAAACTATTGTACGTATTAGCTGTACAATAAATGATATACCACAGAAATGTGTGAATGTGTGTATTTCCTTTGTTTTTATATACAGTAACATTAAATTCACTATGGATAGAGGGGACTGGGCGGTCTCATGGTCTGGAATCCCTACAGATTTTATTTTTTTCTCCAGCCGTCTGGAGATTTTTTTTTGTTTTTTCTGTCCACCCTGGCCATTGGACCTTACTCTTATTCTATGTTAATTAATGTTGATTTTATTTTCTTACTGTGTCTTTTATTTTTCTATTCTTCATTATTTAAAGCACTTTGAGCTACTTTTTGTATGAAAATGTGCTATATAAATAAATGTTGTTGTATGTATAAAAAGAGGCATTAAAAGTGTTACTGTACCATATAAATTGCCAAAATGTTTTATATTTGCAATATGTATTTATGAAATGGCCACAGCCATCCGTTTAATCAGAGTTTTCAGTTATAAGAAGTAGCATCAGTCCACATTATCCTGATAACTGGAGTTCTACTGTAGTTAGTTTATCATACTCTGTTTTATGCTATAAATCTTTGACTTGAATTAATTTATAAATTGGAGCAATATCTTTACATTAGATCAGGGGTCCTCAATCAATAGTCCTGGAGGGCCGCAGTAGCTGAAGGTTTTTGTTCTAATCCGGTTGCTTAATTAGAAAGCAATTCTTGCCAATAATTACATTTTTTAATGGCTTGTTAGTGCTTTAAACTCTGCTATGTCAGGTAATTCTCATATCCTAGATTTTCTTCCCCTTCCTAAGGATATAATCCAAATGATTTGAAGGCTAAAATGGATGAGTAATTCTCAGTCCTTTACTTTTTTCTCTTCACTTTCCTTCCAAGTATTTAATTAAACCCAATAGTGCATGATAAATACACACAGGTGTAAATGGTAACAAGCTAAATGGAGAAATGCTTTTGTCATTTGTATGGTATTGCTAATTAGGTGTGATTAAAAACCAAGAATACAGTTGTGGAACCAGTCTTAACGGGGACAGACACCAAGACAGCTTATGTCCAAAATACATGTTTTATTCTGTTTTATCAAACACAGTGCACTAAACTCACAGTCCTTCCTTTTCTCTCCTTCTTTTCTTGCCGCCTCCACTTCTCTCACATAAGCTTTGTCTCGCTCCCTCCCAACTCCGGCTCCTCGACTGGAGTGAGACGGCCCCTTTTATGCAGTATCCGGATGTGCTCCAGAAGCTTCTTGACGATCTTCCTGCAGCACTTCTGAGTGTGGCGGAAGTGCTGCCTGAGCACCCGGAAGCACACCGGGTGTATTTCCCTCCTGGCCTAGCAGCACTCCCTGTTGTGGCGGAATCGCTGCCATCCAAGACTCTGGGAACGTCTGGGTGGGCCCTGGTGGTGGCCAGATGCCCCAACCTAGTGGAGCTTCCCTGCTTCGAACGTGTGGCCCACCTGCAAACCAGGGCGGTTGCCCTCTCATATCCTGGGAGAGGTATTGGTCCTCTCCCGGTCCTTCCAGCTTCCAGGCATCCCAGCTGTGCAGACACCCCAGCTGTCTGTCACAACAGCTATTTAAGAGTAAAATAAGCAATAAGGGTTCAAAATGTTAACGAGCGAGACAACTAAAGTGAAGCAGAAGTTGGGTTGGAGCAAAAACCGTCCAGGAACATGATTGAGGACCCCTGTCACAGTGGTTAGCAGGGATGCTTCACAGTTCATGGAAAAATAAAATAACGTTTGTGTGGAGCAGTCACATTCTTGTCACAGTGTGGGTATTCTATTTTCTGGATGACTTAGTATTTATGTTTCACTGTGACTGTAACAGCCAAGTGAGTGTGTATATTTTATTTATTTATTTTAAAAGATCCTGTAAAAAGCCAGATTTCCTGTTGGGACAAATAACGTTCTATCTATCTTTATATCTGTCCATAATCCAGAAATGAGCTCTAAACTGATGGCTCTAAACTGGTCTGGAATGTGGAACTTTACTTTCTATTTTTGTATATTTCTACATTTCTTTTGACAGTTTTCCTGCTATCATTGTTTTGTATTGTATTTTTCTACCACCATTTTGTAGCTGTTGATAGCCGTACAGTCCCTTTGTTACTTTGTGACACCTGGAAATGGTATGTTGTGATGACATCATTCAGAGTGTATTTAAAATGGTGGGGTACTACACCAAGATTTGGGATTTCAGATCAAAAGTTTCTTGGTGCTAGTGTTCTGCTCTAACTGAGTGGTTCTCAAACTCTGTCCTAAAGACCTCCTGCATCTCCTGTTTTTAACTGGATTCCTCGCTTACTTAAGAAAGCTATTATTTCCCAATATCTGGGGTCAATGTAGAAATTAAAAAATAAGTTTGGTAAATTTTGACCAAGCATTTATATATGTTTCATGGGGATAATTTAGTGATTCCTATATCTTAGTTTTTAAGATCTTAATCGTGATTTTCATTCTGGTGTTCTGGTTAATCCATTATTTATTGATGAGTACATTAGTGGGACTGACACTGAAGTAGATGAAGCTTTACAGCATCCAGTGTCATTTGCCTGGGTGTCTGCTCTGCTCATTAAGTGTTATTATTGTGATTTAACTAAGTGAACAAACTACACAGAAAAAAATGTTAGGAAAATAACAAAAGAGTGTTAATTTGCAAACTCCAGAACTAACTCCTTTTCTCTTGAAGCCAGATGTTTGTGGTTACCCTCTCTCTCTCATAGAACATTTTCATATATTTTTGGGACATTTCTTGGTGTTTTGAACCTTTTAAAGGTGATTCTCTGTATAAATATTTATTTTATGTTATATTAAATAATATTATTGGCAGTCCATTAATTGACTACCACTAATGCAGGGAAGAATTTATCTAGACAACACACTGATTCACATTTTTGATATTTTTAATAGAGTCAAACAGTAAATATTGTACAATATACAAATGCAGCTTTCATTTAACACAAACGGACCTACTATACAAAAAATAAAGGCATAGCCCAAAAATATGTGCCATAAAAAAGCATAGTGATCTAAGAAGGCAATGTTGATGATGTTGTTCTGAAGTACTCGTAATGTAAATAGGGATATATCAAAAATTATAAAAGTAGATTGCTACTCTATCTACTATGTGTTATGTGTAAACAATAATTATTGTCAAGTGCATTCTGATCAGGCAGGTTCTGCTCGGATCCCCCATGGTCCCGACCTACTCCAACTTGTTAAAGCCACATTTCACAACTTAGCAATTAATATGATAAACTTTGATTAACAATTATAGTAAAGTGAAGGCAAATCTCCCAAATGCATTCATCAGTATATTTTCATAGTGATGGTGTTTCCTTAAGAGGCATTAGCTCTCCGGCAATGTGTTCTTTTGAAATTGCGGCACATTAAGTAACTAAACAATATAGTAATATGACAGAAAAGGCGATATCCCTCCCATCGTGATTAAGGCGGTACAAGAATCACATGAGAAAAATATACTTTAGCTTACATTTACTGACGGTTGACGCGGTTACAGACGGGAAGCATATGACAAAGACTTTTATCCAGATGGGAATCTGGATCTACGCAGTCTGCCATTTTTTCGTCCCCACACTAAGGGTTTTCGGACTTTGCCGTCACTTACTGCAAAGGATTTGGCTGTTGTTCAAGCCTTTTTAATACTGTCTGCTTCACTTGCTGGTCTTCTCTGTCTCCAAACAAGGGCAGGTAGGGGCTGAACTCCTCCTCCACAAAATACAGAAATAATGCTTACATGCTGGTTCTTATTCTCCCAACAAGGAAAGAAGATTTTGTACTGACAGAAGACAAAAATACTGTTCTGTGTTTAAGCTGACTATACAATCCTCCAGTTGTCTTTGGCTATCTAGTCTATGCTCGGTTGGCAATTCTAAATTCTGAGCCCCTGTGTGCCAAACTTAGCATACACATGTGAATGGAGACTTTAACAGTGTTGCTCAGGACAGTGACATAAAATATTAAAGAAAAATGTATTATAACAGACGGTACCATTATTTTATCTTTGTCTTGAGAATGTCTACATCAGACACAAACTACTAACCTGGTGCTCGTGGTCACACTAGCGGTTCAGGCTAGGGGTGGGCGGTATGACCAAAATTCCATATCACGGTATTTTTCTAAATTATACTGGTTTCATGGTATTCAGCTGTATTTTTTTCCCATGCATGTGTGGATGTTAACCACATTTTCCACTGCAATTACTGCAGTAGACTGGCTAGGAATAACCTATTCCACTGTCATAAGCATTGTACATTGTACAAAAAAAAACATTTTAATGTGCATACAAGTATTAATACAGATTTGCATGGCCCCATAAAGTGATTGTTTTCAAGGGGGTAGCACTAATGAAGAGAAGGAATCACATTGCATGACAGATGCAGTTAAAATATAGAACCTTTTTAATGAACAAATTTTGCAAAAACTTAAACTATAATTTTGACAACATATTTTCAACCATCCAAAGAGGCATTTAGACTTAGTAAAACATCCAGAGGTGCTTGTCAAAAGTTGTATTGCATTGAACATGTCTTAGAAAAGGAATAAATAGTAAATATTTTTTGGAAACCAACTACACTTTCTGTTAATGTTAACAATCTCTGTCCAGTGACACGTTAAAGTGACTTTTTAAACAACTTTACCATCATTAAACTGCATAATATTTAAACTAATAAATAATAATATAATAAATAATAGTATTGTTACTGATAGTTGCACTATTACTTCAAGACTTCAAGCCCAGGTGCATTACACAGTATTCACCAAATTAAAATAAAATAAAACAAGTGCAACTTGGTGATGACATCTTTCCCAACTCAACCATCATTTAGGCAAACTGCATTAATATGGACCTTGCTTCAAGCTAAGCTATATACATAAATAATAAAACTGCAACTTGCATTTATAATGCTATTTGTGGTATAGCACAACGGAATCATATTAGGGCCACAGTGAAGAAAAAAAAATACGGACACAGGGAAGAAAAAAACAAACTATATGTTGAGAACAAAGTCGACATGTTGACTTTATTCTCAACATTTCCACTTTAATTTTGACGCTTATGCCGTGATTAAAGTCGATATTTCCACTTTATTCTCACCGTTTATGTCGAGATTAAAGTCGACATTTCCACTTTATTCTCATAGTTTATTTTATAATTAAAGTAGAATGTCGTAAACTAAACTTCATCCTAAAATCAATGTTTAATTTACTAGATTTTCTCAAACCCCGTCATAAGTTAATGTAGCACATTAAATGCTTTGTATTAAGTGTTCTCCGACCCTGTTGTTAATCGCTACATGCTTCTTAAACTGACTTCCTCTGCACTAAGTGGTGGCACAGGCAGGGATCACCGCACAGAATCCATTCACTTCATGATATTCCTGCTCTCTGAAAATTTAGAATGCTAAAGATATATACTTGATATCATTTTCAGGATGAAATGCATTAAAGCAGGTATTAAACTTGCACGGTAGGGAGGCGGTAGTGCTGCTCCCTCGCAGTAAGGGATCCCCAGGTGTATGTTAAGTGTAGAGAATTTTATGGCAGGTGTGACGAGGCTCCAAAAAACTGGACGTATGAATAGGTATCACACAGGTTTAACTTAAATATTGTGTAAATGTTGGGTTTGTGATCTGATGGTCAGAGACATGAACACAGAATCCAATGGATGTTCTTCTGAGCGGGCTTTCTTTATTGCACGCATGCTGTCTGTCTGACATACCAAAACCCCAGTTCCTATCCATCCTTTTTCTTTCTCCACATAACCAATCACCACACGATAAACATCTTTGTGAAATTAAAACTAGTTATAAACTTAGCCCACAGAGTGTTCAAAACTTTAAAAATATCTTCGTTATACATGTTTAATTATGCCATCCATTCAGTGTTGTGCCCATCCCAGCAAGCATTGTGTGCGAGGCAGGAGCAAATCCTGAACGAGTCACCAGCACATCGCAGGGTGAATACGAGCAAAACATACACTAGCAGGGTCAATATAGCATAACAAAACCCCACATCCTACATGACTTTGAAAGGAAACTGAAGCACGCAGAGTAAACCCACCAGAAAAACATGCAAAATTAAGGCAGGGTACACCCGAGACACCATTGCTCCAAGGCAGCAGTGCAACCTCCACGCCGCCTGCCCCCACATGATTAATGCATGTTTTAATGCATTTCACCATGAAAATTATATCAAGTATTTATCTTAGCATTCTAAATGTTTCGAGAGCAGCAATATCATGGAGTCAATGTACTGTATTCTGTGTGGTGATCGCTGCCTGCGCCTCCTCAGTACAAGAGGAAGTCAGTTTAAGAAGCACGCACCAATTAACATGGGTCAGGGAACACTTAACACAAAGCATTTACTGTGCTACATAACTTATGACGGGGTTTGAGAAAATGTAGTAAATTAAATATTCATTTTACGATGAAGTTTACTTTACGATGTTCTACATTAATGACAAATTACAAGAATAAAGTCAACATGTCAAGTGACGAGATTAAAGTGGAAATGTCAAAAATAAAGTCAACATGTCGTCACACTATTACACAGTACCCAGGTACATTACACTGTATTGAAAACAAAATAAAACAAGTACAACTTGGCTTGCAGTATTATCCAGTAGTATAGAAACAGTATTTACACATTTGAACATAAGGGTCCACATCCAACCTTTTAAAACCAAAGTATCTTCTGGCAACGGACGTGACTCCTTCTTTTTGGCAAAAGTTCTTCTGTGTCATCATGTTCAACTTTATCGTCAGCTACAGCTTCAGTTTCGGAATGTTCTCTGTCCATTTTCACTGTGCAATACCTACACTACCACTACCTATTTAGCGGTGTAGCAGTGAAAAAGACCCCCTGTGCAACACCTCTGTGATTAGCGGTGTAGCAGTGAAAAAGGTCCCCACTTGAACAGTTTCCCGCTGTGCCACGTTCCTAACGTCGCTTAGGCAATTTAAACTGGTGTTGCGGTATAAGAAAAATCCATATCATAACAAAAATAAAAAATGGTTTTCGGTATGAACTGGTATACCGCCGAGCACTAGTTCAGGCCCTCAATGAGAAATTATCAAAATTAGCAGAAACGATTAAAGTTATCAGTTGTTTTCTAATGTCCTCTTTTTTTGCAATTATGTAAATTTGTAAATACATATGTAATAATGTGAATACAGTTACAAAAATATTTTGTCACGGTAGACGAGAGTGTTATATAAACCATGCTACGTACCTGTGTCAGTGTAGAATTACCTTTCAGGTGAATGGCCATTCTCAAGAATGACTTAAACCTGAAAAACAAAATGCGCACTACTGTAATGTAATACTGGGAGGGAGGGCAAATGTTTACTTCACTACATTATCAGTCTATTCATTAACCACCGATATGTAGTTTGTTGGAAAAAATATATAGTCAAGAAGTAAGCTCCACAGAACTCACATATCTACATGTTGTAAAGAGACTAACCAGTCAGTGGGATTGTACATTTGGGGTCCTGTTAAAAAAGTATAATTTAAAATATCTTGATCTAATATCACCATGCATATACCTTTTCTTTTGAATGAATGAACAGAATGTATGCAGAGCACACTGAGCAAGACAAAATACCTTCAGTATGAGGAGTGTCATGCCTAATGGACGGCCAAATGGAGTGGTAAGCAAGGATACCAAAATGCATACATCAGTGTATTTTCATAGTAATGACACCATTGATTTATCTTTTCATGCTTGTCCCGAGAATAGTTGCATCAATAACAATGGTAGCACTCTTTGTTCTGACCCACATTGAGAAAATCACATTTTGGAGTTTGCAGGGCTGCTGGTAGAGTGTCCTCATCTTCCTCACTTGATGAAAGTGGAGTATTGTAATTCTGATTTGGTCTAAAATATGATTTTCTGGTTAGCACACAAATGACCAGTTGACATAAGTTTGTGAAATCTTATGTCTTAAATGCTCTCTCCTCCTTGTGCTTCCTGGATCTGTGTCCAAGCTGGATCCGTCTTCTGACCGAAGCAAGCAGTCATGAGCCTCCTCATATGAATCTAAAAACAACACCAAAAAAGGTTTTCAAACTGTGCAATGCTACCAAAATTGGCAAATTGGTGCACTTACCCCAATTGGTGACGGACAGATGTGAATTGCTGTCTCTGTTCTGTAGATAGCCAAGCAATAATAATTAAAAAATATTCACTTAAGATTGCTTATATTTTCTCTCAGTGAATGAAGCGTTTTTAATTATTTTATTAGCTGCTTCCAGCATTTGATGACACGTGCCTTCGTCTCCAGGCCCTCTGTGCTGGTGCCAAAGCTCGTGGAGCTCGTTTTATGTCAGCTTCTGCAGGTAACGCAGAGTCGTTCATCATGCCTCATAGTGCCATGGTATGCACAAATTTTGAAAGTTATATTTATGGATTGATTGTTACTTGTACAAAGCAAATGAAACTCTTACATGCTATATCGATTCACCTTCGTCTATGTTCTTTTAAAAAATATGCTGCAGACTTTTAGCCTTCTCGATGTACAAGTGCTAGAGTATTGCTTCTAAAAACTGGAAGTTTGCTGTTTGACCAGACATTTACATGTATCAGAGGAGGACTAAATGAGTGTGACTGAAAATTCACATTTTCTTTATTTAAATTGGGACAATTGTTGTTGTTAACCTCACTCTGTCTCTCTTCAAATAATATTAAAGCAATAGAATCCTCAATTTGTGTGCCCAGCTGGATGATTAGACTATTAAAATGTTTCAAAGTATCATTGCCAATGCTAGTTGAAGACATCTTAGCAGTTTCTCTTATAAATTGCTGAGTTGTAGGAATAAATTCAGAATTAACTGGTTCGGACCCTTGGCACATTCATTTTATGGCTAGTATACTCACTTGATACACTTCCTAAAATGTTACTTGTATTAGACAATATCCCTCTGCCTTTACCATTACAAGGTGTTTGAATCTTCAACACCCTTAACAAACCTGCGGCATAATGCTATACAGTATAAACTTGTATATAATATCCTCACAAGGTCAGATACAGTATACAGTAAAAGTTGTTATATATACATATGTAGCTGCGTTTATCCAAAATTACCAAAGTTCTGCAGCTTTAGTTTGCTTCATGTGTTTCTGGCAATAGCTTGACGCATATTACACACTGTATTACAGATATAGCTAAGGAAGTTCTATCACATATTAACTTGCAGGGGGTGAAAGGCTATACCATAATCTATATATATGAAAGAAAATTATATTCTGTTCAAATTAAGCAGACACTAATATGAGTTTAACTTCTAAGATTAGCTCTTACAACATATATTCAACAACCTATATATACCTTTAAATAAATATAAACGTAGTTTCCTGTCTATTATGGTACCTGACCAATCAGAATGTCTCCAAGAAGTCTTGCGTTGTGTTATCCTGGCAATCTGCTTTGCGCTGATCTTGAACATCCGATGGGTCACAGCACCAGTGCAACCTTCCATTTCCTCTTTTCTTCTTTCCATGGCAGGCAATAAAAAGACCATAAACCTATTGCTGTAAAGAATCCTGGCCACTTTATTTACTGTAGCGAGCTAAATACACCCCTGCTGAAACTCTTGGAGATAAAAAAGAAAGAAATTACAACATAAAATGGGACTCCAGCAAAGTTTCCTGGGGTGCTTCTATTCCATCTTTTCTCTCTAGCAAGCCATATATATTTCTGCTGAAACTCTTAACACAAAATAAAATGGGAAACAGACATTAAAAATGTTTAAGTACTACAATAATACTAAAAGGAAGAAAAGGTACATAATGTTTTACATAGGCTGCTAACTACAAACAGTTTATGCTATCAGACATATATGAACAAACAACAATACCTGGGAGAGCAAAAAAAGAATAAAATTACAACATAAAACAGGGCTCTTACACAATTTCCTGGGGTGCTTCTGCTCCAACTTTTCTCTAAGAGATAGGTGAAACATTCTGAACAAAGAAACAATGCTAAATAAAAAAATGAATTTTAAAACAAGAAATAAACAGAATTCCACAAAGACAATCCTACCTCTAGAAAGCCAAATGCGCGCCTGCTGAAATAAGGAAATGAGTACGGCAAATGCAATGCAATACATGTTCTCCTAATAATTAGTACCTAATGTTATATACACATAATACAAAACCGGTGTAACAATTTTGAGGAAATACAAAAAAAAAAAAAAACTCACGTCTGTTACACATCTGTGATTGGTCATTCAAAGTTTTGAACTTTGGTGCCAACAAGTGGAGCAGCCTATAGCTGAATGAGACATTTTATGATGCAAGATTCTGGAATATTTGGTTGGCTGTTAGCATCAAAAGGTGCTTCTAGGCTCTGAAAACCTCTGGGCACATCCTAGGATATCGATGGCTTTCCTCAGACTTCTGTTGTTGATGCCAGTTAGGGTTGTCAGCTGTCTGTAAAAGACGGTGCGAAAACCCCATAGAGGGAATACAAGCCAGTGTGAAAACTCCACTGGGGTTCTGCTAAGCAGAGCAAGTGTAAAACTGCTCCTTTTGCTTCTCAGTAGAAATGAGTTGTAACAGCATTGTACCCAAAGAATTAATAAATGCACCCCTGCAATGCAGGTAATTGAATGATTTAAATACTGATTTGTATTAAAATCCAGTATTTTTAAATTGTAGTTAATATTTGTTTGTTTCACTTAACATTTTCAGTGGCCCATTTTTGCTGATAAGTTGGCCCAATATTGGTCCCTTTCCTGCTGTCAAAACAATGTGTGTACTTCACATCAAATTGAAACAAAAAAATGTATTAATACACCCTATACAGGGAACATATAGATCTAAACTGCTTTGTTTGCTTTCAAAGAAATTTACCAAAATGCGACCTATTTATGTCTTTAGCTGTTTTTCTGTGCATATAAAAAAAAAATGATAACATTTAGGCATAGGATTGTCTGAGAACAAAGCAGTCCATGATCAATGAATATTTTGTTGCTGACCTTGAAATTAATAAATGCTGCCAGTGGACCATAGTGTTTGGCTAACCAGTGAGGACCGATGTTTACCGGTGGATTGTTACCACTAGTTCTAGCAGGAAAGAGCCACTAACTGCTGAATGGTCAGCTGCCAGCAAGCCAATTGAAAACTCTGTCACCTTGTCACCCACTGGTGGTCCGCTGATGATTTGCTTGACTGGAAGCATGCCGTCCCAAAAAAGACAGTAGACAGAGAGATGCTTGCTTACTGTGCCTATTCTGGGCTGGTAAGTGAAGGTCCTAATTTGCTTTTCTGGCTATTTCAGTAGGCCCCCAAAACTTTCCACCATGTCTGAGACTGCACATTAAAACACCTTTGTGCACTGTAAGTTCTTGATTTTAGTTCTTCTGGTTTTTGTACTTTGAATGCTTTTTTTAGAATTTTGATTTTTGTTTTTGAATTCTTTTTGAATAGCTTTGTTAAACAACTTTTGATAGCTATAATTGTTTTGTTTTTTTCGGTTTTTGTATTTTAATAAAAGAAACATTGTTTTTCTTCTTTTGGTTGAGTGCTTTTATGAGGTTTCTCCTCCTGGCTTCTTAGGATTTACAAACTTGTTTTCTTTTCTGTATGGAAGCTGGGAAGCTTGCTTTTTGAATTTGGGACCAGAGTGATTTTTGTTTTGTTTTGCCTAACAGAAATGCTGTTTCCCAGTTGTTTAACTGAACAGGTGTGGGAGAGTTTTTACAGCCACTAACAAGCATTAATCCTTCTGGAGGGCAGAGTTAATGGATTATAAGTCTGTTTTTATTATTTCAATGGTGCTCATTAATACACTGGGGTAACTAACAGAAGTTAACAACAAATCTATGTGTGATGGCAGGAGCAATCAGGAGAAATCCCACCACAAAGGAAGCTAATGAATAGGACCTGCAGCGGGAAGTGACTTGGTTTCTGAAAGGTGCCTCTGACGGAGATATGGGCTGAAAAAGGCAGAGAATGAATGCAAGAAAAACATCTGCAGTGTAAGCTTTAATTGTGTTTACACTAAACGCTGCTTTATTGGGTCCTGGTATTTTTACTATCCCATATTAATTAGCTCTTTTTTTGCTATCTTTGTACAGGCAGTGTTGCATGTGAAAGGAGAAGATTGTAGAAAAAAAATATGCATAAAACTGTACAATACAGAGTGAGTCAAAATTATGTTAACACTAATGGTACTGCTTATATACAATTTTTGTGGAAAATTTATGTGCCACATATGGTACATGTGTTGAACATGATGGCCAACATCATTCGTGTAAATCATCTTGTACATATGAAGTATGTTTTGTGAATAAATTGTTTCCGCTATTCAAATGTTAACATAATTTTGACTCACCCTGTATATTATTGGCATTATTATTATTAATATTGGTATTATTATTGTTGCATATTCTTTACTATAATAAAAATATCAAGACTTTTACTAAGTGTGTTGTAGTCTAATTATATTTTTGCCTATAAGAGTGGTGGTCAATTAATGAACTGTCAACAACAATATTTAATATTAAGATAAAATGAAAAGGCATATAGCAGCTGAAGGGTGGGTTTCTGTCGGCAAATGCTCACCTGCCGCTCAAGAACTGACTGTCAGCCACCAGCTGCTGCCACTACTGGGCCGTCAAGAGGCCATTCACAACCCTATATGCAAAAACCTTTGCTACCTCAGTGTCCGTGGTTTCTTGTTACACTGAGGTCAGTGCTGCTGATACAGATGTTAGCTTCTCATTGCCCGAAAAATGGTTCAGTGAATGGATGAATAGATATTTAAATATTTCTATTAGTATGTTCTGGTACTGTTACTAATCTTAGTGTAAGGGAAGGTCTGTCACTGGCTTTACTTTCATCATTTCAATTGGGGTGTGCAAGGCAGCGTTAGAAACAATCAGGAGCAAAGAGCAAAAACGTACCAAAATAAAACAATCTTCCACCTTAAAACAAAAATCCAGATATAAAAAATTATGAACTTGCAAAACCTGCAACAAAAACAAAGAACAATACTACCACCACCAACACAATAGCACAAACTATTAACCAAGTCAATCTATCAACAAATAAACATGGAAGTTAAATTGAATTGAAAGAGAAATGTATAGTGATAAATTCCTTGAATGTATTGAAAGACTTGCTGACCTTTTCATCGCAATAGTGGCAGTGCTGCTGGTAAATTCCTGAGGAGTAGCAGAAAAAATACACCGCTCACCAAGACCATTCCATTAAGCATCACATATCTGTATGTGGTGAGCAATGCTCAGTCTCTCTGATGATGGTTTATGAATGCATTAATTTAGCTACCTAATTTTATGTCAAACCAAGTTGGAAACTTATTATCAGTGGTTTTCAAAAGTGTGAACTAGTGACCACTTGAGGTCTGCATTCATGATTCAGGGGATCCAAATGGTAACAGTCATCATGTCAGAGCAAAGCAGCTTTTAAGTCACTGAAATACATTGTCACACATATGTATCTTGAGGGTCATGTTTCATGCTTGATTGAGTTAAGCGGTACCACTCTGGGACAGAAGAATTTAAAGCGAATCTGAACCAACTTACAACTTTGGTGATTTCAGCCCGGCAACTGATCTTGTTGTCAATATGGACATGATCAGAACCAAAGATAAAAAAAATGAGCCATTTGCTAATTGAAAAACAGTGAGGCTGCTGGACTTGACGAGATTGCACCAGAACTATTGAAGAATGGTGCAGACGACATAGTGACTATGCTCGTCAATTTGTTCAACGAGTGTTGGCAAGCTCAAGGCATCCCCTGTGACTGGAGGAAGAATGTGATAGTTAAGCTACAGTATCAAAGAAAGGTAATCTCTCTGTTTGTAATAACTGGCAAGGCATCACATTACTCTCTGTTCCAAGAAAGGTCTTCTGCATTGTCCGTCTGAACCAGCTGTTGCACAAAAAAGAAGCTGGGTTTTTGAACAGGGTGCTCATGTATCAAACAGATCTTTACCTTTTCAACAGCCACTTTTGCTGAATTTCATTGATTTCAAGAAGGCCTCTGATGACGTCCATTAAGTGTCACTATGGGAGGTGGTGCGATCCTACTGAATGCCCAGGCAGTATGTCAGCATCTTCAGGGATTTATATTTCAACTCCAGTTGTTGTGTAAACACAGAGGATGATTTTACCAACTTCTCTATCTTTGATACTGGTGTAGTGCAATTGTGTATTCTTTCACTATTTCTCTTCCTCCTTTTCATGGATTTCATTATGAGGAGGGCAATAAGAGACACACAAAGTGGTATCCAATTGACGAAGGACTTACAACTCACAGATATTGATTTCGCTGATAACATAATACTATTGGCTGTAACTAAACCTGTGCTACAAGCTATGACCTTGAACCTTGAACATGAAGCAGGGAGAGTTGCCTTAAATGTCAGCTCGGACAAGTCTAAGTTCATTTGGGTTAACCATGAATTCAGGGTGGAAATAACCATCTGCAGTGTCACATCAAATGACGGCAATGAGAAAATGGACATGAAATGTCAGATCAGTAATGCAACTGGTGTGTTTACACCATCTTTGGTCATGCTCATCTGTTCGTACAACATTCAAAATTCAACTGTGTATGCCACGATTGTCAGTGAAACCTGGAGGAACACAAAACGGATTGCTCATAAGCTCAATGTCTTTCTCCAGCAATGCCTCTGACAAACACTTGGAATCTCATACAGACAGAATGTTACAGTTGTACAAATGATGGGGTGCAGAAGCTGAGTAACCTAAGATCACTGAAAGACATTGTAACAGAACGCAGGATATGCTTAGTTGGATACATACTATGTCTTCCCACTCAACACATTCCAAAGCTTGCCATGCGCAAGATCCACCAAAGAGGACATGAAAACCAGGCAGGACACGTACCACTTGGAGGTCAACATTTATAGGGGAACCTGAAAACTGTCAAGCTACCGCTGGATGAAGTTAAACTCATTGCAGCTGATCGAGTCCATTGGAGAGCACTTCCTGCCCAGTGCACCAAGGATCATGGAAGGACCTAACTAACTAAGTAACTAACTCTAGGATGAGGGGGGGGGGTGCTGTCACGCACAATATCTTCCATTTCCCCCACACATTTACAGAAGGCAGGCACTGAGGGCAACCACACCCGACCATGATGTGGCGGTCAAAGCAGGCCTTGTCCATTCCAGTCAAGACACCATAAAAAGGGAGAACCTCGAAAGATAGCACCATGAATTCATGAGCAGCAGTCAGTTAACAAATGAACTCCTGTGTGAGATCCAATACCTAAAGACTACAACAAAGAACTCTGTGTGAACTTATTTTATAGTCAGTGCCATTTTAGCTATGCCTTTGTACACCCTTTTTGATAGCACCCCAGTGATTCTTACTGCTTCACTAAGGTTCCCTAATGCAGGTCATAATTTCAAACTATTACATAATTATTGTTATTATTCATTGATAACAGCTAGGTTTCTACCTGACATACACACAGTGAAATTAATTTAGATCCAAGAAGATCCAAGTCTTAAAACTATCACTTTGGAGCACAGCATCCCATTTTCTTGCAAATGATAACATTTTTTTAACTTCAATGTATATCCATCAACACTAGTATAGCATTTTAGCATTTTTCAAATATATACAGTACCTTTAGTAAAATGAAAGTGGTCATTTTAACTTGGAATTAAATTAAAAAGATTACTATTCTTATAAGGTAAAATGATGTTTTGCAAAATTTCCAAAATGCCTGTTTGATTATAAAATGCCCTTGCATTTTAGTTGGGGAAGGCAAAAATTGCCCCAAAAATAGTTTCATATTCTGGAACCAGAAGCATCCTAACTGAATTCACATCAACTGGAGTATAGCATTCTGGAGAAGGTGATAAGGAAGTGTATGTCAGGTCACGAAGCGGAAGCGGAAGTACAAGCACACAATGGCCGATAGTAAGACGAATCGTGTTGCCGTCATCGTCGAAGAACTCCAGGCACTCGACAAGCAGATCCAGAAACTCCTGTCCAGAAGAAGGTACCTCAGAGGTTTGAAGGCTCGGCTGCAGGATAAGCCATCCTCGACATCTGATGTCGACACAACATTAACCCCACCTCGTGCCGCCCAATTTCAAGGACAAGTATGCTTCACCCCCGCGCCTCGAAGGAGCGACGACGACGCCGATGAAGACCTTGGCGTATTTCAGACATGCAGGCGGGGGTTCAAGGCTAGAACACCTCCATCGGCACAGGCGAGCATCCCAATCCAGAACCGGTTCAACCCTCTCCGCGTCCCCAGTTTGCCTTCAACCCCGGGTGATATAATCGTGGTAGGTGATTCGATAGTACGAAACCTTAATATCACATGCCCTAATCAAAAATCTTTTGTTTCTTGTTTTCCCGGTGCTCGAGTCCGAGACGTGATGAGACGGGCGCCGACCATCTTCGAGAAACACAAGAGAGCAGTTGGATCCATCATTTTACACGCCGGCATAAATGACATAAGACACCGACAGTCTGAGATTCTCAAGGATGACTTCGCAGCACTAATTAAAGACACGAAGGAGAGGACCCCATCGGCAAAAATTTTCATCTCGGGTCCACTACCTCTCGTCAGACGATCAAATGAATACTATAGTCGTCTGCTGGGATTAAACAACTGGCTGAAAGGCTTCTGCGAGTCTCAAGACATCGGGTTCATCGATAATTGGGACCTTTTTTGGGAAAGACCGCGTTTGTTCAAATGGGATGGCTTGCACCCGAATAGATTCGGCGCCCGGGTCCTCTCCGAAAACATCGCTAAGGTAATTTGTCTATCTTGACTGTCTGTTTCTACTTTAAACTCCCTCCGTAACACTACAGCTTTGCTAGGACAGAATGGCTTAATAAAGTCTTCGGTAAAAGTACACAACATTAATACTTTAATAACCAGTCTTAATGCACGTAAAACGTCTAGGCAGTGCGGCATAAACACCAATAATTTAGTTGCAATTACTACTTTAGATCAACAATACATTAAAACTATAAAAACAGATTGTAGATTACATAAAAAATACACTCAGAGCGGCGCTAACAAAAATAATTTAGTTTCTGTTCCAATAACTAGTAACGCGCATAGAATTCAGCTCTGCCCCCCCGAATCATTAAATATGGCGCTATTAAATGTTAGAGCTTTAACTAACAAGACGTTTTTTATCAATGATCTTATTAGTGATAGAAACATTGATTTTATTGCACTAAATGAAACGTGGCTCAGCTCAGACGGCGCAGCTGTTTTAATCGAATCTGCGCCTCCGGATTACAGTTTTACTCGTGCAGACCGCCAGGGAAAAAAGGGGGGCGGATTGGCAAACATTTACTCGAGCCGGTTAAAATGTAAAGATGTTAGTTTTGGTAAATTTAAGTCCTTTGAGTATCTCGCCGTTGTTATTCATGGAGTTTCTCACGTTCTAGTTTTATCCGTGTATAGACCTCCTAAATTTAACGCGTCTTTCATTGAGGAATTCTCAGACCTAATGTCAATTTTAATTACGAATTATGACACACTCTTAATTGTAGGCGACTTTAACTTTCATATCGATAATCAGTGTGACCTAAAAGTAAAGGAATTTATGAACCTCCTAGACTCTTTTGATTTGAGACAGCTCGTTAATCAGCCTACACATAAAGCAGGTCATACGTTAGACTTAATTATCACCAAAGGACTAACAGTTGATGTGAAGCAGATCGTTGATATTGGTCTTTCAGACCACTTTCTTCTACTATTCAGTATAGAAATAATGATAGAAAACAAACATGAGAAGCATATTCTTAAAAAACGCTTCTTTGACTCCTCAGCAGCTGTAAAACTTACAAACATTCTAAGCAATCAGTCCGGTTATAGTGCCAGCTACAATAGCAAGGATGATGTTAATAGTAAGGTGGAAAACTTTAATTCTAAAGTGAGAGCTGCTGTTGACATAGTTGCACCTGAAAAGACAATTAAATCTTCTAGCATTATTATACCTTGGAAGACCCAAAGAGTGTCTGACTTAAAAAGAATATGTCGTAGAGCTGAGCGTAAATGGAGGAAAACTAAACTTACTATCCATTATGAGATATTGAAGGTTAAAATAACAGAATACAATAACGCAGTCCGTCTTGAGAGGCGCAGCTATTTCTCTAATATTATAAATAAAAATGCTAGTAATCCCAGAGTCCTATTTTCTACAATTGATCGTCTGCTAAACCCAGGTAACACAAAGGAATGCCCCCATAATACTTCCAGCGAAACCTGTGAGAACATTGCTATATTTTTCAATCAAAAAATTAATGATATTAGAAATAATATAGTATATCTCCCCAACACTGTGGAACCTCCTAAGCCCCAGTACTCCGTTATAAACAAATTCAACTCTTTCACCAGGATAGATTTACCTGATTTACATAGAATAATCTCTCAAATGAAACCCTCCACCTGCGTCCTTGACCCAATACCAACAAGGTTTTTCAAGGAAGTATCAGACGCGCTTATTGATAATATCCTTGACATAGTAAACTCGTCATTAGATTCGGGGGTTTTCCCAGACTGTCTTAAGACTGCTGTAGTTAAACCCCTACTCAAGAAAAATAATCTTGACCCCTCTGCTTTTGAAAATTTTAGACCCATCTCTAACCTGCCCTTTTTAAGTAAAATTCTAGAGAAGGCAGTAATTATGCAGTTAAACGACCACTTAAGTAAACATGCTATTCTAGATAAATTTCAGTCAGGTTTTAGAACTAATCACAGTACAGAAACTGCACTCGTTAAAGTAGTAAATGACTTGCGATTAAATGCAGACAGAGGCCATTTATCTGTTCTCATCCTCCTCGATCTGAGTGCCGCGTTTGATACCATTGATCACAATATTCTTAGAAATCGCCTTAGTCAATGGGTGGGCCTCTCTGGTAATGTCTTAAATTGGTTTGAATCCTACCTGGCAGGGAGAAAATTCTTTGTTAATTGTGGTAATCACAACTCAAAGACGCATGATATTCTATATGGGGTTCCACAAGGCTCTATCCTGGGTCCGCTTCTTTTCTCAATCTATATGCTTCCGTTAGGTCAGATTATCTCAAGTTACAACGTGAGCTACCACAGCTATGCTGATGACACACAGCTGTACTTATCAGTAGCACCTGATGACACCGACTCTCTCAAATCAATAACACAATGTCTTACTGGTATTTCTGAATGGATGAATAGTAATTTTCTCAAGTTAAATAAAGAGAAAACTGAAATTGTATTGATTGGCAAAAACGGATTAAGTGAGGTTATCAAAAATAATCTTGACGCATTAGGATTAGAAGTTAAGACCGAAGTAAAAAACTTAGGGGTAACCGTTGACTGTAACCTGAATTTTAAATCGCATATTCTTCAGACCACTAGGACAGTATTTTTTCACTTAAGAAATATAGCAAAAGTTAGACCTCTTATATCATTGAAAGATGCTGAGAAATTAATTCACGCTTTTGTTTTTAGTCGATTAGATTACTGTAACGCACTCCTCTCAGGGCTACCCAAAAAAGACATAAATCATTTGCAACGAGTGCAGAATGCAGCTGCTAGAATCCTAACTAGGAAAAGAAAATCCGAACACATCTCTCCAGTCTTAATGTCACTACACTGGTTACCTGTGTCTTTCAGAATTGACTTTAAAATTGTGCTTATAGTTTACAAAGCCTTAAATAGTCTCGCTCCATCTTATATATCGGAATGTCTGACACCCTATATTCCAAATCGTAATCTTAGATCATCAAATGAGTGTCTCCTTACAATTCCAAAAGCTAAACTTAAAAGAAGTGGTGAGGCGGCCTTCTGCTGCTATGCACCTAAAATCTGGAATAGCCTGCCAATAGGAATTCGCCAGGCTAATACAGTGGAGCACTTTAAAACTCTGCTGAAAACACATTACTTTAACATGGCCTTTTCATAACTTCACTTTATCTTAATCCTGATACTCTGTATGTTCAATTCATTATAATAACTATTCATGGTGGCACTAAAATCCGTACTGACCCCTACTCTCTCTTCTGTTTCTTTTTCCGGTTTTTCTGTGGTGGCGGCCTGCGCCACCACCAACTTACTCAAAGCACCATGATGTCCCAGCATTGATGGACTAAAAGCCAGAAGTCCACGTGATCATCATCATCATCAAGTCCTTCCGTGAAAACCATAAATACAAAGAGGACTGTTTCATTTATGTTAGGTAGATTGCCCAGAGGGGACTGGGCGGTCTCATGGCCTGGAATCCCTGCAGATTTTATTTTTTTTCTCCGGCCGTCTGGAGTTTTTTTTTTGTTTTTTCTGTCCCCCCTGGCCATTGGACCTTACACTTATTCTATGTTAATTAATGTTGACTTATTTTATTTTCTTAATGTGTCTCTTATTTTTCTATTCTTCATTATGTAAAGCACTTTGAGCTACATTTTTTTGTATGAAAATGTGCTATATAAATAAATGTTGTTGTTGTTGTTGTTGGAGAAGCAAATTAAAAACTGCCTAACCTCTTGTATATATCCAACTAAAGTTTCAGGGAATCATGGTCATAGTATTGACAGCATTTGTTTTTTATTCATTAAAAATGGATATTAACAAATACTAATGCATACTATTATAATGACATGGGAAATGGAGAATCTGAAGCAAAACTATCCTCCACTCTCCTATGACAGTCAAAACTAAATAATTACTACGCTGTATTATAGACAAGTGGCAACTGGGCTCATTAGAGAAAGTAAGTGGGAATTGTTTAAATAGTATTTAGAGAAAACTTGAAAGTCATTGTTTAAGTTAAGAAAATATATTGCATAGCCTCTGGCTTCTCACAATGCTGTATTCTGATCTTAAAAATGAATTAATAGTGTGAAATATCTTTCAGTTAATATTCAATAGTAAGAATGAATTATTCTTGTTAAGTTTGCTGCATCAGTATTGTTTGTACAGAGAAAAGCGAGCAGTTTTACATAAAAATGGGCAAGCCAGGCTATAACAGAGGTGTTTTAGATATCTGAGGAGGAATGGTGAGAATATAAACAAAGAGCGAGAAGCCTTGCTAATTTTAAATATTCAAAAATGCTATGGTGAGGGGATCCTACTCTAACTGCCATTTCTCTTCAAGTGGCCAATTAGTCGGAGAAGCCTCTCAACATTGTTGCTTCATGTTTCAGAACAGAATGTTTTTTTTACAGATGGAATACATCTTTTAGTTATCATATGTGTTAGATTTGCAGTTATGAACAAGATGTTTTTAAGAAAACCAAATACTTGTACAAAACATAATGTAGATACCCAACCACATGATTCATGAATACCAAAATTATCAGAATAGGTTTTTCCACAGAGACTCTCATTTTTTTTAGTTCCCATGAATTTTTAGGCAATAATATTGAATTTATTGAGAAATCATGGTCCAGAGGAACACTATTCTATTTGGCCATTTAATATATAATTTCTCCAGGGTCAATTTATTGTTTTTGCTAATTATTATCATCTTGTTATTTTTTATTTCCTGATTTTTCTTTTGATGGACTTCTTCATCTTTATTTCATTATAGACAAGCCTATGTAGTTCTGATGTTCTTCAAAGCAATAATTTGGTTAAAAAATACAGTGGAATTGCATACGGGTTAGAGCTGCTGGCCCGAGTTTATGTCTGTGTGGACCTGCTTTTCTCCCACATTCTGTAGGTTAATTGCTGATTCTAAAATATTCTTGTGTGCGTGTGGGTGGTCCTAGTGATGGGCTGGCACACCATGCAAGGCTCGTTTCTGCTTTGTGAAAATGCTGCCATATAGAATCCAGTTCTTGCAAACATGATATGAATTAAAGGGGTTTCAAAATATGGATCTGATATCATTGGGTTTTTGTTGTTCCTGGCACCATATCAAAGTTGTCTTTTTAGAACAGTAATTTACCTTCAGCCAATTACATTTAAAGTTACCCTCTTACATCATGAAGCAATGACCTTACATAACGCCAAGCAGAATCACCCATTATAAGGAAAACAAATTGTCATTAAAAAAAATGCTCAGAACCACTAACCTCGGAGGAAAAAATGTACTAACCATTTTATAAATGTTCGTTTATATTACGTAAAATTTCTAAGGTAGACAGTCTTTCACCATAAGGTACCTGGCTAATTTTGAAGCTGATTGCCTGAAGGTAAATTGGCTGCCCTGGCTGTGGCTCCAGGAACAACAGAAACCCAAGAACCAGGATCATCAATGAGTGGCCCACTGGCCTGCGTCCTCATCTTCTCTGGCCTATTGCCATTTTCCAACACATTTTTTTAGTTATATTCAAATTTTGTGGAACCTATAAATGTCAAGCATCTCTAAAATTGGGCATATGTAAAGAGTCTGAAAATGAAAGATACTGACTTCATGTTAGTAAGGCACGCAAGTCGTGGGATAAAATTCAGAACGGATTTATGTAATTCACTCCACATTTGCTGCTCCAGTTTCTGACTCCATGCATTACAGTAAATAATAAGATCAGTAAATAATCACTGCACGCTTCAGTTATAAAGATATTACAAAGGAGTGGGATGAGCAGAAGTGAAGTAGGCAAAAGAAGTAGGCAAAGAAAGCCTAAAAATCCAGGCATAGTGAAACACTGGACTCTTCTGTGATTGGGACTGCTTAATGGCCGGTCAGACTGGTTGGCTGAAATATGACAAATGCTGCAGTCCATTTGTCATAGAGATTGCAATTCTTGGTATCAACCTCCATTTAAAAAAATTTTAACAGAAAATTTTTGCTAACTTAGTCATTTTGATAGCTAACTATAATATGAATTTTCAATATTACTGCAACCATTTTGGATTTTTATGAGATAAAAATGTGAATTTAATTGATAAAGCTTGTTTTTTTGTAATGATAATAAAACCGGAATGAATTCAGTGCAATGTATGATAGATGGTTCCTTATGTTGGACAGATAAATATTTGGCATGTTTGAAGTGAATGTGTGATGTGAATGAGTGGGTGACTGGATGCAAGAATCTAGGAGTGAATGAGGGAGGGTGTCTGGCCTGTGTCTGTGTGTACAGTTTGTGCAGCCCAAAGAGTATTTGTTCCACAGGTCAAATCTATTTGAGGACCCCTTGCATTATAGGTTCCAATTTTCTCATGTGTACAGAGTGCAGTGAGATTTACATGTGTATGTCTGACTGTTGCTACTCTCTGGGGCAATGTTATGATCCATGCTACTTCTTGTGTCAAATGCTGCTAATATATAATTTCGATTGGTTTCAAGATCAAGCTTTGAGCAATACAATAATAACTCGTAACCTCAGGTTTTAATATTAGTGTTCTCATAAGATTTATCATTTGGGGTCTGTTATACACGTGCACATGGGAGGCAGCTAAAGGGTCTAAATGAGAGTAATTCCACAGCAGGCATGGGGGTGGTGGAGTGTACTGATCTTTTTTCTCACTTTCCTGCAGACTGTTTATGGGAAATTCCACTGGGCCCTGATGACGTCACTTCCGTTGAAGAACCCATAACTGAAGAGACTTCCTGTTCCGGCCCTTTTGATGACGTCACATCTGGGTCTGAACACATCAGTGCTAGCAATTTAAACATCTGCAGCAATATTATACGGGTGGCTGCCCCAAACCTTTTTATGACTCTTGTGTCTGTTTTTTGTGACAGGGTCCTTTCTCAGTTTTTTAATATCATGAATGAGCATGATGTTTCAGATTTTCTTGATCATGCAACAAGAGAGCCATCTCTGGCCATCTTTATGAATAATTACAAATAACCTTTCTTTACTTTTTACTTTCTTTTGTATCTCTTTATTATTGTAATGCACTTTGAGTTGCTTTAATGTACAAAAATGTGCTATATACGTAAATATTGTTTTAGTAGAAGTGTTGTGACATGTGCAAAGTACAGTAAAATTCCTTCTTGCATGTTTAGGCAATGAGCAACACATCACCACTCTCTGGCACCATGTGAAATAACAATTTATTGATACATAATTTCATTTCATTTAATAGAAAACATAGATTATAGGAAATATTTCATACAAACCAAGCACTTGCTAGAGAAATCTGATATGTGCTATTGAGAGGGCTACACTGTTTGGGTGAAATTGGTTCTTGATGTTCTGGTGAATAAAATGACATACAGTATTTAGAACCTTGCAAACAAATGTCAACAAACACTTTCACTTTGTCATGTCTGTAGTTACAAGGGTGTGGGACCGTGTTAGCAATTACGGATGTAGTGAGAAGTTAAGCAAAATGACACCTTTCCTTGGCTAACTAGAAAGATTACAATATGCAAGCTTTCGAGATAAGTCAGGCCCCTTCTTCAGGCAAGACGTTATCATTACATGTAATCATGGTTAAGAGAAGATGACTTTGTCTCAGCAGATGGAAGGCTTTCACTTTGGATTCTGCAGGTTTCATAACTTTGGTGTGACCTGTCATAACATCCAATAGCACCACAAACTTGATAAAGATCCTAAATGCAGGTACCGTAGATCCCAGAATACAAGCCGACCCGGTATATTAGCCGACCCCCTTCTCTACCTACTAAATTACATGTATTTGCCGATGACCGGTATTTAAGCCGACCCCCTTCTCCAAGCAAAATTTTCTAAATTTCCTTAAAAGTGTCTCTTCGGGTATATTTATAATGTTTATCGGCGAGAATTTGAGACTGCCAGCATTTTTGATGGAAACCAGGAAGTGATTGCGGAGAAGTTTGGTAAAATGAAACCTTTGTGTTGAAACTATATACGCAAATACGGTACATCGGCAGGTGGATTTCCGGAAACTCGTTATAAATTTGATTAACTTAAATACACAATACAGTGGACCCTTGACTTACGAACTTAATTCGTTCGCAAAGGCTAACCCATAATGCGTTCCGAACCTCCCACTGCAACACTTACTTAACCTTTTCATAATAAAAAAGGGTTGTATAATGTGCATAATTTACCAAAACACCAATAATTTTTCTAATGTACTAACCAAAAAGTTATAAAAAGTGCCTAGCCTACTTCGATTAAGCTAGGAGCATGGCAGCGCGCATGGTCGCAGCGGCTCAGGGCTCTCCTTTTCAGTGCACTTTTTTATTGTTTTTGTACTTTTTTTTTTGTCCTTGTTTGTGCACGATTGGTTCGGCGAACATCCGCTACACCCGTCAGAACCTTATAGACATCGGTGTCCAGAGCCAGACATCTGTTTCGAGTGTTTTTCATCACACGCACAACATCCCAGACAACATAGCGAGACCAGCGGGCTCTCCGTGGATTGTTGTCGGGTCTAGGAGACGACGCAGACGGAGGTCTTGCTTGCATGGTCTTAATGAATTATATATATATATATAGGTAAATCACTGCAATGACCGAAATTACATCCACAAACACATGTAACTGGGCTCCGACTGATGCTACTAACACTCTCGGTTGTTTGTTTACAATTGCGCAAGCGGATACACGTGACCGTATCCGCTTCGTAACGCAAGATGTTGGTCGTAAATCAAAACAAAAAATTTTATTTTAAACTTCACGATAATTTATTATAAATTTTATTAATAAAATCAACAACTAAAACACTTTTTTGAATAAATTCTTTATTTAATTTAAAGTACCGGCATGCAAAGTTACTTCTTCATCTGAAAGATGGCTCTGTGGTTTCGTCATTATTTACTTCTGTATTCATCGGCAAAACTGGCATTGCGCTGGAAATCTTGAATCTGAAACGATACTTGTTGTATAAACCGACCCCCAAACTCCAAGCCAAAAATCTAGGACAAAATTCTCAGCTTATATAACGGGATCTACGGTAACTGGAATTTTGTTTTTCTTTTTGACTGTTGTTATTATCAGTTTGTATGACAGTATGAATGTAATGTGGCTATCTTTATATTTAACTTATGATTGATTTATTTTCCTTTTTTGTTTACTTTAATATTTGTATTTATGAATAAATGTTGGAAGGTATGATACTTTACTGGTAATGTGAAACTTCAATACTTAGCTTGTACTTAATAAAAATCATTATACAACAATAAACCAAACAAAATGAATTCAATAATTCATTCTTCCCCTGGTATTCCAGCAGGTAAATAAGAAGGCAAATGTCACCTCAACATAAGTGACAGACAAAATAGATTATAATTTTTTATAATATATTTATTAAGATAAAGTAATGGAAGTTAAGATAGTGTATGGCCAGTTGTAGTACAATTAACAAGAGTTGTCCATATGGTTTTTAAGTTTGTCTGTGCATTTTTTTTCTGTTTTCTCCAACACGTTTTCCTTTGTCCAGGGATTGTTCCTACCTTGTGCCCAATGATTTCTGGGATAGGCTTCAGCTACCCTGCAACCCTGCCCTGGATTAAGAAAATTGATGAAAGGTTGGATGGATGGGTGGGCTCTTCTTTCTTTGCTGGCTGGCTGATGTATTGGAAACGAAACCTGTTGCATGTCCACTCTTACAGCTTTCACAGACAAATCAAAAGTGAGGATATATTTGTGAAGATGCAATGACAAAAGTGTAAATAAAATTTAATACAAATGTTTACCTGTTACTCTGCCTCGTTTTATAGATTCCTCGGCATTATTTTAAGATTCCTGTTTCACTGCTAAAACAACTAGAAATGTCCTTTATACATGTGTGAAAATATGCCAGCCACAAGACATCCCCAATCACTCTGGGTACCAGCACAATCAGCCCGGCAGATGAAATTTCTTTAGTGGCCATTATAAGTTTGAGTCATTTATTTACTTCAACAAGAGCCTAGTTTTGATTATCGACTTTCTTTTTAGCTGTAGTGGTTAATTGCCATGACAAATAATTAATCAATTTTCTTCTAAAATTCTCACCTCCAACCAAAGTGTCCTCTTAGATAAGAGTGTGTTCAATTGCACATGCATTTTAGGAGCAATGCTCACAGATTTTACCTGGTCGCAAAAAGATCCAACATTCAAGCAAAATGAAACTATAAAAAAAGTAAAAATTAATTGAACTAAATTAAATTAACAAATCAATTTAAACAGGGTTTAAAACAGAATGGTTGACCCCAGAATTCTTTATTAAAATAGACTTAATGCATAGCGCAGGGCAGCAAGTGCTTCTGGGAGAAGTTTTTAAGTACTTTCAGACAGACACTGTAATTTGCAAGCTATGTTTGAAAGCAGAATCTTTTGAAAAATGGACCTCAGGGAAAGTATGAAGCAAAAGAGAAGTGGACCATCTCAATCTGAACCAGAAATCTCCTATTGATTTAGTCAAAAAACTTAAAAGTCTATCAAAAGGTTTGTTGAAAAAGAAATAGATTCCCAGGATAAGCAAAAACGTTAAGGCGAAAAAGAACTTGTGTAGCAAAAACAAATGATACCTGACAAGGTACAAGCTTTAATAGATAACATTTTATTGGCTGTTGGTAGTCCAGGATATTCATGATATTCATGATGATATTTGCAAACGCGTAAAAATACCGGATAGATGGCGACATAAGAATTACATCTTTGAGTTCATCGAGTGCACAAATATAACAATCAATACCGACGTGCTAAATAAAACTGGAAAATCAGCCTAGCACACTTAGATAGTCGATGAATCAACTGACATAACAACTTTAAAAATTTTCATTTTTTGTATTAATTTTAGGAATGAAAGCAATCCATTCCTAATATGATGTTCGCTAGCATAATATCATTAACAGAAAGTGATCATTTATTTACTCTTGGGGCTTTTCAACTGTTTTAAATGGAAAACATGTTAAGTTTAAATCAGATGGCAATGTTTACCTTGAATGGCAGGGCAAACGAAAATGTAGCTGCTCTTTTGTAGCAGTCCATTCCACGCTTATCAGAGCAACATTGTGCAGCACATTGTGAAGACCTGGGTATAGATAATGTTTGGGAAGACATTCCCATGATGAGTAACGTTGAGGCTTTGCTAAAGACTATTTACACAATTTTCTGCAGGTCAGCTGTAAAGAAGGCAATATTTAAAAGACTTGTCAAAGCTACACAGGCAGATGTGACTGCATTTAAACAACCAAACGAGATTCAAGATACTGATTAAGGAAAAATTACAAACTGAAACTGTAAAGGCCTTTTCAAATATGGTTACATTTACTAAACAACAGGATCACTTCAAGGAGTTATTTTCACTTTTGGGCATTTGTGGGACCTTCCACACGTCGAGTGCTGACTGTGAAGGAGGATTTGGTCTAATGAATAATATAAAAACAAAATCAAGAAATCATTGAAATGCAGAGCATTTGGAAAACCTGATAAGAAATAAACTCTTTTATACTGTATACTGGACAGACTATTAACAGAAGAGGTCAGAAGAGAAACTGAATATTCAGTAAAATTTTGAGTAGAAATAAACTTTTTATAAAAACTTTGTTATAACAGTTCAGTTCATACCATACAGTAAATAATCATGTGTGGTGGGTTTTGCACTGTATACAGAAATGCTTTGCTAATAATGGCACTCAAAATTTGTTGGTTGCTAAAAACACACAATAAAAATATTTGCACGTACCAGGCCACTCCTTAGAAGGAATATTGGTTCCAACATCTATATTTAACTCCTGTTGTTTTAATCAATGTGAGAAAGTATAACATAATGGATTTTTGTTACTAACTTGGTCCCAGTCTTAAGTAATAATGGGATATTTGCCGGTTCTTAAGTTTAATGAATTTTCAAGCCTTCTGTTATTTATGGTATTTTTGATTGGACTGATTTTTTTTCTGTTTATATAAAGATGTGTTTAAATAAAAATACCTTTTTTAGCTCCTTATTTATCCACCACAGAGAAGTCTCAAAGGAAAAACAGTTGTGTAAGGTGTGTAAGACTTATAACCCCATCAATAACTGTAATGCATATGAAAGCATGACAGCAACAGTTAAAATGGAAAGCTAAAAGACATTTGGAGATAACATTTTCAAAAAGATGACAGATGAATCAAAGGCTTTCTTTTTATTTTAGTAGTAAAATAAAGGTCAAGGAGAGAAGAAGATCATTAGGAGTGGTAAAGGTGAGATAGAATATACGGACAGTGAAGTAGTGAAGTAGCAAATCTGAACTTGCATTTTACTGAAGTTTACATGTCTGAAGAAGCTGATAACCTCCCAAAAGTAACAGGAACTATTAAGGATGTACTTTGATTTTGAAAATTATAGATGAAAAAGAACTGTTTAAATGTAAAAGACTCATTAAATAATCACCAGGACCAGAGATCATTTACCCTGGAGTGCTTTTGTTTTTTAATAATACATTTTGTATGAAGGTATAAAGAGCTTATACAGATAATTTAAAATATTCATTAGATGTAGGCATGTGGCGTCTCATACTTGCTTATAATTACAATACATGGGCATTACAGTTCTGTTCTGAACTTGTGTCTGGGAAGACATCCTATTGTTATTGTTGACAACTGTCTTGTTTTTTTTTTCATTACAAATATATGGGGTGTTGTGATGAAAAAGTTTGCGTACAAGTTGATAAATATTTTGTATTTCTTTATTTGTAACTTAGACAAAGCAATGTAATATTAGTGTTACATTATTGATAATAACAGCAATGGTTTGATGGTTTAAGAACCCCTTCCTCCAAATAATACAATAGGGGAAAGTAGGGTAAAATATTACTCTACCAAGACAAAACATGGCGTCACTGGTGGCATCCCCAATTCTTTATCATTGTTTTTGCTCTTATTACAATAGATAGATAGTACTTTCCTTTTTTCTGTCCACACCTTAGGGCTGCTCTGCATGCTCATGGAGTCACTTCTAAATCGACTCTACCTGTTATCCTGTGGTTCAATGTTTTTATTTTCCCCTTAGCATTTGTCAAAAATCTAGTCTTACATCTTTATACTTTATTTGCTACTAATTGCTATGGTGGGTTACTGCAATTGAAAGTTGTATATCTATTTATTAAATGATAGAGAGCAATTACTTTTTAATATGGATCCATCTGAACTGATAGGACCTGTTCTGATTGCAAGGTTTTGAGACTTGCAACCCACACCACACCAATTTTCAAATAATGGTGAAAGCAAACTGGTTGGACTTGTGATGGTCTTCATCAAAGCTTTGCACTTGGTCTTCGTTGTATAAAAAAGAAAAAAAAAATCACGCTTTTATTCCAGTATCAATATACTGTAAAGCATCTCACATTACAATAACACAAGGAAAAAACACTACCACAGATACCACTGTAGCAAATTACTGATAATCCTCAATTAAATAAAGTGATATACAAGAATATCAGCTGGGTAATTTGTTAGTTCATTTTCTGAACTTGCGTATTACAATTCAAGGCCACGGGTGGAGAGTTCAATTCCACCAGCACTGGGTGCAAGCAGGAACCAACTCTAGATGAAACACCAAGTTCATTGCAGATTACACATTTACACTGACACTCCTGCAATTATAACACACATACAGATACACTCACACACACTCACAATCAGGGCCAGTTTGTAATCACTAATTAATCCAGAGCTGATACCTGAAGAAAAATAACACATTTACAACCACAGAGATATGATAGATGCTTTGTAATAGATAGATAGATAGATAGATTCATTCAGTGGATTCAGAAAGTATTCAGACCTTTTCATTTTCTTCACACTTCATTGGTTTGTAGATTTAATTTAAAAAAGATAAATTTGCCATGTTTGCCCATTAACCTACACTCAGTAACCCGTAATAACAAAGTGAAAACATGTTTTTGGAAAGGATTGCAAAATGATTAAAAATCAAAACCTGAAATATCACTATTATATACTGTAAGTATTCAGACCACATTGTGGTCATGTGCATCTTATTTTCTTTATTTATCCTTGAGATGTGTCTAGAACGTGATTAGAGTCCTCCTGTGGCAAATTGAATTGATTGGGCATCATTTAGAAAGGCACACTCCTGTGTATATAAAGTCACACAATTCAACAGCAAGCCACAAAGTCCAAGGAACTCCCTGAATGAACTCTGCAATATAATTATGGTGAGATATATATTAGGGCAAGGGTATTGAACCATTTCTAAAGCTTTGAGTGTTCCCAGGAGCACAATGAACTCAATAACTGAAAGTAGTTTGGAACCACTTGGAGTCATCCTAGAGTTGGCTTTCTGGCCAAACTAAGTAAGGGCCTTGGTTAAAGAAGTGACCAAAAACCTAATGGTCACTTCAACAGATCTTCAGTAGTCCTTTGCTGCGATGGGAGAACCTGTTGGAAGCAAAACAGTTTTAGCAGAACTCCATCATATCTCAGGCCACTAGGAGTATTTCAAATCCCATTTTAAGGACTCTGGTCTGATGAGACAAAAATTGAAGCCTTTGGTTGGAACCCCAGGCACTATGTCTAGTAAAGACCTGGCACTGCTCAACATCTGCCTAATACCATCCCTGCAAGCGAAGAATGGTGTTGGCAACAGGAGGAACAGGGAGACTGGTCAAAAGTGAAGAAAACCATCTCCAGGGCACATGTGACCTCAGGCTGGGGTGACAGTTCACTTTTAGGCAAGACAATACCTTAAAGCATACAGCCAAGACAACACTGGAGTGACTTCAGGGCGAGTCTCTGACTAACTTTCAGTTGCTAAGACTTAAACCTATATGAACATCTTTGTAAAGACCTGGAGATGGCAGTTTACTAACACTTCCCATCCAAACTAACAGTCTGAGAAGATCTGCCAGGAAGAATGGGATAAACTGCCCAAATCCAGGTGTGCAAGAAGATTCAAAGCTGTAATTGCTGCCAACAGAGCTTCTAAAAGTATTGAATTAAGGGCCTGAATACTTATATAAATGAGATTTAAGGTTTTGATTTTTAATCCTTTAAACTCAGCCCCATTGTTTTAGACCTGCACGCAGGTCTGAACAATAAAGCAACATTTTTTTTTTAATTACATAGCAATCATTCCTTTCTTCATTGCTTTAATTAAAGCACATTGTTTTGGCAGTAAAATACCATTTGGCACACCTTGATACCATGTTTCAATGTTTTTCTTTCTTCCCTCAAAGGTGGCTGAATTGCTGTATTTCAGTAAAAACCTAAGCCCCAAACTCCAAACCACATTACAGTTTCTATGTTCTTCACTTTCTATATTTCAGATGTTTTTTTGGTAAAGATGTTTTTGATTTTTCAACTACTGGTGTTGTAATTTGGATACAGAGTATCATTTCTTTACCATCTATATATATTTAACAGAGTAAGATCTGGCCTTCAAAATGACACATAGGCCATAGGTCTTCAATTATGGATTGTAAGACACTAGAGATCGCTGTTGCCTCTTTCAACCCAACAGACAGACACACTGAACACTGGGTAAAATCACCAAGAAGGTATTTAATTATTCTTCTTGTTTTTATAGTGCTCAAAAGCACCTCCGCCACCATAAACAGGCAAATAACAATAGTGACTACAATAAATCGACACAGTTCTCTCCTCCACACCTCCTAGCAAGCTCTGTCCTCTACCTCACGACTCCAGCTCGCTTGGTATAACTTCAGTAGTCCTTTATATAGTCATTGACCTGGAAGTGCTTTCATTCTTCCGTCCCCGTGACTTGCCAGCACTTCCAGCTCAGATGGATGACTTGAGGTTTTCTTCAGCCCGGAAGTACTTTAGAGCTTCCAACCCCGTGACTTGGGAGTACTTCTGGGATATTTGGAAAATAAAAATCTCCAGATCTTCCTGCAGTGTTTCCTGGTGGCACCCATGGTACCCAGCAGGGCTGTGATGCCGAACTACAGATCCCATGATGCCCTTTGGGAATCCAGGGCACTGCTGTGCTGCAGGGAACTAGCCATCTGGCACACGGGGGGATGCAGTACCCCTCAGTAGCTGCCTTCCTCAATCCTTCTCTTATTTGGGCGTCCCGGCCAGGTTGAGCAGCCGGCTGTCCACCACAGGATACATATGCTATGGATACGTATTTGAAAAAGAATCCTGTTTTTTGTATTGCTTCAAAACAGTAAAACTTAAAATATTACTTGGAGATATTTCATAACATTTTTTTCTGGGTGTTTCTGACACATTCACTGACAATTTTATACTGTTCAGAAGCTTATTGGAAGCTTGAAAGAAGAATAACATTCAAATTGCTTTTTTTGGTAAAAGTGTTACTAAGTTTTGCAGCCTTTTCTACTGCAATGTAAGTGTATAACTAACCATTTGAGAAGTATAACATGATTACTGAGTGAAGGATGACAAAGTTGTGTCCAGTTAAATCAAAGTAAAATCAAATCAAACACTTTTTTATTTTGTCATTATGGGGTTTTGAGTGTAGATTGATGTGCAAAAATGGCAAATTTATCCAATCAGCTTTGGCAACCCCTAAAGGGAGCGGCCAAAAGAAGAAGAAAGAAGTGTAGAAAGTGAAGGGGTCTGAATATATTCTAAGTCTGCTGTAGACAGATAGTCTTTTTGTAATAAATTTTATATTTTAAGCTTGGAATAACATCTTTTAAATCATTAAAAATTTACTATAGAAAAAAACAGACATAGTTACTGTCACAGTATAAAACAGAAATTAAGGTAAGAGACATTATTACATTTCAGCTATCTAGACAAAACGCTTTTTTATTTTTTCATGTGAGAATTATTTTATCCTATTTTTTTCTTTTTGCAGATACATTCTGACACATCCTTATCAGGAGGTCATGCACATTCCTCCAGAGACGTCCCTGTTTCCACCAATCTCTGTGAGAGATAGTGGTGTGACAAAAAGAGTGCAGGACAAAAGAACATGGATAAAAGCAGTTCCCTGACAAATATGCACAGGAAAAATGTGTGCAGCTAGTTAAGGGTCAATGTACTGTGCGATTTATAGTGCTATCAACAACACTTGCAAAACAAAACATTACAGTGTGAGGTGAAACATTATACACAAATGAAGTGACCTTTTACTAGTTGTGAGAATTTTCTTCCACATATTTGATACAGCTAGCTTTTGTGGATGATTATTTGTTTCCGTTCTTTTGTCTCTCACGTTTTTGCTAATGCGGCAATGGACTTTTTAGAATATATTTTAGTTTTCAAAATTCTTGGTAGTAAAAAAATGTAAATGATTACAATAATTATGTATAAGAAATTCTTATTTGTCATTAAAATAATTATGTATAAGAAATTCTTATTCATAATTAAAATAATTATGTATAAGAAATTCTTATGAATAATATTAAGATAACAGTCTGCAGTAAAGAAGAAAACAAAATATTGTGAATTATTTGCAGTAATAATATAGATAGATAGATAGATAGATAGATAGATCACTTAACTGATCTAGCTAGAGCCTTATATACGAAGCCTTTACCACACTGTTATTGGACACACACACTCCCTCATATTGAGACAATTCTGTATCACCACTCAGCTTTACCTACAAGTCTGGCATATGAGAGAAAACTAGAAGAAAAGCCATGTGCACACCATGTGTTACTTATATAGTTTCTAAATCCATGTCAAGTTTTTCTTCTTTGCCATTTTTTTTCTATGCAGGTTAGGTTAGGCTTAGTGGCCAAAAATTGATCCAGTGTAGGTGAATACTAGTCTTTTTCTTGTACTGGTCTGGTGTCCTCCTTGCTTCTGCCCAAAGCTATAGAAGAAAATTGCAACAAAAGAACTTTGTAATAAAATACATATTTTTTTTTTTAGACTGATACGCAGTTTCTGCTTGTTGGCTTTTGGTGCGTCACAATAACAACCTTGTGGACTGTCCTCTGTTTCAAGCTGCCACAGTACTTTAGCAAACCAAGATGTTAGCATTGTAGGATATGCCATCATTTAAAAAAACAGTTGAACAGCACAGCCTGCTTCTTAAAGTAGAAAGTGAATAAAGAAATGAATGTTCAAAAGACTTCAAATGTATATCTATATATCTGCTCAACTGTTATCATTTGCATTGTTATTATTATTAGCCAATATGGAGCACATTTGCAAAAAATGATTAAATATCATTTTGTTGAAGGATTGAAAAATAAACTTTAAAAACTTTTTTTGCAGTGGTCACATTTAGCTTCATAAAAAAAACACTTGAAAAATGTATCACAGCCCACATGAATGAATGGTTGCAGTTACTTGATCTCTAAAGCAGAAATCATGTGTCTGATTGATTCCAAAACTTTGGTGAGAGCACACCATTTCCTTTTCCTTAAGTATCTTTCAATAGGATGATGTTTAAGATGACCACAATAAAGTCCTTGTTGCTTCTTAGAACTCTGAGGGATGAAAAAAAGAACATAAATTTCAAATCCAAACCTAAAAATGTAAATGGCAGATTTAATTTGAAACTTACGGCAGGCGTATCAGTCCAGCAGATTGTTTTCTATAATATTTCCCAGTAATTGTATGTATGTGTTACCAGAGTGCAGAGTTGGTTTGGGCTCAGTTCACGGAGATGAAACACGTTTGGGTATTTATGTCCCCAAATCTCTAATATCTAATGCCAGCATATTTTAAGGTCTTTTGCTGACAGGAAATATACAGAATGTTCAATAGAGGATTTACACAAACTGGGAAGCCCGTGTACAGTAAATGGCTTCCTGATGAGCATAAGTGCAAATGAGTTTAAACATTGAAGTTGACCTCAGCCCTCCACAAAAAAAAAAAAAAGAAAAGAAAAAGAAAACAGTAAGCATTAGTGGCATGAAATGTAGCTTGCCCATGAGGCACAATTTCTTTGTCCAGTTTTAACATATTGGTCCATTCATTTATTTTTTATTGTGACTATTCATCAAATGAAAAACAACCGCTATGGGCATGCTGCACTCTTTGGTTTAGGTGCTACTTTGAATAATATGTTTAAGCATCTTGAGGCCCACATGTGTGCACACAATGATGCACTTACAGTACATGTATTTAACACATCCTGTTATGCCTAGCTATTAGGATGAGAAATGATAGGAAATGAACAAAAGACAGTATCATTTTTGGAACTACACCTCATTTGCTAATTAATTAACATGCTAGAGTACCTTATTAGCATATCCATTTACACCATAAGGTTGAGTTTGTAAGTAATTTGAAAAGCTATACATGAAAGATTTTGAGAGTCTGCTAGCAGAGGCTGCTACATAATACTACCATATGAACTAAGTGCACAGGGCAGAACATTCCTCCTATGTACCACCCCAGTCAGCCCACTCATCCACCCTACAAGCCAGCAGAAGGCCAAAGATTTATTTTTTCTGCTAATAACAGCTGTATGCCATGCATCTGTGGAAAACTGTTTTGCATAAGGCCATCACATGTTCCTAAATGTTACAGTATATTACACTTAGAAGCCCAAACTACTTGCGTTAACGTGTGGTTTTGAAATCATTTTTGATAATTGACTTAAGATTTTCTGGACAATAAAACTACACTTTTTGAAAGTGACAATTACAGTAAGAAACAAAACTAAAAACCAAAGCAGCTACCTTAAAGTGAACAAAATCTCATTTAACTACTGAGCAGCCTGGGGAACAACAATTGGAAAGTAATAGTGGATGGTGTGGTAGATGACCAGGGACCTTGCCACACTGGGACTCCTGGAGCAGGGAAAGACTGGGAGAGGGGCAATTTTTCCCCTGGGTGCAAGAGGGCAGCCCTCGTGGCTTCCTTCAGGGGCCATGGATACGGAGCTGGGAAGCTCAACCCTTTGGGGGTTTGTGGTCACCACAAGGGGGCGCCTGGATGGTTCCTGAGCCCTGGAGGACAGCACTTCCCCTACACCAGGAAGTGCTGCCGAACCGGGAACTGTGTATGCCCAGAGTGCTTCTGGGTGCAAGGGCAACACTTCCACCACACCAGGAAGTGTTGCAGGAAGACCATCACAGAGCACCTGGAGCACATCCGGGGCGGAATAAAAGGGGCCACCTCACTCCATTCGGAGAGCCGGAGTCGGGAGGGAGAAGATGGAGCCTGCAAGGAGTGGAGTAGAGGTGGCAGAAGAAGGAAAGAAAAGGACTGTGAGTCTTTGGGCACTGTGATTGTGCTGTGTTGTGTGTTGTGTGCTGTGAAATACATGGCATTCCAGATGGGACCCTCTTCCTGGTTCAAGGCAGGGACCCATCGTTAAAAATAATTTGCACAGTGGCACAAGACACACATGGTTCCGGTGTGGCATGAAGCACTCGCACTCCCGCGACACACATCACACATATACGCTTTGTACAAGCGGCTCAGTCCCTTTGCTAGCCTTACTAGACCCAGGAAGACTCCGCTCTCCCAAAGGGAAGGAAGTCGGCCAGGTGTGGCCTGAACACAGCAGGAACTTGAGGATGCCCGTCACCGATGAAAGGACCGGCAGGCCTGAAGAAGCAGCCAGGCCAAGGAAGCTACCACCGGAACAACAGTTTCCAGAGTTAGGTACCGGACCCAGGGAGGGATTGCCCTGGGGCATGAGTCGCATTTTTCCGGGTGCCTACCTCATAGGGGGAGACCAAAGTCTCCCCCTATGAGGTCAAAGGACACTGATCCCGGTGCCGACGGTGGGACGAAGTCCGAGGAAGACAGGAGCCTGCTGTTGCAGAAAAAAATCACCATTCGTGAAGGAGCGCCTGGAGTCCCATCCCAGGTGGAATGGCCTGACGGAGAAAGCAACGGGGAAGGGCCTGGAGATGCCTTGTGAGGCAGGTAAGGGGGTTGAGGATGTGTGCTGGCCTCCTGCTGTTAGCATAATGCAGGCAGCATGGTGAACCTCCACCCCTCTCCGGAGAAGGACCCGACAGAGTCTGCACGTGGGGTGCAGCGTGTGTGTGTGGCTCATGGCCGACAGATAAGGGCAAGCGAAACGTGAGTCCCCTGATGGCTGATTTAATGAATGTGCTTGTGGCCGTACGGGAGCTGGAGGAGGTCCTTTAGCCTGTCCAGACGTTTTTGTAGATTATCCTCGTTCTCCAAGAGACCATCGAGAGACTGGAGGAAAAGGCGGGTGGACCCCTGACGGAGGTACAGGAGTGGTTGCGGAGGTGCGACGCTGGATTCTCCAGCCAGAGGGAAACACCCGTACAGGTAAGTGGGACCTGTACCGTAAATGAAAGAGGAGTGCTGAGTGAAGGGGCGCCGGAATTGTATCGTTCTGGTCGCCGAGTAGCCACACATCCTACAGTGGATGCAGTGCGGATGGCCGATCATGCCGTGGGGGTGGATCCGGCAGAGGTACGTGTGAGGAGCCAGCTAGTGAGTGCTGGTTGCCAAAGCACATCAATCCAAAGGCCAACAGCAACCTCGCTGAAGTCCACAGAAGTGCAGACGGCGCAGGGTCTCTTTGTATCCCATAAGTAGACCCAGACTGTCATTGCACCCCAGAGTGAAAAGAGGAGGATCCAGAAACAGAGGATCGGGTCTCCTGACAAGGTGCAGTGTGGGTTTGTATGCCCACATGCAGTTGTGAGCCACTCTCTGTGGGTGCAGAGGGAAGCCCGAAGCCTGGCTGGGGATGAGGTGGAGCAGAGATACCCGTCCTGTTTCCACGTCCGTAGGGCACTGGGACATGGAGGGAAGTGCCGGTGCTTTAAGTGCCATAACCGTGGTCACAGGTGGAGACGTTGTCCATACACGACCACGGGGGCGCCTGGATGGTTTCTGAGCCCTGGAGGACAGCACTTCCACGACACCAGGAAGTGCTGCCGAACCAGGAACTGTGTACACCCGGAGTGCTTCCGGGTGCAAGGGCAGCACTTCTGCCACACCTGCCAGAAGACCATCCCAGAGCACCTGCAGCACATTTTGGGCGGAATAAAAGTGGCCACCTCACTGCATTCAGAGAGCCGGAGTCGGGAGGGAGAAGACAGAGCCTGCAAGGAGTGGAGTAGAGGTGGCAGAATAAGGAAAGAAAAGGACTGTGAGTCTTTGGGCACTTTGTTTGTGCTGTGTTGTGTGTAGGAGAAGAGAAATAAACCATGTGTGTTGTGGACATCTGGTGTCATGTCTGCCTGTGGCCGGGCTATCTTTTACAATGGATACTTAAAGTAGGAAGAGAAGATACAAAAGTATTGCTATCTATCTATCTATCTATCTATCTATCTATCTATCTATCTATCTATCTA
>JANRMT010062791.1:19190260-19209948 GCA_026402145.1 Polypterus bichir lapradei
TATCTATCTATCTATCTATCTATCTATCTATCTATCTATCTATCTATTGTGACGGACAGCCGGGTCCCATGCCTGGTCGGGACGCCCCTGCTGCATATGTTCCGGGGGAGCCACCATGGACAGCTCAATACCTCCCCCGGGACGTTAGGTGGCAGCCTTCCTGGCCAATGTTCATTTCCCACTCTCCCGCGTGGCTCCATGGGGCATGGAGTCCTCCACATCCTGGTTGGGAGATGGGGTGGCCGCTAGGGGGCGCTGCCAAGACTCAAGAGCCTGGCTGGACGAATCTTCAGCCCCACCCGGAGGTGCAATTAGGACCAGGTGGTCAAGCACCTGGAACACTTCCGGATAGGGTATAAAACGGGCCAGCCTCCACCACTGAGGGGCCAGAATCGGGAGAAAGAGGACGAGGTTGCCTGGGAGGAGTGGTGGTGCCAGGAAGAGTTGTTGTGTGGGATTAAAGTGCTTTGGGACTGTGTATTGCCTGTGGGTCACGGGGAAGGCGTGCGCCCATGGGTGAAGAAAAAATAAAAAGCCTGTGTGTTTTGTTGGGCACTATATAGCGTCTTTTACACTATCTATCTATCTATCTATCTATCTATCTATCTATCTATCTATCTATCTATCTATCTATCTATCTATCTCTCATTAAATTACATGGATGCCACTCTCCACAACCCTGCAATGGACTTGAGGTCAGCAGCAATATTCAGTAAGATAGTGATAGCCAAAGTACTAGTGGATGTGCACTTCACCAGCTGACTTTGGCATGCCAACCAATTAGATTAAATTCTCAAAGGAATTTTACACAACTTCAGATGACAAAAGAAACTGTCACTGTGGTATGTGACAAGTGTATTAACAATGGACGTTTTGCTGCAGGACTAAAAGGAATGTTGTCTATATTGTTATGAAATAGCTCTCCTGGTGTCTCCTCAGATCTAGATCTAATTCCAAGTAACAAAAAGATTTATTTGTTTATTATGTATTTATTTTAAAAAACACAGGGCAGGGTTGATTATAGGGAGAATATAAATATCTAAAAAGAGTACGAATAAACAAACAAAACATAGCAGATCCATTGCACCTCACTATGCTGGCCTTATCATTCTCTTCTATTTGGGGTGGCACCTTCATTTTTCCTCTTTCTCAATTTTGAATTTCTCACTGCTCATTTCTCTCTGCCTCCTACTGGTGAGCCTTTGCCCAAATCACATTTAGCCTTCAGGTTCACTAGTGGGGATGACACTCTACAGCTACAAGGTTTCTAGGTTAGAGCACCCTCTGGTGTGCCCTTATCACTCTCCCTCAATTATTTTTACAACCGACAAATCCATCATTGTGGCATTTTCATGGTTGGTGGCAGCACAGTTGGAATGGAGGTATATTGCAAAAGACTGGCATATCTTTGCACACAATTGAGAAGTGCTCAATCATTCAGTTTCATTTTAAATTTAAACTCTTGATAATCTGTGATAATTTGCTGCATATCCATAAATGTGAAATGCCTTTCTTTGCTTAAAGTTTGATAGCTGTACATTCATACAAGATTTTTGCAGTTAGCATGTAAACTCAGATATGATTCAAATTCAATACGTAAGTAAACCCTGAATGCTCTGCTTGCATCTTTGTGGATTTCTTTTTGGTGGTCCAATTTTCTGTTTGACTGACTGACGTAACTTACAATATTTGAGATACAATCAATGACCTTTCTTTTGTTTTTCCAATTAAAGCACAGGTAGGAGAAGTGACTTGCTCATGGAAACACAGTGTCAGTAGCAGGATTTGAGCTTACAACCTCAGTAGTCTCATTGAAGCCAGATATACACAGTTGAAGTCAGATATTTACATACACTTAGGGTGAATTCTTCAAAACTGACTTTATAACCCTACCACAGATTTAATACTAACAAACTACAAATTCGGCATATAATTTAAGACACCTACTTTGTGCAAGGCAAAAGTAATGTTTTCCCACAATGTTTACAGACAGAATATCAGTATATCACAATTCCAGTGGGCCACAAGTTTACATACACTTTTTTAACTGTGTGTTTAAACAACTTGGGATATTCCAAAAAATGATGTTAAGCCTTTAGGCAATTAGCCAATTAGGTTCTGATAGCCAACTAACCTAACTGGAGTCAACATGAGGATATATGTTAAGGCCTACTATCAAACTCACTGCCTCTTTGCTCGATATAATGGAAAAACCAAAGAAATCAGCCAAAACCTCTGAAACAATTGTGGAGATTCACAAATCGTGTTCATCCTTGGGAAAAATTTTCAAATGCCCGCTGGTCTCACACTCATCTGTACAAACAATAATACGCAAGTATAAATACTATGGGACCACACAGCCATCAAACCGCTCAGGAATGAGATGCATTCTGTCTCCTAGAGAAGAATTACTTTGGCACGGAAAGTGCAACTCAATTCCAGAACAACACCAAAGGACCTTGTAAAGATGCTGTATGAAACAGGTAGACAAGTATCTATATCCACAGTAAAATGAGCCCTATATTGACATAACCTGAAAGGCTGCTCAACAAGGAAGAAGCCACTGCTCCAAAGCCACTATAAAAAAACAAGACTGTAGGTTGCAATGATACATGGGGACAAAGATCGTACCTTCCAGAAAAATGTCTTTTGGTCTGATGAATATAAGGTCGAACTGTTTGGCTATAATGACCATCGTTATGTTTGGAGGAAAAAGGGTGAGGCTTGTAAGCCTAAGAACACCATACCAACCATCAAGCATGGGGTTGGAGCATCATGTTGTGGTGGTGCTTTGTTGCAGGAGGGACTGGTGCACTTCACAAAATGGATGGCATCATGAGGAAGGAAATATATGTAGATATACTACAGCAACATCTCAAGAGGTCAGGAAAGGAAACTGCTTCGCAAATGGGTCTTCCAAATGGACAATCAACCCCTGGCATACCACCAAAGATGTGACAAAATGGCTTAAGGACAACAAGGTCAAGGTATTGGAGTGGCCATCACAAAGCCCTAACTTCAATCTATTTGAAAATTTGTGAGCAGAACTGAAAAAGGGCCTGCCCCAGTTCCACCAGTTCTGTCTAGAGGAATTTGGCCAAAATTCTTAGCAACTTATTGTAAGACGCTTGTGGAAGGCTATCCAAAACATTTGGCTCAAGTTAAACAATATAAAGGCAATGCTACCAAATATTAACAAAGTCTATGTAAACTTGTGACTCATTGGAATTGTGACACAGTCAATACAAAATGAAATACTCTATGAATGTCAGTGAACATTGTTGGAAAAAATGATTTTTGCCCTGCACAAAGCAGATGTCTTAAATGATTTTCCAAATGTATAGTTTGTTAGTATTAAATCTGTGGAGGGGTTAGAAAGTGAGTTTTAAAGAATTCACCCTAAGTGTATGTAAACTTCTGACTTCAGCTTCATATTATTGGAGACAACCATGAGTGAATTTTACTTAAAACTGTGTGGGAACAATTGACGACTCACTGAATGTCACATTTTTAAGCCAATCCAATGTCTCATGAATGAGGCAATCAAAGTAGGGGTGTTGATTATGAACTGCAAAGATCAACAGGGTTCTCGTTAAAATCGTCCAACAGACAGCAAGCTTCTGAGTAAGATTAACCATCTACAGTCAAAAAGTCTCCTAAAAAAACCTGTTAGACATATACATGTGCATCACTTCTTCAGAGACCACATTGCACATTTTAAAAATAAACATAACCTGATGTAAGGTGTCACGCATGTGTGTCTGAGGACCTTGTCATTGGCTCTGTTGAGGTATGTAGTTAAATGGCGGGATGAGAGGGGGTGCTCCTGCTAACATTGTCTTTTCTTTTTTCCATTACATTGGTGAGAATCCACCCAATGAGGGCACTTAGCCTCGCCCATTTCGGTCCTTCCGCCATAAATCCCAGGCATCCCAGAAGAAGGTGTCACTTTTGGCCTGAGGAAGCCACAATTTGGAGCTTCGTCAAAGTCACACCAAGTTATTACCCTTTGAACCCCATGTGAGTGGAGAAGCTTCAAGACGCTCTATTTTCATTCATTTTCTTATTTTTCCTTTGATGAATCATTGTTCGAGTCTGTAATTACCGTTCTCAACCACAAATGGAAAAACCTGTATAGCGTCAGATTTTACATTGGCATTCAACGGCATCAGTGGACATACAGTAAATGTGAAGAATATGTTGTTGCAGGTGCTGTGTTTGATCTCTGTAGTTCAGCTTTACAACAATAGTACGTAATACGTAAGCTTGAAAGAATTGACAACTGTATTCATGAAAATATAAACTGCTAAATATGCTTTTAAAGTAAAAATTGTGTCACACTCCATCAAAAGGACTGCTGTTAAGAGAGCTGATAACGAACAGCCGCATAAAATGCAGATTTCAGAACTCAAAACACATGATTCAACAAATCTGCTGAACAACACCAACACCTCAACACACTCACCTCACTTGTGAGAACGTTTCCATTTTTATCTTTTACCACCCTAACCTGCTACACATCTTTCAAGCATGGTCCTTCAGTCCAGCCAGTCTGTACAAGCCCTTTTCTCCCTCCTTAGTGTCTAAATTCTCATTCAGCTCATCATTCATCCTTTCCTTTAGCCTTTGCCATCTCTCTCTTCATCTTATGTCTTATCTCCTTGTACTCCTGTCTACTTTCTGCATCTGTCTGACTATCCCACTTCTTCTTCGCCAATCTCTTCCTCTTTATATTTTTCTGTTCTTCACCATTTTACCACCAGGTTTCCTTTTCCTTCTTCTTCTGTCCAGATGTCATGCCAAGCACCATTCATGCTGTCACCCTTATTATTTCTGCTATATTTGCCCAGCTGTCTGGTAACTCTTCACTTCCACCCAGTGTGTGTCTTACCTCCTCCTTTTTCAACTTCCACCATTTGATTCTTGGCATTGCCCCCACTCTCCTCATCTTCTTGATCTCCAACATCATCCTACAGACCACAATCCTATGCTGCCTAAGTAAGCTTTCCCCTGCCATTGCATTGCAGTCTACAATCTCCTTTGACTGACCATCCTGCATAGGATATAATCTGTGTGCATCTTCCTCCACTATTGTAAGTCACCCTATGTTCCTCCCTCCTCTTAAAATATATATTCATCACAGCCATTCCCATCCTTTTTGCAAAATCCACTAACATCTGACGTTATTCATTCCTCTCCTTAACACCATACCTACCCATCACCTCCTCATGTCCATTGAAATCTGCTCCAATCACCACTCTCTCTCCCTTAGGTACACTTTCCACCACTACATCCAACTCACTCCAGAATTATTCTTACTCCTTCATCACACACCCAACTTGTGGGGTATATGCACTAACAACATTTATCATCACATCTTCAATTTCCAGCTTCATAATCACCACTCTGTCTTATGCTATTTTCCTTCAGAATAACCCCTACCCCATTCCTCCTCTCATCCACACCATGATAGAACAATTTGAACCCATCTCCGATCCACCTGGCCTTAGTCCCCTTCCATTTAGTCTCTTGCACACACAATATATAGCCTTCCTTCTCTCCATCACATCAGTTAACTGTCTTCCCTTACCAGTCATACTGCCAACATTCAAAGTTCCTACTCTCACTTCCACTCTCTTTACCTTGCTCCTCTCCTCCTGTCTCTGGACATGCCTTCTCCCACTTCTTCTTCTTCAGCCAACAGTAGCCCAATTTCCAACCAGCACCCTATTGGCCAACAGTACTGGTGGCAGCCATTGTTAACCCAGACCTCGACCAATCCGGTATGGAAATCTGTATTGTTGTCCGCATATGGATCTTGCAAAATTTTACACTGGATTCCCTTCCTGACATAACCCTCCCGATTTTTCCAGGCTGGGGACTGGCATGAAGAAACACACTGGTTGGTGCAATACCTGTGGCTGGGTTAATAATGTCGAGTCCACTTCAACTCCTAAATCCTTCTCATAAACTGTACTTTTGATTTTCAGACCGCCCATTGTTTATTTAAACCTAACATGTTTACTTCCTACATGTAGTACATTACTTCCATTAAATTTCATCAGCCACAAAATTGTTCAAGCCTGTATGATGTCCAAGTCCCTCTACAATGATTCAACAGCTTCTAGATTATCTGCTAATCTACCAATCTTGGTATGATCTGCAAATTTAACTAGCTTGATAGTTATAGTCAGTCAGTCATTCTCCAACCATCTATGGCCTAACACAGGGTCACGGGGGTCTGCTGGAGCCAAACCCATCATAGGGCGCAAGGCAGGAACAAACCCTGGGCAGGGAGCCAGCCAACCACAGGGCACAAACACACACCCACACGCCAAGCACACCCTAGGGACAATTTAGGATCACCAATGCACCTAACCTGCATGTCTTTGGATTGTGGAAGGAAACCCTCACAGACGCGGGGAGAACATGCAAACTCCATGCAGGGACGATCCAGGAAGCGAACCCAGGTCTCCTTACTGCGAAGCAGCAGCGCTACCACTGCACCATTGTGCTGCCCCTTGATAGTTATATTCCTATCCAAATCATTTATACATATATATATTAAAAATAGCAGCAACCCCAGCATTTAACCCTTTGGGATGCCACTCTTAACATCAGCCAATTCTGATTGGCTCCTTGAACCACCACCCTCTGTTTCCTGTGTCTGAATCGATTTTGAATCCATCTACAAACAACACCCTGAACTCCCACGTCTTTTAGTTTGATGCCCAGCCTCTCATATGGCACCAAATCAAATACCCCAAAGATGTGTGTGTTTGTGTCAGCTTATTTGGCAATTCTCAACCAGCCCCTTGATATTAAAGGTTTGTACACAGCCACATCAGGGCTATGTTAGACAGAGTAGGCACAAAAATAAATAGACGGCTTAACAGCTATATTTCTCGTTATTTTTCTGCATTACTTTAGCTGTTGAACTTTTACATTAATAGAATCTTATTTTTCTTGACATGATATCTTAGAAAACTATTGCATTCTTATGTATGCATATACTACTTCATACTGACAGTAAAATGTATATTATACTGTAAATGCACTATATTTACAGTATGGCATACCATCCAACAGAGCATTTATCTTATTAACTGCAACAGATAAAATGCCTCATTACAGTAATAATGATAAATGTGGTGCAAATAACACCATACCTTTGAGTAATATTACACATTATCTAGAATTTATGATTTATAAGCTGAGTTCATCCATAAACCATCATATCACATCTAGTTTGTTATGCCAGATGCAGGTTATTGAAGTGCCTGGCCAGCTGTCAGAAGCACCAGTTAGGTGGAGGAGGTACAATGCTTCACAAAAATGTACAGTAATTCCATTCCAGTTTATTAAACCCTCTCACGTTCGTGAATAAAGTGGAAAATTTATTCAAAGGACCTACTATCATTTCTAAGCAAACACTGTCTCATTTTTTGAAGCACTGTTTGAAAGGAACAAATGAATAGAAGAAATTCAACTAAATTCATTAAAACATTCAAGATACAAGAATGTAAAAAATAGTAATTATGAGCCATACATATATACTGATTATTCAATATTAACATCTCATCCACAGAGCTGAAAATGTAGAATAAGCCTGTGATCAAGTAGTAACAAATGTGTTGTAAAAATAGTGGAGCCATATATAAAATACCCTCCATGATAATATACTGTATGTGGCTACTAATTCATTCATTATCATCTTTTTTGGGTTATAAGAGGACAGCAGATGATCCTGCTGTTCAACACCCTGCACTTGTAATGCGAATCATTCATTGTCTGTACCAATTTATTATTAGTAATATTAAAATCTGGCCTCTGGCTTTTTACTGTTAAATCTTATATGAATTTTTTAGTTGAAGATATGCTGCTGTCATCGCGGACACAGACTGAGCAGTTGGCCCATATCAAATGCCACATGCACGAGTTGTGAATTTAAAAGTTGTCACAGGGTGAGCAAAGTGGATCAGAAGAATCTGATTGCTAACTATGCCTAACATTTGAAAATGTTAGAGACTCTGAGAAAGTAAAGTAGAAGATATTAAATGTCTGTTTCACCTTGCTGTCAGCAGAAGATGAAAAGAATAAGGAGTAAGGATACAATTAAGACGGAAAGTACTCAGAACTGGCCAGTCTCCATAAATTGGAATGTTCAATTGCTTTCAAATAAATTGGATAAACTTTTACTGTGGAATGTGTTTAATGCAGAGAACCAATGCTTAAACTTTTTATTTCAGATGATCTTTTAATGCTTGAAAGATTTTCTACTGATATGATCAGACAAAGAAGAAGGAGAACTGGAAATGAGCAATGGTGAAAAAGTGACCACATTGCAATAAAAACTAAAATGTGTTATCCAGTCATTGATATACTGACTGAATTTGTCTATGTTACTGCCTAAGGAAATAAGGTGCATCATTCTGATTATTGCTTATTACCTCAGGAGCAGAAATGATTTACTCAGCACTAATATTCTAATGAATGAAAACCTTCATATATGCAATACTGTATATACTTTACTTGAAGAATCTCAGCCTATGTCTGCCAGCATCAGCAAATTGCTAAAGTTGTAGAGAACCTCGCCTCACAATGTGCACCAAGCAGGTGAGTTCTCCCTATATCTTTACATTCCTATTTGAGCAAGAGCAAGTGGGGTGTTTCTTCTATCAAGTAAGGGTCTTTGTAACTAATCAGCTCTCTTTGCAGAATCTTTTATTCATATACAGTATCTGTATATGCCAGCTTGTGCTCCCTTTCTTTATAGTACCATTAGATAACTACTAAGACATTAGTTCTTTGAACCTCAAGCCACATAGTCCTCCGAGCCGCATACACATTCCGCTTGACCTACATCCCAACGATGAAGCCCCTTGATGAAGTGTTGCTTTGTGTACTCCTGGTAAGAGTATATATATATTTAAAATTGAAAATAGGCTATGAATAGTTATTAATACTTTAAACAAATTAAATTATGTGGCCTGTGACAATGAATAACCAAAGGAGGAAATACAATAATAGAAACCACTAAGAGGAATTTTTCCACTTGTTCCAGTAAAGGTTGTCTTTTTTTTTAGAACTTTCATATTTGTTGAAATGTGAAAATGTATAGAGCCCTGGTACTGGGCCTAATTAGAGATTCACTGGGGACAGTAGCCCTAATGTGTATAGCTGGAAGCACAGTTGTCAGAATTCCTTTTATTCAGAGCTCAGGGGTCTTATGCCTGCCATGAAGCACTGATGTTTACTTCTTTGCCCAAATTTATATTGATTGCAATGAATAAATCAAAAAACACATTTAATAAGCCAGAAACAGTAATATCTGTCGAAAGATTCATTACATAGTCACATTCCCCACCCTGAGAGACAGCAAGAAGGAGAGATCACACATACTGTATCAAGTCAACAATGACAACAAAGTAGAGGAAGCAACCACTTTATAAGACTGAAACTTTACAATTTAATATCAAAACCTGTCACCCGTTAATGACAAATTAAGTGTAACTCAATTGCAAACAGTTCATGTTGCTGAGTTTTATGAACAAATATACTGGCTATCTGTACTCACTGTTTAAGTATGATTTTTAAGATTTCAGGTTTTAAAAGCTATTTCCAATCAACATTGTGTGGTTGGTAATAGAAAGTTTGCTTTATGTTTGCCAAGATGAGAAAGTCTTATTGAAGTAAATGTTGTGACCGTAAATCAAAAAGGCACCATAGTGGGTCTTGGTAAGAACTGTATGCTAAGTTCATATTGTAGCCTGACTGTTGACTGTATGGAATCTGCCTGCTCTCCCCAATGTTGTAATGGTATTGCCGAATTCATAATACAAGGGCTGTTCATAGATATCTCCTGAATTCTATGTAGTTTAACTGATTTAATGATTGGTCAAGTGTAGTATATATTGTAAATGAGTATATTCTGCAATGGTCTAATACATGGTTATTTTCTGCCTGATGATAAAAACCTCCAGTATAGGCTCACCTTCCTTTAAAACTTGAACTTAGATTGTATGGATTTAAAAAAAAAATGAAAGGATGGATTGATGAAGAACGACAACATAGTTGGAGACTCAGCTGTAGTGAGAAAAGATATATGAAACCGCTCCTTCTATCACCAGTCCTGTAGTCAGATGTGTTTACTGGTGCCTTTTTGACTACGTTCACACTGTAACTCAGTTCCTATTTTTGAACTCATACAATATTTGACACAGATCTTATCTGTACAGAAAAAATACATGGATTTGTATGTAGTATGAAAAGTGATAAAGACACAAATGTGAATCTTGAATTAGAAATGTCTGGAAATGCATGCTCTCCAATTGTAGATCCTGAAGATCTTTTCCTTGAGCCTACCTGGATTCCACCATTGCTGAGTTTGTGGATGAACAAGCACACGATGACGACTTGCCAAATGCAAGAGGTTGGACAGCATTTGGTACTCTGCGCCTATCTCCTACCAACACTATCCAATTGCTATGGGTTTTCTGAGGGATATGGTATGCCTTAACCCTTAACTACTCACACTCAGTTATTTTTGTCCAATGTCCGTTTACTTGAATTTACTGGCAGCATCTGTCATCTCTCCTCAGCTTGATTCACTACAAGTACAGTGTTGCAATGGTTTCCCTCCAGTGTGCCCCCAGTTTTATAAGTGCAAGTTCCATGTGGTGCATTTGGTACACTGTGACGGTACTTCCATATGTTTGACCATGATGAGATGTTTTTCTTGCAATGACTTTGTCTGCAAAGAACATTCAACAACTTAAGTGAAATGAGATACATGTGCAAATCCTGAAGTGGATGAAAGTGTGACCGGTGATGAATGAGCACTGAAGAAGTGGATCAGGTTTATTTTCAGACAGTCCTAGACTGTGTCATACTATTCAGCAATATGGTATTAGATTACATTAAAAACATGTACAATTTAAAATTATTGCAATATTTCATAACCTCACAGTGTGTATATAAATAGCCATTTTATCACTGGTGCATAAAGTACACCGTGCGAGTACTTATGAGATGAGAAATGGTGTGAGTAGTTAAGGGTTAGTCAGTCAGTAACTTTCCAACCCGCTATATCCTAACAGGGTCACGGGGATCTGCTGGAGCCAATTTCAGCCAACACAGGGCGCAAGGCAGGAACAAAACGCCGGGCAGGATGCCAGCCCACCGCAGTAGTTAAGGGTTAAATTCAATATTTTTCCAATAGTCTTTTGGGAGGTCACTGACATAAGGAATCAAATGCTCCCATCAACATTCAGAAATTGTCAAAACACTGTTTTACATTAGAACCTCCACATCTCATTACCATCAGTCCTCAGTCCCCTCTTGTGTCTGCAGAAACAGTGGCCATAACTGCAATTAAAGTATCAGCTACAATCTTTTGTTTTCTGTTTCTCTTCCTTGCCATTATGAAGCAAAATTTATGAAATAGTTCAGCAGCCAGCATGCTGCTGGTGTTTGTGTTGGTCTGTAAGGTTGCATCTTTTTGACAAATTTGTTTTTATATCTTTTGCACCTATAGGGCACATTGTGGATAGATTTCCATACACACTCGTATCAGGTTTTTATTGCTTGCAAAATGAATTTAAATGGTCAAACAAAAAATATCATTTATGAGGCAAAAATCAGAACTGAGTCACTAAAAGAAGTCTTTGGCATATCTGTTAATAGGTTAAGAATTTACTTTTAACTTTCTTTAATCAAGGGCAAGAAAAAAATTAATTAAATTGGGTCAGATTGCTTTCCACACTTGCATATACAGTAGTAAGAAACAAATAAGCAGTGGAGCACAAAGATGAAACTCCTAGATCAACCCAATATTTACTTATTTACTTAGGCGTCCACATTTGCCCTGGATGTCCCCAAATAACTGCAAAAGAAAAAAAAAGAACTCTATGGCAGAACAACACATTCAAGCGTGGGCAGAGCATTTCACAAAATTCATTGTTTTTTTTTTCCTAATCCACACATTCTCAAGGAGGAAGGAATTCCAGCATGCACCCCCGCCCCCACCCTTCTCTTTCTTTAGTCTTATTAAAAATGGCATCTAAAATACCAAAGACAATTGGTTAATTGCTCTGCAGTTTTGCTTATTAATTTGAGAGTGAGTTTTGCCAAATGTGGTTTTCCTTTGGAAACAGAAGATAAGCAGTGGCATCCGGTACAAAATACCACATGTGTGCAAGGAGGCCATTTCAGTTAGTGTGTTGTTTACTTGTGGTATCCCACATCAGATCCCTCTAAATCCTTTAGGCTTACCAGTTGCAGAAAATGGCTCTTGCCTTCAGTATAGTATAAAACAACACGGTCGCTAAGCTGTTGTTGACTTGTTACAGCACAATTTATGTATAGTACATGTACATTTTTGCAAAAGCAAAACAAGCTTCCTAGGTCAAAACTGTAAATCTGCATTACTGCCTTTTCCTGTTTCATTTCACCCAGATACCATAAAATGCAACTGTTGCCTGTAAAAATGTTAAAAAGGCACTGATGTATGTATGCTGGTTGCTGCCAAGAACATTTTTGTAAGTAAATCCCTGTGAAGGAGAATATTCTCATCTGTAATCAAACACAGTCATTGCAAAACACTGAGCTTCTTGCGGTTACATTATACGTAAGCCCGCTATTTTAACAAAGAATTACCCAACAAATGCTAGTTAGAGCAGAATAATCTATGTGAAACACACTTGTAGAGTTTCCAAACAGCATTTAGCTGGAGAAGTCAGCTAGTTTTGAATGATGGAAGGTTTGTCAAAAGCATCTGCCAGATTGGGATTTAAATTTAATTCTGGACTTAAAAGCCAGCACTCATCTGTTTCATGTTAGAGGCAATTCTGATAGGGGAAACAACAACAATATTGTCAAAAATCTGCCAAAACACTTCAATCATGGCTGTGATAAATGGCTTAGATCCTGTCATGAAACGTCCGTCTGCCTTTCAATGTTTGTGATGTCTACAATTTATTGCAGTTTCTCTTTCTTCAGTCAGAATACATGGGATGCTTTTAACTTGTCTGGAAGAAAAGAAAAAAGTGTTGTTGAGTCTGGCATTATGAAAACTTAATTAAAAGATCTCAGAATTGTGCTCTCCAAATTGTTATCAAATGAAAGTCTGTGACTCAACTAGCCTAGGCATCTTCATAGATCCCTCAAAAAAACCACGACTGATGCTTTATCTCAGGACTAGATAAGCTTTGAAATTCTGATGCAATGAATTCATTATGTAAAATATCTCTTTCTAATCCACAAATAACAGGGAATGAGTTTAATTAGGCAAAAATGTTCCGACATTTAAGTACTATACAAGAGTTTAACTGTGTTGGCTAGCCAGCTCCTAGGGGAGTGAACTTATTTATTCAGTTTTTCTCTTTTTTAATAGGTTTACTCTTTTTTGTTCAAGGAGGACATCTTATTAAGCTATCCTTAATAATGTGTTATTCATATTTCATTGTTGTTCTTTTCAGTTCTTCAAAAATGTTGTTTTCATTAGTACGTTTTAATTTATTTATTGTAATTAGGAGATACTCCTCTGTAAATTAAACTTCTCTGATGGGATCACTTTTCTGGGGGAGATTTTATTGATTTTAATAACAAATAACATTCCATACAAATAAGTCAAGTTTACAAGACTTGGCTCAAAGCAAATCAACACCCATCCATGAGAAAGAGAGCTAGGCCAGCAGAGTAAAACTTTAAGCAAGTAAAAATAAGTAAATAGACAAATTAATAAATAATTAAAAATAAATAGTCTGCAAAAAGTAAAAAAAGAGGGGAGAGAGTCTGTATCCTCAATTAAAATGTTTATTCTAAAATGTTATTGATTAGTTCTTGCAAGGTTTTGAAAAAGGTTTGTACAGATCCTCTAAGTGACAATTAGATTTTTTCCATTTTTCAAATGTTATATAACATCAGTTACCCACTGACTTAAAAGAGGAGAGTTAGGATTCTTCCAGTTGACCAAGATACATCTACGTGCCAATAGTGTAGCAAAAGCAATCACAATTTTTCTGTCCTTCTCCTCTTTAAGCACATCTGGAAGTACACCCAAACACAGCTCTTAGTGGATTAGGAGAGATTGTGACACCAAGGCTGTCTGAAAGGCATTTAAAGATTTTGGTCAAAAATAATACTAATTTGGTGCAGGCCCAAAACATGTCACCCAGTGAGGCTGGAACTTGATTGCAACATTCACAGGTTGGATCTTGCCCTGGAAACATTTTGGACAGTTTTAAATGAGGGAGATGCACTCAATATATAATTTTAAGTTGAATAACTGTATGCCTTGCGCATATGAAGCTCAAGTGAATTCTGTGCATTGCTACTTTCCACTCTTTTTCTGAGATGTTGAGTGAGAGATCCTTTTCCCACTGTACTCTTGGAGGTTTGAAAGCAAGGGACTTTAAAATGGTTTTATATATTACGGAGATGCTGGGTTTTAATAATTCAACTCCATTAGACACCTCCCATTCAGTGTGTCCCATTATGATAGAGTGTCACGTCAAGAGGTCTGGAAGTACATAAAAGATAAAAGAGAACCAGAGAAGTATGTTAGGATTGTCCAGGATATGTATGAAGGAGTGAGGACTTGGGTTAAAAGCAATGTTGGTGTAACAGACAAGATCTCAGTTAGAGTATGTCTGCACCAGAGATCTTCATTAAGTCCTTACAGTACCTCTGTTATCTGGATATGCATGTGCTGAGTCATGGAATAAAGAGCAATCCCCCTGGTTTACGCTTTTTGCTGTTGACATTGTGTTGTGTAGCATCAGAAAAGAGGAAGTGGAGAAGAAGTTGAAAGATTGCAGAAGGACTTTAGAAAATATACGGTTGAAGATAAATAGGAAGAAGACAGAATGTATGAGGTTTAATGATGATCAGGATGCAGAAGTTAGCCTGCAGGGGGACCTACTGAAAAGAATAAAACAAGAATAAAACAATGGATACATTTAAATTTCAAGGATCAGTGGTAACTCAAGATGGAAATTAGTTCTAGAAATAACCCATAGAGTGCAGTGTGGATGGAACAATTGGAAGAAGTTATTAGGAGTACTGTGTGATCAAAGAATTAAGATGAAGATTAAAGGTAAGGTTTTTAAGTCAGTCATGAGACCAACAATGATGTATGGAGCTGAGACATGGAAGTGAGTACAGAAGAAAAAGTGAGATGTTGCAGAAATGAGAATGTTGAGATGGATATGTGCAATTACAAAAAGGACAGAATAAGAAATGAGACAATCTAAGGTACAATAAACGTGGAAGAAATATCTAAGAAAGTACATGAAGGTAGGTTGAAGAGGTATGGCCATGTGATGAGGAGAGACATTGAATACATGGGCTTAAGAGAGATGGGAATGGAAGTACTGGAGAAGAGAATGTGAGGGAGGCCAAAGCGGAGGTGGATGGAGGAAGTAAAAGAAGATTTGAAAGGAAAATGGAGGAGTTGCAGAACTGAGCTGTTTGGAGAAGGTTAATCAAGCACATTGACGTCATACAGAAGTGGGAAAGGAAGAAGAAGAAGAAGAATATATTTTTGACATTCTTTTGTTTGTTGGGTATGTCTCAGAGGATTTACAAATAATTTTAAAAATATTTGATACATATGAGACACTCTCCTGATATGAAATTAACTGAAGTAATACATTTCTCCATAGCTCATTACCTAGTTCCCCTTTCTATACCGATTGTAAGATCCTTTAAATATCTTGGCATCATTATAACATTCATTTTAAAAGATATTGCTATATTAAATTTTTGCTGTGTTTTGGAGCAGGTTAAACAATCTTTTGTCTCTTGAACTAATCTTACCCATTCGTTTCAGACCCATCTCTTAAGAGTAAAGATGAATATATTACCATGGTTGAAGTATTTGATCATGATGTTACCTATCACTCCAATACCTGGCTTTTTGAATGATGAGAGTAGCTCTCAACTCAGTAGCTCAGGGAAACAGAAAGTGAGGGAGGCAGAAGCGGAGGTGGATGGATAAAGTAAAAGAAGATTTAAAGGAAAATGGTCTGACTGGTGAGGAGGTGCAGGACTGAGCAGTATGGAAAAGGCTGACCAAGGACATCGACTCACACAGTAGTGGGAAAAGTTGAAAAGGAAGAAGAAAACACCTCCAATTGGGTGGTGACACAGTGGACAGATATGAATCATCCAGACTGGTGCAAAATGTTTTACGGGTCTGTGGTGGTGCAACACTTTTTAAAAAGAACGAATGCAGCTCAAGCCTGTGAGTGTGGTTATGTGCTGCTGCCATGCCATGTGGCCCTCTGGTGCTTAATGGGAAAATTGGCTGATCATGCATTCATGTGTAAATGTGGTCATTTCAGCCAGTTTACCTCATTGACACTCCACGGGTCATTAGGAAAAGCACCTGGCCATGCGAAGATATAAAATGGGACTGAAGTGGACACTGAGGGGATTGAAAGAGAAAGAAAAAGAAAATAAGGAGAGAAATAGGAACGAACAAGGAGTAGGATCAGTAGTGTGAGCTGGTGCTGTTGACCAAAAGGGTGACTAAATGAGGTGGCTTTAATGAAAGCCATTTAAAGGATGATCATGCTTGCCAATGTCTCATCCCATTGAGGAGATCCGATGGGTGAGCGGGGGAGGCAAACATGAGACAGAAATGCACTATGGCTCATTGAACAGTAAAGGAAAGAACCCAATTGCAACTCCGTTGTTTTGAACTTGATTTTACTCCTTGATGGATCACTTTATTTATTGATTGATTTAACTTCCCAATGAGAGCACTTGGCACACAGTGTGTGACAATCACTTATGTCCACAAAGAGCTAGGGAGGAAGGGCACTGCATTTGTGTTTAGACCCCAGTTTAGCAATCAACTATTCTTTTGGTTTCCGCCTGTAAGCCTGCTGTTCTCCAGTCATGTAAACTCCTTGTACAATTTAAAATTCTGTTCAACTTTCCTGATCCCTGCTGCAATCATAGCAGATATTCCTTCAGTTTAACTGTGCATTTAACATTTGTATGCTTATGTATGCAAATGGTTTAGGAAATTACTGTTAATACATTATGCTTGTAAATTGTAGTAATTATGAGTTTTTGTTTATTTAAGATTCCCATGACCCTTTTGTGTGAAGAAGGGATTCCTGACTTCAGTCTGAAATGCACTTCCTCCTACTATAGCTTCAGCTGGTGCCTAAGTACACCATTCAATGTTCATTTTAAAGAAGTCTTCTCAAAACTTCTGAAGACCTAAATTAGGTTCTCACGCAGCATTCAGTGCTCAGGATAAAATGGGTGGGCTGTTAACAGTGGACTGTAAAAGTTTCCTTCTGGTTATTCTTAATTTAGAAAAATTCTAGCCAAGCATGCAGGATTTTTATGTAAGGTCAGTGAAACTTTTGATGTAATCTGACATGCACATGTCTTAGCTGAGGCCATTCTTCATGCAGAGTGACTAATAGAGGCTCTCCTGGTGGGTGGATGAGCCATGTTGCCTTTTATTGAGTCATAAAGTATATCTTAGTTATATTTCTCACACACAAAAAAGAAATTCCTTAGATGTAAGATATCAAACTCTTACTCAAATTTCAGATGTAAGCAGTAATGTAAATTTTAATCCTACAGAATGAGCTTTGTGAAGCTAAATATCGACTGAAATGCAATTGTAAAATGATTTTTAAGAGATGACTTATCCACAAGAGTCTGTCTTTTATTACTAAAAGATTTATGTTTGTCATTTAATAATTACTGCATCTGAAATTTTACCTTCTATAATAAGTGACTCAACAATTACTAGTCATCTGCTCTGAACACACCTTGTATATTTGTGTAAATTATAATGGGACAAGGAAACTGGTTGGCATTTAAATTTATAGTTACTTTTCTTAATGTATATAACACAATGTTGGGGACAAGAAAGGTCAATAATGCTAAAGCAGTTAGAGCATTAAAACTGTGATTTGCATAGGTGCTACTGACTTTTATTTGTAAGTGTGAAGTAGCTGCTTAATATTACACCATGAAATACAAAGGCAGCTCATTCAGTCTCCACAGCTAACAAAATCCTTGACCTCAAGAAGTTGCTTAAAAATTCCATGACTCCAACAAATTAAAGACAGATAAAAAGATATATTCAACAGTTTTTAAAAATTGTTTTATTTTTAGCTGGTACTTGTGAATACTTTTATAGTTTGAATGTTTTTACAATGGAATAAGTCATTGTGTTTATCATTATTGCTCCATGATGGATGCTACACTCCTTTTCTACTGTGATGGATGGCAGGACTGGGCTAACATCCAGGTTGGGATAAAACCTTGTACCCTTTCTCAGCAGTGAGACCAGTGTAGAGTGAGAGTGTTAAAAATATAAAAAAAGCTCTCTTTAAAGCTCGCTCAGAATACTATTCTACAATAATAGAATCGGCTACTGTTTAGAGCAATTGCTAAATTAACAAATGGGAATTCAGATCTACACTGGAAAAAAAAATGTGATGATTCACACTTAATATTTTCAATCTGAACGAATATAATTCTTTTTAACTTATTGATCCCACAATTTTTAAGTTGAGGCAAATCATTTAGAGTGATTGGGTGCAATTTACTTGTTTTTTTTACTGAAGTAAATCTATTTTTTAAGTTGTTCTTCTTTTTTGGCAGTTGGAAAGCCATCAAACTGAAAAGTTTGACCGAAAGAATATAGAAACGGCCCTCAAACACAGCACATGAACAACCTAAAATATTAAGTTAAATGAAATAGGATTTTTACGTTTATTCCCTCCACCATAACTTAATTTGGTACAAACAATTTTTTTTACTTTGATTGAGATCTGAAACCAAATATTTCAAGGTGCAAAACTAAATGACTAATGTTAAGTTGCTTGAAAGAGAAAATTTACATTGAATGAACAACATCAATGTTATACTTTTTTCAGTGACAGTGCAAAATACCAACAGATATTAGAAGTACAGACTTTATGAACTTCTTCAATGAGAAAATTAAAAATATAAGATCCCAGATCTCAGCATCACGGTACAAACCAAATACTAGCTTAGCAGACCCTGTCTCACATTGCATTCAGTACTTTAGTAATTTTAATCCTGTAACTGAGCAGGAAGTCAACTTTAATTTCTAAAATGAAGCCCACTACTTGTTCCCTAGATCCAGTGCCAACAAAACTAGTAAAAAGTGCAATGGATGTTCTTGCAGCGCCTATTCTAACCATTCTCAATAGTTCATTATTGCATGGCACAGTACCTCAAGCACTAAAAGTGTCAGTCATTAAACCATTACTTAAAAAGTCAGACCTAGACCCACGCATACTAAATAATTATAGCCCTATTTCAAATTTACCCTTTCTTTCTAAAATATTAGAAAAAGAGAGTCGCCAATCAGCTTCAGTCACACCTTATGCATTACAATTTATTTGAGAAATTCCAGTCTGATTTTCACACTGGTCATAGTACAGAAACGGCACTAATGTGGGTTGTAAATGACATTCTGATATCCTCTGATGAAGGAAACTCCACTGTAATTATGTTGTTAGACTTAAGTGCAGCATTTGACACCACTGACCATTTTATTTTACTGCACAGGCTAGAAAATGATGTTGGGCTTACAGGCACCGTGCTCACTTGGTTTAGTTCTTACTTATCAAATCGATTCCAATATGTACAGAAATGGGCTGACAGTACTCCATCATTAT
>JANRMT010062791.1:19214948-19265361 GCA_026402145.1 Polypterus bichir lapradei
TTGGTGGACAGCCATTTTTAGGTCACTCCAGAGATGCTCAATTGGGTTTAAGTCAGGGCTCTGGCTGGGCCATTCAAGAAAAGTCACAGAGTTGTTGTGAAGCCACTCCTTCGTTGTTTTAGCTGTGTGCTTAGGGTCATTGTCTTGTTGGAAGGTAAACCTAAAGGTATGTAGATCGGGGTATATATATATATTCGCAGCAGAGAAGTAGTGTGTTAAGGAAGTTATGAAAAAGAAAAGGGAACATTTTGAAAATAACGTAACATGATTGTCAATATACAGTAATTGTTTTGTGAGTGTTATTGAGTGTTGCTGTCATCAAGGATTTGATTATCATTATTTCTTTCAATCAGGTTAGTATTTGTAGGATGTGTTGTGTTCAAGTTACATTCCGTGTTTGTCAATCGTTGTAAAGATAACAGGTTTCATTCATCGATTCGTTTCTTACTGCATCAATAAACAGCTCGTCTTCTTCTTTATCTGAGACCTGACACACTGCATGCACGGGTTTTTTTTACACTGTCTTCCTTTAGCGGGACATTGACTTTTTCCACCGTGTGCTTTGTTTCCGCAGTAGCTGCAGTTATGAATAATATGCTTGTATGTATCAGACGCTTCATATTTTTTTGCTGCCTTTTCAATTGTGTAATTCGGTTTTTGTTCAGCGCTCTTTAGAACTGTTGCTTTTTGTCTGTGCACTGCGTCAATTCACGTGAGCCGCTCGGTGTACATGCATCGAAGTTTCCCAGCTGTGCTGGTGCCATGTCGTGCTATGTCCACGGCTGTATTTAATGTTACCTAAGTCCCGGCACTTAAAACTTTCTCTCGCAGTTTCGCTGAGTTTGTGCCAAACACCACCCTGACCATCTCATCTTCCTCTGCATAAGCACAGTCCTTCACCCGTGAATATTTAGCGGCAGTGTTTCTATTGGATTGCCGCTGACGGACGGCCTTATATGGGCAGGCACTAAATTACAAACACCAGCGGCAGCCTGTCTATGAACTTAATTTAAAGTTTAGGTTTACACCGTGCTTTGTTTCCGTAGTAGCAGCACTCATGAATATGGTTGTATATGTCACTCGCTCGCTTCTTATTGTTTCGCTGCCTTCTCAATTATATAATGCATGTTTTCTTCAGCGCTTTTTGGAGCGCTTCCTGGTTTTCTACGTACTGCGTGATTACGTGGGAGGCATGATGATGTCACACGAAACTCCGCCCCCCACGGCTTTCAAGCTCAGCTCCATTACAGTAAATGGAGAAAAACAGCTTCCAGTTATGACCATTACGCGTAGAATTTCGAAATGAAACCTGCCCAACTTTTGTAAGGAAGCTGTAAGGAATGAACCTGCCAAATTTCAGCCTTCCACCTACACGGGAAGTTGGAGAATAAGTGATGAGTCAGTCAGTGAGTGAGTGAGTGAGTGAGTCAGTGAGTCAGTGAGGGCTTTGCCTTTTATTAGTATATATATATATATATATATATAATGTGAGGGTGTATATATATATATATATATATGTGTATATATATATGTATATATATAGGTAAAATCAAATCCCAAAAATAATGCAAATAAATACAAAATTATGTCAAACAAAGAAGACATAAAGCAAGGCCTTTAACCTCCTGGTTAAAATATTACGGCTGATATGTGAGTGAATAGCCTCTTCAGTAGACTGTGGCCTACTTAAGACTCTTTCCTGCCTTGTGCCCACTACTGCTGGGAAAGGGACCAGCTCTCCATGATTGTTTAATTGAAACTGAGAATGGTTTGGTATGGAATGGTAAGCAATTCTGTGGTCCTGTGGGACTGCCAATTGATGCCTTATTCTTTGTCAGCTTTCTAGAGACATCAAATAGTATTGTTGTGTGCCTTACACTTTACCAGCCTTTGGCGATAATACAGTTCACAGTTGCAGTGCAGTTGGATCCAGGACAATGGTCTAGTATCTTACTGTCAGTCACTATAGCCTGTCTGTTGGGAGTGTCCTTCCTTACACCTGAGTGACCTAGTTGAGGAAGGAACTCTACTTACAGCCCCTGACAGTATAATTAAGGAAACATGAAAGCAGGCTGTATATGTTTTCATCTTTAGGCATTTTTCAAATAGCTAATGCCATAAAGTAAAGCAAATAGAGAGTGGCAGTCCACACGATACAACCAGGCAGTGCTGTTCTTTTTCTTCCAGGCTGTGCTGTTCTTACTTTTAAAATTACACAACACTTCAGTGGTGACTCAAAAGATTTTCAGGTTTGATTTCCTCCTTTTTGCTCATCTCATCTTATATAGGTATACTAAGGCGTTATTCTATTCTCGGTTTCCAAAATCATCCACTTTTTTAGCTCATAAACTATTCCTACGTTGACATTAGCAGTGAAAAGCTATAGTAAGGCATGTTTGTATAAGTTAGAAACGGAGTTGTAAAACTCTGTCTGAAACTGCACACATGCTTAATGGTAGATGCATTTGATTTAAATCAGTTCTTACCTCTTATTAACACAAACATGCACAATCGAACAAAATCCCACAGGAGCAATCCTAACACCCTCTACTTAAAATGCTGTCAGAGATTTTCAAACTAATTATTAAATTATTCAGACAATTCTTAGGTAAACAGAAAAGAACCGGATAGATAGTAAAATAACAAGCTGATCCATAGTCATTACATTAGAAGAAAATCCCCTATAAAAGCACAATAGGTACTTTTTTTTTTTTATTTCAGAACCACTCCATGGAGATGAAAGAAATGAAATTTAAAAACTATGGAAGATACTGTAATTTGCTACACATTTCTTTGCTTTACAGTGGGAATGATTTTTTTGTGCTTTTTGCTTAAAGGGTTTTATTTTTTTTCTTTTAGGACAAAGGTTTTATTAGTAACAGAAGTGTTTAGTTCTCACTTTATTTTAGACCCTTTGTTTGTTTTAAACCCCTGCTTGTGGTCCATAAGGAGGCATGAAACAGTTTGCTAAATAAATAGATTGTTTAACTGGGCAATCCTGCAGCAACTAGGAAACTTAACAGGCAATACAGGAACTGATTAAACATTAAAATGTCATGGCAAATGGGATTCTTTTAATGTGGCTTTCTGCTGTGTTGCATCCGGACTGAGTTTAAAGTTTCCTACCACAAGCTACCACTTTGGTTTCAAGCCTATCACCATCCAAGAGGAAGTAGTTTTTTTATGTTTTTTTTTTCCATATTTAAAACTCAGAACAAACATAAGTAGTACCTGGCCAGGTATACTTAAAAAGGTGTATTACTCTAACATTTTATTAATTACTATGCATACATTCTTTATTTACACACCATACAACTTGGTAATTGAAACAACAATATCAGAATAGCTTATTTTGTTCAATATTGCAATAATTTGGATTTGAAAGGAAAGATAAATATGAATCAAAATTACAGAATGATATCCTTTTGTTGGTGAGTATTTCATTGTACATACAACATACTATAACATTGTGGAATAATTCAGTTCAATTTAATTTATAGTCGTTATAACTTACAGAGCAGTGTAAGTTCCACCAGTACATCAACAGTGAAATGACAGTACAGTACAGCGATCAACAACATATTGCAGGAGACAGATCATTAAATAAGACAGGGGCAATAAACATACATTATAACATAAAAGAACATTTTCAAATTAACATAATACAATTTGGGGTCAAGGGAAACTAGAATCTATCCCAAGTGTCCCAACATCAAGGCATGATCCATTACTTGAAAGGATGCCAATTCATCGTAAGGTTCACTCATATACAGGTACACATGCCAGTAATTAACGTAACACATGCATCTTTGGGGATGTGAGAAGAAAGTAAGAGTACCTTAAGGAAACCTGCAACTGACTTCAGGATATGAATTCACAACACTGTAGCCGTGAGGAAGCCAAGCTCACCACTGCTGTACTGGCAGTATCAAAAATATGCAAGAGTATCAGGTTAAATGTATCCAATATAATGGCTATTGTAAGCACCCTAACAGATCAACTGGTACCCCGCACATTTCCACGGTAGCTCATACCCTGTCGTACGCAAGTTCTACGCTCGGTTTTGCAGACTGGCGGCACCCAGCGTCAAAGCAGTGCTACTGTTCCAGTGTGGTTTTCCTTTCTTTTTCAGATCCACATCCCTGACGCGGCTTTACAAATACACTGAAATTAACCGCATATTGTTTATTAGTTTAATGCATCTGATTGTAATTAATCTGTAACAATATAATGGTCCACAGAATGGTCAAACTATTCCAAATACCATAACTGCTTTAGCATTGTTACTGTCACTGCATCTTCTTTTAGCTGCTCCCGTTAGGGGTTGCCACAGCGGATCATCACTGTGCACCACTGTGAGTATTTATATCACTGTATCTGAGTGGGGAATCACAGCTGTACAGCAGCTGATCGTAAACAGAAATATCAGTATACAGCATCAAGCACACACAGCCTCAGCCATGCTATCTATTGAACTGCTCTCACACAGCAAACGCTTCAGTGCCTTTCCTGTACGGACCTCGCGGTTCAGAAACAATTTCATCCCAAGAACTCTAAACGCACTCAATCAGTCCATCAAGTGCTCCTTGTAGAACTGTTTGTACTTATAAGTACAATTACCTCACTGTAAACTTGCACTACAGTTATAATATTGCACAACCTGAGCCACTTTATAAAGCGCGTATTTACATATGATGACAATATCATTTTTAAGATAAAATGCAACAAAATATGTTTATTATATTATACAGATAAAACTTCAACTTCATTTAAATCTATATTTTTAATAATTAAACATGTGAGGACACAGTGCTGCAGTGCTCCGTTCATGGATTGTTCCATGGCGCGCACTGGAAGGATAGATGGATAGAATAATTAAACATGTACTACGAAGATATTTCAATGTTCCTTAAAAGTTTTGAAGAATCGGCGTTCTAAGCTTACAGATGGCTTAACGTCTGTTACAGAGCTGATTGTATGGCGACTGGGTGTTTGGAGAAAGAAAAGTAAGGACAGGAATTGGAGGTTAGTACATTTTGAAAGAGACAGTACTGCTACAATAAAGTATTTCATCGAAGGTCGTGCATGGCGCAGCAAGCATCTTGCATGAGACATGAACAATCACTGAGCCACCATGTTCCCATGCTTAATAACATGCTTTAACTCCTATCATCATGAAAATGATATCACGTATACATCTCAGTATTTTAATTATTCAGAGAGTTGTAATATCACAAATGTAATGGATTCTGTGTCCTGTCGGAGGAAGAGAAAGCCCGTAAGCATGTAGTGATTCACACACAGAGTACATAGAAGATCAAATACAAAACAAAGCATTTAACGTGCTACTTTAGTTACGGTGGGATTTGAGAAACTAGTAAATTAAATGATTTTAAGATGAAGTTTATGATGTTTTACTTTAATGAAAAAATAAACTACATGATTAAAGTGAAAATTTCGAGATTGAAGTTGACATTTCGTGCTTTTTTCCTACTGTGTGCCTTTTTTTTTCTCTGCACCCTAATAAGCTTTCAGATGACACTCAGATGGTGGGCTACGACTCTCCTTTTCACGGCGACTTTTATATCTGATAACTTCTTTTTTATTTTGGGCCCTGTGCAACTTGAGCTTTTAAGTTTCTCCGACACTCTATGTCACTCGATCAACTTCCTTTTGTTGTTTATACTATTGTTTAAACCAACAAATAGCATGTTTTTCCTTGCCTCCACTTGGTATTCCCTGAAATTCTATTTTCCCTTGTGCTTTTGCAATTGCCTTTTCAAAGAAAACTGAGCTTAAGGGCTATTTATATTGATTTGCTTATTCAAAGAGGTGTAATTCTGGGAGGAGCTGGGGTGGGCATGTGCATGTGCGTTAATTTTCACGCTGAATGGGATTTATGTTGTGGAAGAATGTGGAAGCTGGCGTTCGCACAGATTTATGCATTTGGATTTTTTTGTGCATGAGGCCCCAGGTGTTTTGAATCTGTATCATTTTGTTCATTTTTAATGAAAAGAATTCATATACTGTATATTTTAATACTTACCTGAAAGTATACATTGAAATTTTAGTTTCACTTTCACCTTGATCATTTGTTTGGCTTTTGGAGTTATTTCACTGATATTATTTTGTTATTTCATGTAAGCATTTATATACATGCTGTGCCATTTTCAGCAAAGGTTTCTATGACACTTGTACCCATTGATAACATTATGCTTTTTGTAAAATTACTATATGTACATTTTATTACCTGTGAAGTGCACCTAACACAAAAGGTACCAGTTAAGCTCTGTGGTTCTTTCCTTAATTGGGGATAGGGGGGAAGAAATTTTAAAAATAACTATATACTGTAACTTTTACTTTTAATCTCCTATCTGTCTCGCAGTGTGTCTTATGTCCTTTACTTTAACCCACTTTATGACCAATAGAGGGTTTCACAAGTGTGTCCCCTTCTGCCCTTAAGGGACAAGAGCTAGATAACGAATGAACAATCTTTTTTGGGGGGTTATTGATTTTATTGAAATCAAATAACATTCCATACAAATAAGTCAAGTTTTACAAAACTAGGTTTGAACCTATTTTTTCAAGCGAATGAACAATCTAAATCTCTTTGGGACATTAATTAGCAGTCATACACAAACCCTGAATTAAGATTTCACTTAAATATAATATTTATTTACATCAAAACCAATAGTAGCAAACATAAAGTGATGCAAAGAATCATAAAACTTTGGTGGTTTAAGTCTCTATTCAAGCCCATTAGCAAGACAAGACCCAGATGACACTCCAGATGGTCTGGTTTCTTAGTTACAAATTATATATTGTGAAAGCTAGCTCGGACAGAAACAGACGGACATCGTTTCTTGCACCCAACACACGTTTATTTACAATAATTATATTTACAGTTCAGTGCACTTCCCAGTGCCTCCAGCACCGATCCCCCAAAGTCCAGGCCTCACAGTCCAATTGCCTTTCTCCTGGCCGCCTCCAGTCCTCTTTCCAGCTCCGTCCTTCTTCCACCCGACTTCCGCTACTGAATGAAGGGAGGCGGCCCCTTATATAGGAACCCGGATGGGCTCCAGCTGTTTCCCGGCATTCCTCCGCAGACATGCCCCAGTGTGGCGGAAGTGCCGGCTGCGCACCTGGAAGCCCTTTGAGTGTCCCTGCTCCTCTTCCCCCCAGCACTTCCTGGTGTGGCGGAAGTGCTGAGGTCCAGGGTTGTTCAGGCACCGGGGCGTCGCCTGGCGGTGGCCACGGGCCCCTACAGGGTTGGGCTTCCAAGCCCTCTACCCGTGGCCCCCAATGCAACCAGGGCAGTTGCCCCCTCGCGGTCTGGAGGAGGTACAAGCCCTCCTCCTGTCCTCCTGGGTGTCCCGGCTGGGCTCCACCCCCAGCCGCCTGCGACAATATATATACATGCTCTTTGCAGAAGGGTCAGAAAAGCAGCAAATAAGGGAGAGGATCCTTGCAAGTGTCCTTCAGCTGACAGAACTGAAATGTCTTTTATAACTACTCACCCTCCCCGCCCAAAATCAGAGCACACACACTCTAAACACCTGGCTTACTTGTTTTCACCTCCATTAACAGAGCAGGTTGACATTTTAGTTTATCAGAAAACAAAGAAAATGTTACGCAATCATTCTCACAAATTCAAGCTTATTTTCCCATAGTAATATAAAGCTGCACATTCCAGCTACACTAAAACACTCTAAATCCTGCTTTGACTTATGAGAATCTTTTGGGCTTAGTTGTCTTTCCTCCGTGGGTCAAGAAGATATCTCAAATTAACATTGAACCACACCTTGGTAACTGGAAAAGTTTATGGTTTTTACCTGAACCATTAAAATTCTCAAGCATTTATAGGGTTTAGTTTAATTTCCATGAATTTATAACATTCCCCATTTTGAAAAGATTTTTTTTTCTGCAAACCTAGCTACTTTTTTTTGCACAAGTAGGAAATGAATAGTGTTTCAGAACTCCTTGTGATCCAGAATATTCCTTTGCTTAGAGAAGCATATCAAACAGCAGGCTATTGAAGATACAAGTTGTCAAAACTTGACCTTCCTGACATATTCATGGCTATTTTTTTTTTGAATGTGTGCTTCTAAAGATGGTGATATTATAGAAAACATCAGCAAATAACTGAAAAAGAAATGTGTTAATAATGTAAATTTGCAAATGTCAGCTGTAAAATAAGAACATAGTATTGCACAGTAATATGAAATTCCCCTTTTCAGTAAACATCCAAACTTAACTTTTGGGGCACAGTTTTCTGGTCTGTAGTGCTGCAGTAGCTGCAGACAGTAATAAGGGTATATGAAGATTCAGGCTGTGTACAGCGCCATCTACTGGAGTGCTATGCAAATGGAGAAAGTTTGCTTTAAGGCTGGGCTGGGTCAGCATCACAAGCATACATTGGAAGTCTCAAAAATAATAAAGAGAATAGCTTACTACTGCCTTTAAGTATCTCTTGATCATCAAGTTGATAAATGAAAACAACTTAAAGTAATTTGTTTAATGTTGCAAATAAAAATAGACAACAAAGTTAAACCAATAAAAGACATCTGGTTTGATTTGATTTAATTTATTTGTGCATAGAGCTCACTTCTGAGTACAAGATCAGAGCTTTTACACATATGCACAACTACAATGTCGTATCAGTTAAATACATAAACACAGAGAATACCTTAAATGCATGGTAAATAGTGTCATCTAGAGCTACCTGGAAAAAAAAATCAAATGCTAATTTAACAATTAATCAGTGTTCAAGTGCTTTAAATATGATGTGTCTTTACAAATGTACCACTTGCTATTTATGAAACCATTTGAATTACATTTACCTATTTAGTTGACACCTTTATCCAAGGTGACTTACAATATTTATGATACAATTAGTTACTTTTCTTTTGGCTTTCCAAATGGAGCACAAGCAGATGAGATGACTTGCTCATGGTCACACAGTGTTGGTAGTGGGATTTGAAGTCCAAAGTCTTAACCACTACACCACACTGCCTGAATTAGGCTCGTCATTGTCTTCTCATTGTGATGAGTGAAACTTTGTTTCTTTATGCCTTTAATTCTGTGACTGGTGCTTGGTGGTAATGTTGATTGTTTCTTTCAAAAAACTTAATAAAAGTTACAAGATAAATTCTTATAAACATTGCAAAGGAGCTGCAGTTACCATAATAACAAAGAGAAGACTCTCTCAGATTACACATACACATTTTAACTTGCTTACCTTCAGACAGAATTTAAGAAAAATGTTCTTCACACTGGCTAAACACTTAATGAGTGCATCAAAACTTATTGTCCACATTTTCTTGGAAGGGAAATTAAATGACAATTACAGGATAAGCTTGGAAAGAAACTTCTGAGAAAGTTGGTCTAAGCCTGGATAATGTATTGTAACAACCAGATTATTAAAATCCACTTCAATGCGTTGGAACATTTCACAATGATTTGTACCGCTAAGAGAAAATTTATGGAGTGTAGATTCATTGTGTCTGTTAGGAAGACTCATGAATAAGCCATGAATGAGTGTACTTGGCAAATAAATAAGACACATTGAATACAAACATCTTTTGTATTTGTGGTTTTGTCAGTGACAGTTGACATCCTGTCATATTTGTTCTTCAGTTTTTTAATTTTTCATCTTATGCAAGTAAACATAAATAGCCTAATGATCCAACATATGGGAAAGGACTGCTACTAAGATACCAGCCTTGTGCAGGGTCATTTATTTGAGCATCTTTTCTGCTCTAATTTTCACTAAAACTTTATTGTTATGGTTTTAGGAGACCAAAATCTTTTGATTACACTGTTCTCATTGCTAGGGCCACAGGAGAAACCAATTCTCAGTTATTTATGTCCTCAGGAGATGTGGATTCTTGGTTAGACTGCTCCTGTTGTTATATCCTAGGGAAATACAGGGGTGCCCAGTTTACACTACTCCCATAGTTGGAGCCTTGAAAGATGCAGATTGTCTGTTATACAGCTAACCATAAACCATAGTCTTTTCCAGTAAACAAGAATATGAACTGAAGGCAAGACAATCCTACTGTTCAGTTCCCAGTGAGCAGAGTGGGGTTCTTAAATCTCTAGCCATCTGGTAAACTTCTTTCTAGGAGAATTGTGGCCCTTATCAAAGAGATAAGTCAGCATCCCTGCCTCATTCATGTGACCACGGATATATTTTCTGACTATAATGGCTGGCTTGATTTACTACCAAATGTTGCTGACCTTTGGGGCAGTACCCTGTTCATTGTACTTTTCACCAATTCTCAAAGTGAAACAGAACATGCTGTGAGGCTTCCAGATTTCTCACCCCTCTCAAATAGTTTCCCTTGTGCTCCCTGCAAGATTTTTACAGAGAGTTGTACAAGCCATGACAACATATGTAAGGTAAACCATGGCTACCTGAATGCACCATAATAAGTTTACTACGCTTTATGGAGTAATCTCTGAATCGATTTAGTTCAGAGCACCTGGTCAAACATGTTATTGTAATAGGCTGAACAAAAGTAACCATGAACCTGACTTGTTCTTGACTACAATTCATCATGATTGAAATATATACTGTCTTACTCCAGATCGGTATGAAATTCTGGACTTGATTTTGTGTGTTTTATTGATCTTCTGATCACTTTTGATTGATTCCTGCTTTTTTGAATGTTTGGTTTTCAATTTTGGATTCCACCCTTTTTTAACAGCTTACTTTTGGTCATTTAGGATTATCTCTCCTTTGTTAATTTAATAGTCAGCATTAAGTTTTGCTATTTTGAAATTTTGTTTTGTTAGGAATTTTTTTAATTTTCATATTTGTATCTTTGAGATTTAGCTTATTTGTTCTTATTTAATTTATAATTAAATGTTGAATTATTTTGTTCTGCAGCTTCTAGTTTCAGAATTAATCATCAGTGGATAAATAATTTAGAGTCACTGGTTAAATTAACCTGTACGTATTTGAACACTTACACAAAAATCCAATATGACTGAGGTCTAGTGATTTAGGTGGTCATGATAAATATGTAAAATATGTTTAGGATTCTTTAACTATTTTTTAAACAATGAATTTCAACCTTTACTTCATTTTCATTAGCTTTCTTATAGCTACAAAGGAGCTTTACCAGGAGTGTAAAACCACCTATAATGTAACTTTCAGCTATAAATTTTGGACTTTCAGTTTAAAGTGAAGGTTCTGTTCAGAACATTACAAGACATAATTAGTTTACAAGCATGATGGTCTAGTTTGCAAAAGTGAAGCTAAGCGCTATTTTTCTTCCTACATATAGCATACATGACACAATATAGAATTCTTAAACCTGCTTAAGATAATTCAGAGCCTTGGAGCATCTCCCGGCAGTGCTTCTTCAGATCTCCTTGTTTGATTGTATAGATACTGTTGGGAGTTTATTTATACTTGAATATCTATTTTTTTAGTTATTTAGTTATTTATTATCTAGTTATTTTAATAATAATTTAACAGTCTCTTATTAGCACGCTTATCAATTAACTCTCTAATCTCCTTTTGTTTTTTAAAAAAAATGTCCTAACATAGTTTTGACACAAAAAATGAAATGTGCATAGCCTGCGGTCAGAAGATCTGCTTTCAATTATGAGACTTGGATAAAGTAGTTGAACATTGCTAAACTATTTAAAAGGATATTAAAAAAAGACATCAATATTCACTTTACTGAAAATAAGCCAAAGCACTAGTGGGATGATGATCTGTCCATTTGAGAATGTGTTTCTTTGCTAAATTACATTTTAAATTAAGCACAGATAATCTGAATGAAATGTGTAAAGATTAGTGAGTATATGTAACCTAAAAATGGAAACACATAAGCGTTACTTACTATTTGTAGGAGGTCAATAGAAGAACATTTTTTATACAGTCAGTTTTAATGCATTAACTGACTAGTCAAAGGTATAAATTATAAAGGTATAAATTGTAAGTAGCTTTGATTGTTGCAGTGTTTGTTTTCATAAAGCAGGCCTGATGCTTGGGAGTGAAGAGGTGGCAAAGTATGACTGAAATGTTTTCTCTTTGGCAGTTTTCTTCTGCTTACCTTAAAATCCCTTGAATTTAAAGATTCTTACTGACTGCATTATGTAAGATACTGCATCAGTCAAACATTTTGGACAACCTATAAGTTCCCGTGGTCTGGTTGATTGTTAATTAAGTTATTTTTTTATCTTTACCACTGGTTACTTTATATAAGGTGAAACTTATACAAGCTAATAAACAGTGCCACCCTTTTAACAACTGTATACTTATTTTCCCAGTCTATTTTTCATACACCCCAGAATTTTATGTAATCCCAAATTTGACAGTTTTGGACATTACCTTATGGATATTAATAATCTAATGAGGTCATATGTACCAGCCTGCTGTTTCAGTTACTGAAGATTTCTCACATGAGCTCTGAGCCCACAAGTTAAGAGTCATTCTCTAAATAATTCTAAAATAAAACCACACTGAAATAAAACACACAAATTAAATATTGCTTGTGATATGTAACATACTGTAAAAGCACAATTTTCCAACGGCATTATGGTATGTTTTAAGCAAGGCAGTGCCGCATATGAAGTAGCTCTGGGTCTCATTAGTGTTACTGATTTATTCCCAAATGGGAACGTAAATGTGCAAATGAATTAGATACATTTACTGAAAAATGTTAAAAGTGAATCATAAATCAAGAAATGCAATTAATAAAGTCAAATAACAAACAGAAAATAGATCAATGAAAAAGTAAAAAAAACTCTTAATCCCGGGCCACCTTAAATTCCTTCACACCTATCCATTAGCGTCTTTTGTTTTTCAAATGTGTTGATCAGCGCAAGCAGCCTGCTATCCCAACCCTCCACCGCCGCAGCTCAACCTGGACAAAAAGTTTTCCCAGCTCAAAGCTCTTTATCTGGGTGTGAGGTGCCTGGGACTGTAGAGAGTAATAATATATTGTCATTCGGAATACATGCATTTCATGTTGCTTCATGTCAGTCTATGTAAATGTAGGGTGACAGGAAATGCGAGGGAGGAATTGTTGAACACACAACTAAAACACAAACGTTTTCATGTTTTAGTAATAATTGACAAAATGTAGACATGAAGTATACAATGTGTGAAGACTGAAGTTGAAATATCAAATAAACACTTTCACAAAAGGTGTACTGTATAAAAAAACAAGTGCGCTTTTATTCAAGAATATAACTGAAGAAAAACAAATCGGGTTAGGGAACAATGCTAACACAACTGCTTGGGTGGTACAGAAGTAAGAACTACTGACTCATAATCAAGAGGTTGCAGGTTTGATTCTGGGCCCTTCCTAGATTAACCGTTTTGAGTAGTGAGCTGCTCTTATTGTTACTATTATAGAATAAAAACATACACTTGATTTATTTGAGTCTGTAATAACCAGTGTAAATTTATGGTACTTGTTAGCTTTTTTTTTTTTTATTATTCAGTTTTATTCTCTCAGACATGTTCACGCTCCCCCCGATCTGACACTGCTAGTTTTCAAATAAAGACCGGCTATAACAGAGGTGAACTCTGATGAGGATGAGGGTTCTACAACAGAGAAAGAGAACAGAAGCAATCCCCACAAGAAACATCCACTCACACATAACTCAGCTGTGAAAGATGGCACCGTTTAGTTGCAGCATGAGGTTTGGCTCCATATTGCCAGTGAATCTGCCACATACATATCCTTCAACGAACAGCAGGGCATACTGAGCTCACCTAGGTATCGTGTAAAGTTCTGTTTGTGATTATGTTTTGTGATGGTCTTTATAAAAAAAAAAGTTTATGTTACTTATATAAAAGCCAGATCAAATGTTATTTACCAATTTTCCTTGATTTATTTACTTACCTTCCTACAGTGTAAAATCACAAGTAGACTGCAATTCCTGTATTTGATCAACACAGGTACACTGACATGTGCAATGCTACTTCAGTATGCGAATGACTTTAGCTGCAAGTGGAAGCTCCTGTTACACTCTGTGCAGCTGTTGTTACGGTTATGCCTTTGTAAGGTTTATGACCTTAGTCTCTGAAAATCTTTCTCCATCTTTTTCCATGCAACGACTGGGATCTTTTCCTGAATAAAGAATGGTTATTTTAGAAGAATTAAGTGAAATACATGCATTTTGTGTTGTTCCATGTCAATCTATGTAAATGTAGGGTAACAGGAAATGCGAGGTAGGAATAGTTGAACACACAACTAAAACAGAAATGTTTTAGTTGTTTGCCAGCAGGAACATTTTAGTTTCTTGCAAGCTTTTTTTGCAAGCTTTTTTGCCTGAATGGACTGTTGTCTAGAGTGTTCTAATGTTCTAATGACCTAATTAAGTAATAAGCTTACTTCAGTAATATAACTTATTATTAAAATGTTTATAAGAACCCTTCACTGTGCCTTCTTAAAGGATTACTCCACCCAAAAATTATCATCTTTTTTTATCTGATGCTTGCCCTTTGTTGTTTGTATTTATAAAAATGTGTTATCTCATATTTTCCTGTGTAACTAAGATCATAAAGTTTATGATCCAACAGGCTTCAAAAGCTCAATCCTGTTTGAATGCATTTCCTGTTTGTGCAGTATTCTGATATTTCAGAAGTATTTATTTAACAATATTTCTGCAAAAAATATATGCATTTTGTATGAAACAGAGTATACAAATAGAGTATGCGACACATTTTTTCAAGGATATTTTAATATTGTTTTGATATTAAGTATATTCTCTTAACCAGCCCTCATTAAAGACTGTTGTATAATAAACTTTGCATTCAATGAAGACATCAGATTTAAAAAGTTTTCTCCCCAATCTCTGTAGTAATTAACAGATAAAAAAATGGGCAGAGTATTATTTTAAGCATTTTTTTCCAGTTTTCCATCATATACTCCAGAAGAATAATTCTTTTTGTAGTATGTGAAACTGTCTTCATGCTGAGTACTGCAAGTTTTTTTTCCAACTGATAGGGTAGGACTAATCAGTCACACAGTGTTCTTGGTTTACCTTTAGTGTGTCTGTGTGATTGTGTGATTTGAGCTTTCCAGTTTAGTGGTGGGACTTAATGGTGAAAGCCCTTTATTCTGAGTAGCATCCACTTGCAGAGCCACAGTGCCATACGTCACCGCAGTTGTAGACCCGGAAGTGATGTCTCTGTCGTTTCAGGAATGACTTTGTAAAATTACTTTTTGAATGTTTTGGCAGGTCTTGGCAAAGCCCAGAAAGTAACATTGGGTCAAGGACCTATTCATAAATTAAGCGATAAAATGAGAAGGAAAACAGTACATCAAACCAAATAATACGCATCATTGTGAAGTTCAGCGAGTTTTGTTTTTCATTCAATTTCATAATTGCAATATTTGATAAAAATCTTTTGGGGAGGTGGGATCAAACAGAAATATAAACAATTTTATTTTTTATTTTGTTTTTTATTGTTTCTAAGCTAACATTTTTCAACATTTGCTTTTCCAAAAATAATTCTGTATATATATTTTGTACTTTGTTATAAGGAAGCAGTGTATCTTGAAACTTGTACCACAATATGTGCAGTAGTGTATGTAGATTAGGTGCATCATCTCATGAGTAGTAAGGTTTTGGTTGGCCCCTATGGTGTCTGGGTTGGAATCGGCAAAAATGTACCTTGACTTATGGCCCTGGGTACCATTATGAGTAAGTATTAGTAGTCAAATGTGGACTTTATAGTTTGGCATTCCAAGGTCCTTAGTTCAAATTTTAGCCTGAGCACTATTCTGTTCTGTTCTATTCTATTCTCTCCACATTTCTCAATGGAATTTTTTTTTTTCTGGGTAATCTGGTCTGGAACCACAGCTCAAAGATCTGAAGGTTAGGCTAACTTGTGACTACCTTGGTACTGTATAAGTGAGTGTGCGTGAATGTGTGGGTTTGGAGATGGACTAGTGGTGATTTTGCACCCATTGCTGCCAAAATATATTTTGGCCACCATGACTTTAAACTGGATTTAAAGGGTTTGAGAAAATATCAATGATGGAATGAGTTTGATTGCCTGATTGTGCCATAAAATAAATGAAAAATCCATTTACGGGCACCCTATGAACATACCCAACATGCACACACTCTCATAGAGACACCGATATATGACTCAGTTATTCAATAATATTAAAGATATAAAAAGATAATGTTGTATATATTCAAGAAATAAAGAAGGAAAAAAAAACAATTATTAAACACACATATGCAAAGGACCTCCCTGGTAACAATAATAAATTACATACAGGACATACATTAAAATAAACAAAGCAACAAACAAACCTCAGTAAATAATTAACCTTAACAATAAAGTCCGAACACAGTCCAACACAGCAGGTGAAGATGATGATGGTGTGTGGAATGAAAGACCCTGTGAACAGCCCTCAAAATGAAATGTAAAGTTTTGTCCTACCAGGTTCCAGTTGTAGCATGATTGGGAGCGCTTCACAGACAAAGAAATCCAACCAAGACAAAATTGCTTGGAAAAATCAGGCACAGGACAGCACATACATCCAGATAGAAACTGTAATTCACAGTGGTTGTAATTGCATTCCAACTGTCTGAGATGCGTAGAAACAAATACAGCTGGAGATCCATAAAGGGAGAAATAATGAATCACGTATCAAAAAGTAGTTTTTATTCCTGAGCTTTCAACCCCTGCCAGGGGCCTTCATCAGAGGCTAATGCTTAGACTTACAAGAATCAAAGGCAATATATATCAAAAATTACATGGGGGGCGGGGAGGTGGCTAAGTCAGTGTGATCGGGGGCAGGGGGGTTATTGGGTGTAAAGTTTTGTTTATTACGAACATGTTCTTAAGTTTGCATATGCTGCATTTATGTCCAAGTGTCTTTTGATGGCGTTCTCATTTGATAGCCAAGATTCAGCCAGCAAGAACTGCATGGAATGCTGTAAACTACGTTTCATGTTTCTGCTGTCGATTTCTTGTTTTTGGCATTAAAGAGGACTTTGCGCCTCTTGACCATGCAGTTCTTGCTCAGCGGTATACATAGGACAAACATCAAAAAAAACAATATTATTGTCGTAGATGGCTGGGGTGGCGACCTGGCCGGGAGGACCGGAGGAGGGCTTGCGCCTTCCCCAGACCATATGGGGGCGACCGCCTTGGTTGCTTTGGTGACTTGGAAGCTCAACCCTGTAGGGGCCCGTGGTCGCCGCCAGGGGGCACCCCAATGCCTAGAGAGCCCTGGACCTCAGCACTTTAGCCATACCCGGAAGTGCTGGGGGGAAGAGGACCGGGGACACGCGGAGTGCTTCCGGGTGCGCAGCTGGCACTTCCGCCACACAGGGGAGTGTCTGCGGAGGAGTGTCGGGAAGCACCTGGAGCCCATCCGGGCGTGCATATAAGGGGCCGCCTCCCTCCATTCGATGGCTGGAGTCAGGTGAAAGAAGGACGAAGTCTTGGAGGAGAGGAGTGGAGGCGGACAGAAGAGAAAGACATTGCGAGAAGGTCTGGACTTGAGGTGTGATTGGTGCTGCGGCACTGGGATTTGTGCAGTTTGTCAGCTGTAAATAGTGTAAATAAACGTGTGTTGGTGCAAAACATCATGTCTACCTGTCTGTAGACAGGTATATATATAGTGAATTCACCCTTCACATTTTTGTCAATATTTTATAATATCTTTTCATGGGACAACACTGAAGATATGACACTTTGATACAATGTAAAATAGTTAGTGTACAGCTTGTATAACAGTGTAAATTTGCTATTTGCTAGCTAGGATGTGCTCACTTTTGTGAGATACTGTGTGTGTGTATATGTATATGTGTATGTATATATATATATATATATATATATATATAAATGAGTCCAAGACATTATAAAGGTTTGGGGCAGCCACCTGTATATTGTTTTTCCCAGCTGCAAAATGGTTTTCTGAATCACATACACGATGTGCATATCACAGAGTCCAAAACAGAACTGCCTATAGTAGCCTAAGATGGAGACTTTAAAGGTTTTGAGAGGAACTGATGTCATCAAAGGGACCGGAACCAGAAGTTACGTCATCAGAGGGGCCGGCTTCGGAAGTGACGTCATCAGAGGCGCCGGAACCTTTCAGGATTTCCCAGGAAAGGTCTGTAGGGAACTGAGAAAGACAGTCGGTGCACTCCGCCACCCCCTGGTTGGATGTTTTATTACAATTACTCGAGCCCTTTAGCTGCCTCCTACTCGCACGTGTGTGACAAGCAAGGCCCAGACCCATCGGGTCGGGCGTCCTGCACCGAGAGGTCATGGGCACGAGAGAGAGCATCAGCATTGGCATGGAGAGAACCCTTACGATGAATAAGCGAAAACTTGTAAGGTTGAAGATCAAGAAACCACCTAGTGACCCGTGGATTTGACTCCTTGTGAAGGGCCATCCACTGTAAAGAAGCATGATCCGTCAATAGAGTGAACTCCTGGCCCAAGAGGTAGTACCTCAACTGTGTAATCACCCATTTGATCGCACGGGCTTCCCTTTCCACCCGCTGCATACCTGGTCTCTCGATCCAACAGTTTCCGGCTCAGGTACATGATGGGGTGTTCAACACCATCGACGCTTTGGCTCAGCACGGCACCCAGGCCTGTGTCCGAAGTGTCCGCCTGGACAATAAAAGGGAGAGAAAAATTAGGAGCTTTTAATATTGGTGCTGACGTAAGAGCCTGTTTTAAGTTACTAAATGCAGCGTCCGCCTTTTCAGTCCATACCATATGATTAGGAGCCCTCTTCTTTGTAAGATCAGTCAAAGGCGCCGCTCTCTCTGAAAACCGAGGTACAAACCGGCGGTAGTACCCGGCCAACTCGAGAAAGGCATGAACTTGCCTCTTGGTTCGCGGACGGGACCATTTAACAATGGCATCTATTTTTGAACACTGTAGTTTCAAAGTACCCCGATCCACCAGGTAGCCCAAATATTTAGCTTCTTTCAATCCGAAGAAACATTTCTTGGGATTAATAATACGAAGCCCGGCTTCTCCTAGTGTCCGCAATACCGCAGTGACCTGCTTTATGTGTTCCTTCCATGTGCTGGAATAGATGACGACGTCATCCAGATAGGCAGCACTATACGCATTATGGGGTTGGAGCACTTTGTCTACCAGATGATGGAAAGTCGCAGGAGCCCCGTGTAACCCGAATGGAAGAACACGATACTGCCAGTGTCTGCTAGGAGTGCTGAACGTGGTCTTGACCTTCGGAGTCCATTAAAGGAATCTGCCAGTACCCTTTTGTCATGTCAAGTGTGGTCATATATTCAGCTTGTCGAAGTCTCTCGAGGAGGTCATCCACGCGAGGCATGGGATAAGCATCAAAAAGGGAGACCTGGTTAAGCCGATGGAAGTCATTGCAAAACCTCCAACTACCGTCAGGCTTACTAACCAAGACAATTGGGCTGGACCAGGGACTATAACTTTCCTCAATCACTCCTAATTCCAGCATCCGCTTGATTTCCAGCTCCACTTCTGCTTTCTTTGCCTCAGGAAGTCTATAGGGGCGCTCTCGGACCATAACCCCTGGTTCAGTCACTATGTCGTGCGCAATCAGAGAGGTCTTTCCGAGTTTTTCACTCACCACCTCTGGGACGGACAGGATAGCTGATTCCAGCTCCCGTCTTTGTCTATAAGTTAATTCCTCGCCGAAATTAAGGGTGTGTCACAGACGGCTGGGGTTCTTACCCGGCCAGGACGCCTAGAAGGTCCGGAAGGTGGCAGTAAAAGCTTCCGGGTCAGGAGGACACAACCGCCCTGGAGCAGGAGAGGACCACGGGAGAGGAGGAGAGACTTTCCAACTCGTTGGGACCCGTGGCCACCGCCAGGGGGCATCTTATGCCTCCTAGAACCTGGGAGAACATTACTTCTGCCACACTTGGCAAGATGGCGAAGGAACCTGCCAGGGACGCCCGGAGTGCTTCCGGGGCAAAGGGCAGCACTTCCGCCACACCAGGAAGTGCTGCCGGAAGATCGTCATCAGCCACCTGGAGCGCATCCAGGTGGGAATAAAAGGCGCCGCCTCCCAGCAATCTGGGAGCTAGAGTCGGGAGTGGGAGCAGGACGAAGCTCCCAGGAGGAGATTGGCGGCAAAGGACTGAGTTATTGAAGAGTTCATTGTGGGTGATTATTGCTTTGTGCTTTGTGTCATGTTTGGGACTGTGTTTATTAATGATTAATAAACGTGTGACTTTTATAAAGATGTGGTCTCCGACTGGTGGTGTCCGGGCAAGTCTCACAGGTGTCTATGTGAGCAAAGAATGAGCAGAGCTGAGCGGAGGAGGGATCTGGTTCCCTCTCCTTCCACGGCTTCAGCAAGTTCACATTATAAACCGCTCAGTTGGTCTACGATTGGGTTGTTTCACCAAATAGTCCACCAATCCTTTTCTCTCCTTAATTTCATAAAGGCCTTGCCAATGGGCGAGTAATTTAGAATGAGTGGTGGGAATTAATACCATGACACGATCCCTTGGCTGGAATTCTCGGAGGGTCTTGCCACGATCATAATAACGGGCCTGTGCTGCTTGTGCCTCTTCCATATGACTTTTTAAAATAGGTCGAATTTTCTCAAATCTACCGCGTAACTGTGCGATATATTCCAAAATATTTGTAGAGGGAAAAGCCTCTCCTTCCCAACCTTCTTTCAAAATATCCAATATACCTCGGGGTTGTCGTTCGTATGACAATTCAAAAGGAGAGAACCCCATGGAGGCTTGTGGGACTTCCCGATAGGCAAAGAGAACGAGGGGGAGGAGTTGATCCCAATTCCTCCCGTCCCCGCTGACCACCTTGCAAAGCATCTGCTTGAGAGTCTGATTAAACCTCTCCACTAGACCGTCGGTTTGAGGATGATACACCGCGGTCTTTAAGTGCTTTATTTTCAGTAACTTGGCCGTTTCCCTGAACGTCTCCGAGGTAAAAGGTGTTCCTTGGTCTGTTAGGACTTCTTTAGGAATACCAACATGTGCAAATACTCCTACTAGTTCCCGTGCGATTGCTTTAGATGTAGCTGAGCGCAAGGGAACAGCTTACGGATATCAGGTTGCATAATCCACGAGGACTAATATATATTTATGTCCTCGGGCTGAGGGCTCCAAGGGTCCTACAATATCGACCCCGATTTGTTCAAAAGGGACATTAATTAAGGGAAGGGGAACGAGAGGAGCATGGTCCTTTCTAGGAATTTGCCGCAATTGACATTCTGGACAAGAAATACAAAAACGGCGAACCTCCTCGTTAATTCCCGGCCAATAAAATCTGAGCTTAATCAGCTCTAAAGTTTTTTCGGAGCCTAAATGGCCTCCAAAGAGGTGGATGTGAGCTAATTTACAAACCTGCTGCCGGTAAGTTCGTGGAATTAACAACAGTTTCCGAACCTCCACCCCATGTTCCGCAACCCGATATAATAGATCATTTTCTATTACAAAGTGAGGTCCTTGTGGCATGGGCTGGTGTGTGCGTTGGTCGTTGACAAGGACTACTGCATTTTTTGCAAATTTTAGGGAGTCATCATTCCACTGCTCCCTTTTAAAAAAAGCCGGTGTTTGTTTGAACTGAAAGTAAATGTCGGAGAGAGGGTCCGGTCTGACCTCAAGGGGAGGGGATTCCTCCTGAATCGTCGAGGTGCGGGTGGATGATGTATTCGCCTGCAGCTGACCAGGAATCTCCCGGTCCTCCTTGTGGGCTTCCGTATCTCTCTCCACCGGCTGTGTACTCGGCGTGGAGACAGCTTGAGACAAGTTATCCCCATCTATAATGAGGCCTAAGTTTTTATCGGGAGTAGTCAATACTTTACTGCATTTATTTTCTGACCAGTCCCGCCCTAGAATCGCTGACATGGGAGGATTAGGATGGATCGCCATGGGAAACTTTTTTAGCGATCCTCCCTGACTCACGAAACACAGGGCGGTGTTGTACATCCGGATGTCTCCGTGAATACATTTAATACTGGTCATTTTTTTAATTCTCTGTTGCGCTAAAACATATTGGCAATCAACAATGGAAACATTGCTGCCGGAATCAAGCAGGGCAAGGAGTTTATAACCATTAATGATTACAGATCCTGTATTTGAACACGTTAGGGGGTTGGCAAGAGCACACAAACTATTCACCCCAGTCCGGCTGGGGAAAAGTTTTTACGGAGGTATTTTAAAAAGAGGAGACAGGCTACCTGTTGAACTATCTGGCAGGTGATTAATTCAAATGGCCTTAGCCACACAGCTACCTGCTCCCAGAGGGCCATAGCCTGCTCCTGGACTGATCTCTCTGGATCAAGTATCCAGTTTTTTATTATTTTTACCTGCTGGACTTGGGTTAGCCCATATTTATCTGGGACCTCAGTCCCAATGGGTGGCTCAGCTCTCTCCTCCGAGAGAATATAATAAGCCCTTTTTGTTTTATCCCCAGAAAACAGCCTACGCCTGTATGTCCCCTTCACATTCTCCATTTGGTAAGTTATAAGCCCGGGGTTGTATTTGAGGAGCGAAGTCCTTCCTGACCCCCAAACACACTCCCCCCAGAAACTCGGCCCCAGTACTTTCCTACCTGGTTATTTACATGTTCGAGTCCCGGTTTCTTCTGGGACTTCATCCTGTTGGCTACGCCACTGTCATATAAATGAGTCCAAGACATTATAAAGGTTTAGGGCAGCCACCCGTATATTGTTTTTCCCAGCTGCAAAATGGTTTTCTGAATCACATACACGATGTGCATACCACAGAGTCCAAAACAGAACTGGCTATAGTAGCCTAAGATGGAGACTTTAAAGGTCTTGAGAGGAACTGATGTCATCAAAGGGACCGGAACCAGAAGTGGAGTCATCAGAGGGGCCGGCTTCGGAAGTGATGTCATCAGAGGTGCCGGAACCTTGCAGGATTTCCCGGGAAAGGTCTGTAGGGAACTGAGAAAGACAGTCAGCACACTCTGCCGCCCGCTGCTCAAATGTTTTATTACAATTACTCGAGCCCTTTAGCTGCCTCCTACTCGCACGTGTGTGACTATATATATAGCGATCCCTCGCTATATCGCGCTTCGACTTTCGCGGCTTCACTCCATCGCGGATTTTAAATGTAAACATATCTAAATATATATCACGGATTTTTTGCTGGTTCGCGGATTTCTGCGGACAATGGGTCTTTTAATTTATGGTACATGCTTCCTCAGTTTGTTTGCCCAGTTGATTTCATACAAGGGACGCTATTGGCGGATGGCTTAGAAGCTACCCAATCAGAGCATGTATTACTTATTAAATAAAACTCCTCAATGATATACGATATGCTTCCCGCGCGGTGCTTGATTGTTTGCTTTTCTCTGACTCTCTCACTCTCTCTGCCTGACGGAGGGGGTGTGAGCAGAGGGGCTGTTTGCACAGAAGCTGTTTGTTTAGAGGATACGGACTTCACATTGCTCCCTTCTTTGCGGCCGGCCGCTTTATCGCGGCGCTTTGGCATACTTAAAAGACAAAAAGCACGTTATTGATTTTTTGATTGTTTGCTTTTCTCTCGCGCTCTCTCTCTGACATTCTCTGCACCTGACACGCATTCCTTTGAAGAGAAGATATGTTTGCATTCTTTTAATTGTGAGAAAGAACTGTCATCTCTGTCTTGTCATGGAGCACAGTTTAAACTTTTGACTAAAGGGTGTTATTTCATGTCTAGAGGGCTCTAATAATGTTAACAGAGTGGGAGAGTTTATAAGGGCTTAAAATACATAAAAGTAACCATACAAACATATGGTTTCTACTTCGCGGATTTTCACCTATCGCAGGGGGTTCTGGAACGCAACCCCTGCAACGATCGAGGAGGGATTACTGTATATATATACTGTATATATATATATATATATATATATATATAATATATATATAATATATATACTGTTCATGATACTTAAAAGTTATGGACTTTCAGGTTGATATTTAAATCTTAAATCTTCCCATGTAAATGCTGTCAACAGTGCCTATTCTAGTGCTTTTCTCATTTTGTATAACAGAATTACTAACCAATCTTGTGTTCTTTAAGTGAGGTCAGATGGGTTGCAAAAATGTAAAGAAGTAGCTGAACAAAATTCCATTTCTAGATCACTGCACTCCATTGGTCATGTTTTTTTTTCTCTGACATCAGAACCTTACACCATCATTTCTTTCTACAATCAATTTGGGTAATTGGTTTCTGGCCCACTCCATTAACTTGCCCCATCAACATTGGAAATGATCCTTATGCATTATGTGTGACAGAACGATTCTGCTGAATGTTCATTGGGTTGTCTAAAACACTTCAGACAGTCTATATGTTATCCATGCAGTGCTGATACTCTTCATACATAAATAAATGTGCATATTACAATGACAAGCATGGTAGCTAAAAATGAATTCTCTTTATCCAGCAGAACATTTTAACTTGTCAGTTCCATCATCACTTTTCCACATATCACAACAATTTTATAATCACCACTGTGATCTACAGGTGTTGCTGTATATAATCCTTTTAGCATTTTTAGAAGCTGTGTAATGAAGCAAAGTTAATGTTTAAAACTGTCATGTGCCAGTACAAAGTTCACAGAAATGTATGTATTTCGCCAATTTTTTTTTGGGTTAATTAGTTGACATTTTATATTATTATAACTGCTTCTAAATTATTTTTATAACTGAACAGTGACTTCAATATTTTTTTTGTAACTGTAGAAGTGTACAGAAATTAAATCCATAATCTACAAAATCAGCATTTAACATTGTAGTAAAGCAATTTAATTTGAGACAATTAAGAATTCCACATGTGTTTATGTCTTTAGTGTGGGTGCCCGTTAAGATTCTTGCAAATAAGGCATGGCTTACAAATATATATTGTGCAAAGTTTGTCACACACGTGAGATTAGGAGACAATTTATGGGCTTGAATAAGAGCTCGGTATGAAAAGATGTATTTGATTTCAACCATTTTCATTAATTTCCAAGTATACAGGGTGGCTACCCCAATCCTTTTTTGTGGTCTTTGCAATTTCTTTCCAGGTCTTGGGCACATGTAAAAAAATGTGTAAAATGAAATGAGAAGTTTGTGAATGTCAAAGAAAAAACATCAACTAATAGTAAAAAACTAAATCAAATCATTCATTGGTGTGACCATCCTTTGCCTTTAAAACTGCATTAATTCTCTTAGATCTGCTGTTATTTAATTTATAAGGAAATTAACTGGTAGTTTTTCTAAGCATCTACAACAACATTTATTTATATAGCACATTTTCATACAAATAATGCAGCTCAAAGTGCTTTACATGAATAAGAAAGAGAAAAAAGACAAAATAAATAAGAATTAAAATAAGGGAACACCATCATAGAATAATAGTAAGGTCCGATGGCCAGGGAGGACAGAAAAAACAAAAAATCTCCAACCGGCTGGAAAAAAAAAAAAAATCTGCAAAGGTTCCAGGCCACAAGACCGCCCAGCCCCCTCTAGGCATTCTACCTAACATAAATGATCAGTCCTCATTGTATTCAGGGCTCTCATGAAAGAATTTGATGATGACGGTCATGTGGACTTCTGGCCTTTAATCCATCAATGTAGGGACATCACAGTGCTTTGATCAGGTGGTGGTGGTGCAGGTCACCACCCCAGAAAACCGGAAAAAGAACAGAAGAGAAAGTAGGGGTTAGTACGAATTTTAAATATGAATACCATGAATAATAATGATAATTAATTGAATATACAGAGCATCAGGATTAAACTAAGATGAAGCTATAAGAAAGCCATGTTAAAGTAATGAGTTTGCAGCAATGTTTTAAAGTGCTCCACTGTATTAGCCTGGCGAATTCCTATTGGCAAGTTATTCCAGATTTTAGGTGCATAACAACAGAAAGCCGCCTCACCACTTCTTTTAAGTTTAGCTCTTGGAATTCTAAGTAGACACTCATTTGAAGATCTAAGGTTACGATTTGGAGTGTAAGGTGTAAGACATTCCAAAATATAAGATGGAGCGAGATTATTTAAGGCTCTGTAAACTATAAGCAGGATTTTAAAGTCAATACTAAATGGCACAGGTAACCAATGTAGTGACATCAAAACTGGAGAGATGTGCTCGGATTTTTTTTCCTAGTTAAGATTCTAGCAGCTGCATTCTGCACTAGCTGCAATCGATTTATGTCTTTTTTGGGTAGCCCTGAGAGAAGAGCGTTACAGTAATCTAGTCGACTGAGAACAAAAGCATGGATTATTTCTCAGCATCTTTCAATGATATAAAAGGTTTAACTTTTGCTATATTTCTTAAGTGGAAAAATGCTGTCCTAGTAATCTGATTAATATGCGATTCAAAATTCAGGTCAGAGTCAATAGTTATCCCTAAATTCTTTATCTCCGTCTTGACTTTTAATCCTAATGCATCAAGTTTATTTCTGATAACCTCATTATATTCATTATTGCCAATATCTAAAATTTCTGTTTTCTCTTTATTTAGTTTGAGAAAATTACTACTCATCCATTCAGAAACACAAGTAAGATATTGTGTCAGTGAATCAAGAGAGTTGGGGTCATCAGGTGCTATTGATAAATAGAGTTGTGTGTCATCAGCATAGCTGTGGTAGCTCACGTTATGCCCAAAGATAATCTGACCTAACGAGTGCAGTTTCTATACTGTGGTTTGTTCTGAATCCCGACTGAAACTTATCAAGAATAGCAGGTTTATTGGGGTGGTCATTACGCTGCATAATGACTGCCTTCTGTAGAATTTTACTTAAGATTTGCAGGTTAGAAATAGCTTTAAAATTTTCAAAAGGAGAGGAGTCAAAATTATTTTTCTTGAGCAGGGGTTTAACTACAGCATTCTTAAGACAGTCTTCGAAGACCCCCGTATCTAATGATGAGTTTACTATGTTAAGAATACTATCAATTAGCATGCCTGATACTTCTTTGAAAAAACTTGCTTGTGTTGGGTTGAGGACGCAGGTGGAGGGACTCAGTTAAGAAATTATTTTATATAAATCAGGTAAATCTATCTTGGTGAAAGAATTTAATTTGTTTAAAATGGAATACAGTGGTTTAAGTGGTTCAGTACTGGAGAGATGTACTACATTATTTCTAATGTTTAATTTAAGGTGCACTGGAAGTTTTTTGAAGGCATTCCATTGAGTGACATGGATTTAGCAGACAATCAATCGTAAAGAATAAGACTCTGGGATTACTAGCATTGTTATTTATAATTCTAGAGAAATAACAGCGCCTCTCAAGACAGACTATGTTGTTGTATTCTGTTATTTTAGCCTTCAATATTTCATAATTGACAGTCAGTTTAGTTTTTCTCCATTTACGCTCAGCTCTCCAGCATGTTCTCTTAAGATCAGACACTCCTTGGGTCTTCCACGATATAACAGTACTAGAAGAGTTTTTAACTATCTTCTCAACTTAATATTGAAATTTTCCACCTTAATATTTACATTATTCTCACTATTATAGTAAGCACTACAAAGGGACTGGTTGCTTAGAATGTTTGTAAATTTTGAACCTGCTGATGAATCAAAGAAGCGTTTTTTAACAATATGCTTCTCGTGAACATTTTTTATCATTATTTCTATATTAAACAGTAATAGAAAATTGTCTGATAGACCAATATCAATGATCTGCTTCACATCAACCTTTAGTCCTTTAGTAATTACTAAGTCTAACATATGACCTTATTTATGTGTAGGCTGACTAATGTGCTGGCTCAAATCAAAAGAGTCCAGGAGGATTATGAATTCTTTTACTTTCAGGTTATACTGATTATACATATGAAAGTTAAAGTCATCAACTATTAGGAGTATGTTATAGGTCGTAATTACAATTGACACCAAGTCTGAGAATTCCTCAAAGAAAGACGCATTGTATTTAGGAGGTCTATACACGGATAATACTAGAAACTGAGAAACTCCATGAATAACAACGGCAAGATACTCAAAGGACTTGAATTTACCAAAGCCAACATCTTTACACTTTAACCGGCTCGAGTAAATGTTTGCTAAACCGCCGCCTTTATTACTTTGGCTATCCGCATGAGCAAAGCTGTAATTCGGAGGCGCAGATTCGATTAAAACAGCCACACCATCTGATCTAAGCCACGTTTCACTTAGTGCAATAAAATCAATTTTCCTATCACTAATAAGATCGTTGATGGAAAACGTCTTGTTGGTTAATGCGCTAACATTTAATAGAGCCATATTTAATGTTTCGGAAGAGCAGAACTGAATTGTATGTGCGTTATGGTTATTTGAGATAGAAATTAAGTTATTTTTATTACTCTGTGCGTATTTTTTATTTAATCTATAATCTGTTTTTATAGTTTTAATGCATTGTTCATCTAGAGGTGTAATTGTAATTTAATTAATCATACTTATGCCACTTTTCCTAGTTTTTTTACAGGCACTGAGGTTAGTTATTAGAGTGTTGATGCAGTGCACTTTTGAAGAAGATTTTCTTACCGAATTATCACAAGCGTTACGGAAGGGGTTAGAAGTAAAAACAGAGAGTCAATAGAGACAAATTACTTTAGTGATGTTTTCAGAGAGGACCTGGGCACCGAATCTATTTGGATGCAGACCATCCCGCTTGAAGAAATGGGGCATCTCCCAGAAGAGGCCCCAATTGTCTATGAACCCGATGTTTCGACTCTCGCAGAAGCCTTTCAGCCAGATGTTTAATGTCAGCAGACGACTATAATACTCGTTTGATCTTCTAACAAGAGGTAAGGGACCCGAGATGAAATTTCTTGCAGCCAGGGTCCTCTCCTTCATGGCTTTAATTAGTGCTGCGAAGTCCGCCTTGAGAATCTCCGACTGTTGGTGTCTCACATTGTTAACCCTAGCGTGTATCACAATGGATCCCACTGCCCTGTTCTTGTGCCTCTCGAAGACTGTCGGCGCACGTCTCATAACATCTTGGACACGAGCACCGGGAAAACAAGAGACAAAAGATTTCTGATTAGGGCATGCAATGTTTAGGTTTCGTTAGATTGAATCACCTATCACAAATACATCACCCGGGGTTGCAGGCAAACCAGTTCTGGGTGGAGATGCTTGCCTGTGTCAATGGAGGTGTTCTAGCCTTAAACCCCTGCCTGCATAACTGATGCAGGCCGAATTCTTCATCGTTGGCATCATCGCTCCGACGACAAGGTGTGGGGTGAAGCTCTCTTGGCCTTGAAAGTGAGCGGCACAGCGTGGAGTCGATGTTACCGAACTGTGTTTTGCTGTGACAGTTTCTGATGTCAGAGAGGATTTTTCCAGCCTGCAGATCCCTCAGGGGCCTCCGTCTGGACAAGAGTTTCTGGATCTGGATGTCGAGAGCCTGGAGTTCTTCGACGATGTGGTTCATCCCCCCATTAGTCATTGTTTTCTTCCGCTTCATTCCCTAGGAAAGAATGAAAGAAAGAGTATTAGACCACATCCATTCATCTAGGAGGACTTGCCACAGCTCTTCTGCAGACTTTGGCTATTTTCCTTCCTTATCTCTTTCCAGATAATTCCAGTGAGCTTTGATTTTGAGACCAGGGCACAGTGGGAGGACATGCCATCTATTGCTTTTCTTTTTTCTGAAGGTTCATTGTCCTGCCACACAATAAGCTGGAACTAGTCAGACACTTCTTGATGGTACTGAGTGATGAACAAGATTCTAGTTGTACTTCTCAGCACTAAGGATTCTATTCATTCTGATTGGATTATAAACTCCATTTGCTGAAATGCAGTCTGAAACCTTTAAAAAAAAACGTATGCGTGCTTCACTGTTGACTGCAGATGCTCATCCGATAGATGATCTGCAGCTTTTTTACTGTTTGAGCCCAAACCTTTAAATTTTCACTTCAATCTAGAGCACTTGCTGCCATTGTTCAGCACCCCAGGTGCTGTGTTTTTGTGCACAAGTGGGTCCCTTGGCTTTGTTTTGATTTCAAAAGAATTGCTTTTTGGTAGCAATCCGTCTATAAAGACCACTTATAACATGACTCTAGAGTGGTGTACTTTGGTTCCATTTGTTTCTGTGTGTTTACTTTTGGTTTCATAGGCATGGTAATTTCATGTATCTCTTATCTGTTGCACTCAATTCCTGTGGTTAACCACTGTGTGCCTGGTCCTTCTGAACTCGATTGTTTTCTTATGCTTTTTCAGATGAATTTGGGACCTACATCTTGATATTCCTATCTGCTGTGTAATGTGTTCTTGGGAGAAATCTAATGCAGGAAGACCACTTTAGTATGCTCACTTTTCTCATGGTGTAAGATGAGTTGAAGGTTACAATCTCACATTTACCACCTCCTCACCTTTAGTTTGGTTGTTCCTCACCCAAGTTTGTTTCGTTCTACATCTATTTTGGTTTCAGTTAAACAATTAGTTTCTCTCAACTAACTCATTATGTCCTCATTCACCATAATATACCTGCAAAGTCATTTTATCTGAAAAGTGTTCTGTTAATTAGTAAGTTACTTTCTTTAAAAAAAAGTCTCTGTAGCACAAAATGAGAATGAATGCTTGTAAATCTGAAATGTCCTCTTTTCTACTGACCCACTAATGCACAAGACCAAAAATAAACACGTAGAACTACATTTATGTTACAAAGCAAAGGTGACTAAGATTTTTGCACAGTAATATATATATATATATATATATATATATATATATGCACACAAAATGTCTGCTCATGCAGTTCCCAGTACAATTGCAGTGTTATTGACCAGCTGGCATATATCATGGCCTGTTCTTTCATTGCATATAGAAGTAATTAAGTATTCATAAGAGATCCAAAAACAACTTCCTATTCTAAAGTCAAGCTGAGAAGACACAGGAGCATTTAAGTAAATGTGTCAAACACTGGGCAATAGCAATTTATTTCCATTTCACTGATTCTCAATTTTAGCAGTAACTTAAAGAAAGAATCTAAATCTATACAGATTTTAATGTGCTTGGCTGAACGGTCAAGAAGAAATTCCTTCAGATTGAGAATTTCAATTCTCTTTAAGTATGCTCAGTCATGGGGAAAACATTGTCTGTGGTGGGCGTGCACTGTCTATGGTTGATTTGTGACTCACACTCCCATACAGCCAGGATAGGCTCTGGCTCCCCATGACTCCATAACTGGATGAAGTAGTTTGAAAATGAAGACATAAATAGATGAATAGGTTGCTACTGGACCGAAAAATTACTTGTATTTTAATGTTTAGCAATCTCTGTAAGAGTATCTGTGATATTTCCTGATACAGTTTGCATTCATTATCAGTATTGGACAGCATGTTGACTAAAAATATTAAGTTTTGTGTCAGGCTTTTTTTGAGAAGAGAGCTTGTTTTCTAATGCTTACTTGTTGCTTTTGTCTAATCATAGGACTGCTCTTGTACCAGGCATGCGTGGGCATTGTAAAAAGGTTTGGGGCAGCCACCCATATAATATTCCTGGCAGCAAATGGTTTTTTGAAATAGCACAGAGCTGTTGACAATACTGAGTCCAAAACAGAACTGACGAGGGTTGGAAAAGATGGCAGCTTTGAGGGATCAGACCGGAAGTGATGTAGGGGACCTGGAAGTGATGTACTTCTGATGTCAGCCTGTGTGCCAGAAGTGACATTCTTCTGGGTGCCAGAATCAGCATCGTCAGCTGATTAGCTATGAATTAGCTATGTTTTCCTGCGGCTGGTCTGTACAGATAACAGGAGAAGGTTTAATGCACCCTGCCACCTCCTGGCCTGGCATGGAATTACCATTGCTTGGTCCAGTCAATGTCCCCCTACTCACATGTGTGTGACAGCATTTATGGCAAAACTACATTTATGAACTGGTAGGGTCAATACCATTTGGGATAAAGAGAACATTCCTTGATAACATGGGATCAGTGAATGTGTCTGGCCATAAAGATTCACATATGAGGCACAGGAAGCCTGAACTGTAAAGCTTCATTCGTATTACAAGCCTCATTGCTCAATTCCGATTATTTGCTCATAGTGGATTTGACGGTTCACATTCCTAAGTACAAGTGACGTATAAGTAACTGTTCTCCAAAACGGCATGCATTCACACATTGATATATTGATTTGTGCATGAATCATCTGGGTCACCAACGACAAAAAATCGTCATATTTGAGAGATGACTCATGGTATTACAACTGATAAAATGGATGCACTGGAGGACGGAACAAGTTTTTGAACTGTATATGATTCGTTAGAAAAGTAAAAAAAAAAAAAAGCCAGACGGCTAGCTTTTGCTGTTTTCACAGCTATTGCTGGTACAGCTGCACCAGAGATGTGTGGGTAAGTGAAAAGAGCCAGCAGTGGTGAGATCAAAAATCTTGACCTATGTTAAATGCAATAGCAATTGTCTAATTTAACCAGGATTTTTTGCAGTCTGCCCCATTAACCGTGGGATTATCAATTTGCTACATTTTTGTACGAGTAGTTTTTTGAGAGACGTAGTTTATTTAAATATAAATGTACAAACACACATGCCTAGCCCCTGACCTTAAATAAAATGGTTGTGACCGTAGAATAAATTAAAATTTCTACCAAGACAAGAGCAAAATGCATTTATATAGTTAATGTAAAATGCTTTACAATATGTAAAAGAAAAATAGTTTTCAAAAAATGAAAATCAATGATCTCTTGTGGAGGTTAATGTAAATTACATTAAGTTGAATTTATACAGTTTATACTGCAAAACAGTGTCTGTTTATATAAATGCAAATACTGTGGTCACATGGAACAGAAAAAACAAAATTGTTGTGAATACTGAAGGAAATTACCCTGCCACACCTTTAAATGGGATACAGATATTCTATAACATTGCTAGAAAACTAGATGCGGCAGATGTCATCACAGTAGTAGTAGTCCCCTTTTCAGAATCATAAGTGGATGTACTTTGTCCAGGTGGCAGTCACATAGAATCCTACTACAGGAAACTCAAAAGAGCGAACAAAGGCAAAAATAGATTTGTAACTGGAATAATTAGTAGCATCTAATAGTACTAATGTAAGAAACAGCCATACCTGCAGCTGTGGACAAATGCGTACCCTAAAATATGTGAGTATACAGTATTAATTATATTTATTAAGACACCTAGGCAACAGCCAGGTATTCCAAAGAAACAGCATAACAACCCTAAGCAGTATATAAAGTTTTGGGCATCCTTGGTAAACATTTAATTCAAAAGTGAGCACACCCTCTGCATGGTGCCACCATAAATATGACATATTTCAGCCTGTTTTAAGGCAATTGTATTTTAATGCATTTTATTTATTTGGTAAATTGATCAGATTAGAATAAAATCAAACATTACATGCAATACAAGAACACAAGGCCAATTAATGTTTACCTGTTTCCTTGACAGATTTTTTGAATTTTTCAACAGAAGTTTCACTCACTGATCTTGTTACTGGAGAGTGATGATGCATTACCCGTTGATTAGAACATGTAAGTATAGGGCAGAGTGTTGGCACTGTGGCTAAGGATCTGAGCTGGTATCTGGAAGGTTGCTAATTCAAATCCTAAGAATGCCCGAAGGGATTCTACACTGTTGAGCCCTTGAACAAGACACTTAACCTGAAAACTTCTCCTGGGGCACTGTACAATGGCTGACCCCCAAAGGTCATGCGAAAAGACAAATAAAAACAAAATATATATAAAAAGTTCCATCCAGTCCAAGTAAGAATTCCAGTGCACTCTATAAATGTGACAATGATAACTCTCTAATATTCAAAGAGGAAACATTCAAGGCAACTTCTACACAACAAATTAATTATTGCTTTGCATTTTGAATTATTTTCTTTATCCCTGCTTAGAATAAACTTAAGTTGAAATTGCTATATTCACCTCTTTACATAGATATGAGTGTTTAGTGGAACAAAGCTAAGCTGCAATAAATTAAAAACAGATTAGAATTAGTCATAAATAAATTACATTCACTTCCACAAATTACTCAGGATTTTAGGAACACATTTTATAAGAACCAGCCTTGTGAAAAGAGACATGAAGTGAACATAAATGAAGGTGAACAAGAATGATTAAACACATCTTTGCACATCCTCATTTGGCAGAAGACTTGGAAAATACAGTCACCTGCTTTCTTTCTATCTTCATCCTCTTATCTAAGCACCACATAAAAAAGCAAACTAGTTTGGGAATAGTGCAGTTCAGTGTTCTTGCTTAAATTAATAAATGAAACTGATTTATGAGTTCATAAAACAGTTACTGGCAAGGATCTTTTATATTAAAAAAGCATGAGGCAAACCCAGAAAACATTAATGTGCAGCTGCAACAGTCATCGTTGAAAATGACGGAGATTTGCAAGAAAATCACAATTAAACATTTTGTAGGCACACTGAATTATATAGGAGTTGTTTCCAGTAAAGACATTTGGATAGATGCTATATACTATAATTGTGTGGTTTTAAAAGCTAGCCAATGCAGGCTTGTAGCTACTGTTAAGAATGGCTGCCATTGTTGGCCTTTTAAGTACATTGCGAGAGTATTTGCTTAACATCTGCTATGTATTAAGATACCTCAGAAATGTGCAGGTGTTTGTTCTCTACACATTCCTTCAGTGCCCAGGACAAGATGGATTGAAAACACCTGAAGATTTCTCAATCTTTGAAATTGAATAAGAGGGACTGATATTTACCCTAATTCTCAGGAGAAGTTGTTATAGTGTAGTATAGACATTTAGTGGTTTATTCCAAAAATGAAAAAAAAAATAGTTGCATTTAGAATCAGAGGTCCAGTTTACATGGGAACTGCTGTGAGATGTCAGTGTAGCTAGGTGTACAAATGAAAGGGTGCATGTGTCTGTTATGCATCACAAGAGACAGTACATCAGCTTTACCTTTTAAAAAGGATCTCATCATGGTGATGGTATAGAAATTGTGCTTCAAGGATGGGTTTTACAGGGACCAAAATTATCAGCCTTCATGGGGCAGGATAGCCATTGTAATTTAATGCAGTCAAGTGTTGGTAGGTTGTTGCTGGGCTCTTATTCCCATCAGGAAATAGAAGAAAAAAACACATCATGGAAGAACTGGTGGCTCAAACAGGTCATTATATTTCTAATTTAAAAGATTTATTCCAACGTTGCCTCCTTCATCAGGTAATGCCTTATGAAATAATCTCAATAGAAGCATAGTTGAAACTCAGTGTATGACTTTTACTACAACTGTAGCTGATTGCTCGCTATTGGTAATGGCTTTGAGCAGCTTAGACCGAAATCAGAGATGGGCCAAATACAATAAGAAGTTCCACTTATTAATTGGGGTTGACCACTGGATTTGATCATGGAGACAGAGACTTTATAACAAAGACAGCTAGTCTTTAACAACACATCAGTAGAAAATGGGGTTACCATCCTTGCACAGTGTTGCAGCATATAGTAGTAGCAACATCTGCATAAGCACAGGACAAGTGCCAATCAAGTAAAGAGCTATACTATAAATAAATGAAGAAACAATCAAACAAATAAATAGAAATCAAAACGGTTAATGAGGGTAAAGAGACATTAGGATGAATGTGAGCAGTCCTCCACAATGCTGAAGGCATTATGGATGCAATATTTTATAAAGATGCCATTAATGGAGGGCAGAGAGGTCCAAATGATTGTTTCTGCTGTGTGTACTATCCATTATAGGACTTTGCGATAAACTGCAGTTCTCAAACCAGATATTCATGCAGCTGGGCATGCTGTTAAAGCCCCTGTAGAATGTGGTAAGAATAAGAACTTACCAATCTCAGCCTCTGAATGAAGTTGAGATGGTGCTGTGCATTTTTGGCTATGGAGGTGGTGTTAATTGACCAAATAAGGCCGGCTGCCAGTTGCACACCAAGGAATTTGGTGCTCTTGACCAATTCCATGGTACAGCCCTCAAGGTGCAGTGGGGTGTGGAGAGCATGGCCCTTCTGGAAGTCAACAATCATCTCTTTCGCCTTATCCGCATCAAGAGACAGATTGTTGTACCTGCACCAGTCTGCCAATTGTTGTATCTCCATTCTGTAATCAGACTCATTCTCATTGCTTATGAGAACCACTACCATTGTGTCATCAGCAAACTTAATGATGGTATTGGAGCTGTAGGCAGTTGTGAGTCAGCAGTGAACATGACTAGGCTGAGTGGGGTTAATGGGGGTGAGTACCATTACTGAGCATGATGGTACTGGAGATGGTGTTACAGATGCGGTCTCATGTCTCTTTGTCAGGAACTCCAGGATGCAGTTACATAAGGATGTCTTGTCTAACAAGCTCAGCTTCAATATTAGCTTCTGAGGGATGATGGTAGTGAATGCTGAACTGAAGTCTATAAACACCATTCTAGTATAAGTGTCTCTTTTGTCCAAATAGGACAGGACTAATTGAAGAGCATAGGATATGGCATTCTCAGTGATACTTTTTAGATAGGCACAATGAAGAGGGTCATACGTTGTGAGAAGTCCGGCTTTTAGGTGGCACGACTAGCCTCTTGAAGAACTTCATGATGAACAATATATGTGCTATAGGGTGATAAGTCATTGACGAAAGAGGCAGTAGACTTCTTCAGCACAGGTATGATGGTGATGGTTTTGAAATACTTGGTGATGACTGCCTGCCTCAGGGAAATGTTGAAAATGTCTGTAAAGATATTCATCAGCTGTTTTTCACATTCCCTGAGCACTTGGCCTGATATGTTGTCTTGTTCAGTAGCTTCTTGTATTGCCAACCATGGTGTCTGTTGTGAATTTAAGTATTTGGACATTGGCAGCTTTGTCTATTGGTTTTAAAATAAATAGTTCTTATAGTTGAATATTTTTGTTCTAATGACAGTGCCATCATCATGTCACTAATTTGTGATGGTATCTTCTTTCTGATGAGGTCATTGTAGTTATTTTTGGAACGGGAACAGTGATGTTGTTTACAGCAACTTTGTCACCAATTATGTAGCCACCACTTCATTATGTGTAACATCATGTTGACCAGACTTGTCCTGATTGTTAATGTCCAAGATTTGGATTAAAAACAGACGTCAGCAGTTAGTATTAGTGAGGGCTAAGAATCTTGACCAAGTGTAATCAACATGTATTTTGACTTTGATTTTTGGATAGCCTTTTTGAAATTTCATCATTGATTTTCTGAGTAATTCCTTCATTTTTTTTTTCACTGGACACTGCCTCTTCACTGTCCCAGTGATTTGATTTCAGCCTTTTTAATCTAAGAAATAATTCACCCTCTACAGTTCCCAAATCCTTGATAAATCATGTAACTGCTGGGAGGTTGTCACCTAGTTAAGATGCTCAAACATAATGAAAAGGGTATTTCACTGACTGTGTATTTAAGAGTGCCCTTACTGTTTCTGTTCCTTGACCATTCTTTTACTGCTAAAATACTGAAAGGGTTTCTTCAGGTCATCTGGCAGCTTTTCAGCAATATTTTTCTCTAAGTACTTTTAAGCATTCCTAGCATCCTTTTTAATGGTTGCTTACATGTTGCATTCCTGTCACATAATGTACGTTATGTAAAATATGATAACCACATGTGTTGTGTTTGTTTTATTACTGACAACACTGTGAGATGGGGCCGGATTAATCATTAAGCAAAATAATCATGTGCTTAGGGCATCAAGAGAAGGGGGTGCACCACAGAAATTTTCCATTGCCAGATTTACTATGGACAATAGGGTGCAAAAACTATAAATGGTGCAGCTGAACCTGGTTCTACAAAAAGGGGCTGCCACATTAAATGAAAAAATTACATACATATATAGCCTATAATAAAAAAATAATAACAAAATAGTAATAACAGAGGTTGGGGGACATCAAGTCTTTTAAATTCTTAGGCCCTGACGTGAAAACAAAAGGAAACTGTGTATTTTGCTAAAGCTAATGAATAATCCTGGAAAATGAATTATAAAAAGATTTTGCTGTTTGAGAATGACATTGTTTGGGCAGAGAGATAAAATAGATGGGTCATGTATTAAATATGTCATCTGGCCTGATGTATTGCATAATGTATAAAATGGTTTTCATGTTGATCTTTTGTGTTCACATAAAATATTTATTACACAACAGCCTAAGAGGACTTTTCATTTTATACCTGAATTCTCAGTTACAATAAAAAAGAATACTTGCTGCGTAAAATGAAACTGATTTTGCTGACACCAGCAAGACTTGCACACGTGCGGTTAGAAATCAAGTTCATCAAATGGTAATTCCATCCAGAGTTTAGGATTGGCACTCTAGCCTAATGCCTGTCCACTCCTTTCTCCTGCAGACCTGATGACAAGCGACAGGAAGACAAGTGACATCACTCTCAGGTTCCAGTCCCCTGAGCCTTACATGCCTCTTAACTGGCTCCACCTCTGTCTTACCTTCAGTCTAGTAATGGACTCACATCTGTCAAAATGTTATTCGGAACACATGATAAATCATGTTTGTTATTTTGCTTTTTGCTATTTTGCAATTATAAGGGGTTTGCCTAAGGGTGCCACAAACCTTTATCTTTGTTCTGTTCTTCATTAACACTATGTATCTTCATCACATGTTGATGTTTTTTGTTTCTTGTAAGATTCCCATGGAACAGTAAATTTCTAGAGCTAAGTACAGATGAACTGTTTTAAACACCCTTAACCTTATAAACACTTAGTTTTATATTTTAGGCATCTTATGCATTAATTTTGAAAGAAAAAAAATGATTTAGAGGAACTTTTTAGCAGGAATAATATATTACTGTTCTAATCTAAGATCATTATTTTGTAGAAAATGCATTTGAATGAAGCCATCCTGCATTGTTGTGTTCTGGATAAGTGTAGCATATTTAGGATATTGTTTTTTTTTTTGTTTTTTTTTTTAATTTCTTATCAAGAACTGCTCAGTTGTGCATACACCAGATCACTTAGTCTTGTAGGACAGTGGCTGTCATTTTTCAGTCAGCATTTTTCCCCTGACTTGGGTTCAAAGTCGTATTTCATGTCTGTTCTTTCCATTTTTTGTGCCATTTATTTATATTAATGTTTCTTTTGTTTATTATGTGCATTATTCTTTGTTTGTGCCTATGACTATAAAATTCCTTGCATATATCCCATGTGTTTTGTGGGCGGGACTTCATGCCAATCACTGCCAGGAACTGGCCTCCACCCTATAAATCCAGAGGGTCTCCCATAGCTCCTGGTGCTTCATTTCGATGTGCTAGGGAGTTTTCTGTGATTTCTGTATTTTTCACTATGCCTTGTGCTTACAGTGATGTATTGGAATCTTTTGACCTTCTGCTCTGTTTTTGAGTTTGCCTTGGGATTCTGTATTGGAATTGCTTTGCTGTGGATTGTTTTGCCTTTTTAGGCAACTCCTTTTTTTTTTTTTGTTGTTGTGCTCCGCTGATCTTTTTGTGCTACAGAGCATTTTCGTTAAAAACACATTTTTTATTTTACAAAGATTCCTTAAAGCCCTTTTTTGTTTCTATTCAGGGTTTTGATGGTAAATCCCCCCCAAATGGGGCAAATTTTGAAAGTATTGACGGGATTTATGTGCTATTGGGATTCCTAGTTCATTCATCCTGGGGAGGTGCCGAAATCCTATCTGAATCTTTAGCGTCGAATGTAAATTCCACCTTTCTTTCAAAAGAGTCTCAGTCGACTGTATTCACTGGGACCTTTTCCAGAAGATCACTATAGAGCTGTGTCTATTATTCTACTACAGGTATACTGTATATACATGTGTTTGAAAGACATATCCATTGAAATTAGCATTCAGACATAGTGCAAGAATATTCATTCTTTAACATATAATTAAAATGTGCCTTTTTAGCTGGTGCAAATTATATTGCACATACTGTTTATTTAGTGTTTTTCAAGTTATCTTTGGAATTTAGCACATACACATTGTTTAAAATAAAAAAAATGACTTAATAAGCTAAGTATATGTTTTGCTTATATGGCAAACTCAACTTTTCAAGTAAAACCAGATGTTTGTTTATATTGAAAGCCAATCGTTTCTTTTAATTATACTTACTGGTTAAGGCCACCAGGAATATCAAAATGCACACAGAATGATTCTATTAAAATCAAAGACATTGTTGCAGTGAGAGCAGTCATCAACTGAAAGACCACCAGTGACATGACCTATGCTGGCCTAGGGTTTTTGCCAGTTACATGCACATTTTTGTTTTATAAGCATTCCAAATATGTAATGTATCATTAATATTTGCCAGTTACTGATTTTCTTGCTTAATAAATACCTTCCATATACACAGCTAAGATTATATGCTTAGACATTAGAAACACTATGATTGGGCCAACAGTCTTGTTTTATGTACTGGAAATGTCCTATAGCTAAAGAAGTTAAATGTTGTGTTAACATGCAATATTTTATTTTTATCAAATAAATATAGTTGTACTGTTTATATTTGTTCAAAAAAGACATAGTGTTCTAACACAGTATACGTAGTATAGTGAGTAGAGACAATATAAGTACACTAGGCAGAATTGAAATCTATTATGGTGACCATCGTTTGTGTCATTTGAAAAAAGAGACAGTATTGCTGGTAAGAGAGTTAAACACACAATTCAAAAATTATCATTTAACAATTGTGGTGGTCAATTAACTGGCTTAACTTTCATAAATGGGCAAAATGAGATTTGTAATTATGGCAGCATTTCGAAACCCAAACTTCTTAAGGGTTTAATTTCTTTTTTACAATGAAGAAACTTTTGCTTCTTTTAATTTAAAGTTTGGACAAGTAAAAACCATAGTCTTTCATCCTCAAATAGGAATCTGTGCAGTATGTTACCAGTTGACGCCTGCATGAAAGTAAAACATGGAATGGAAGATGTTTGAGTGACATCATACAAATGCACAATGATGCAAACATTTAATTACCAATAAAACAAGAAAAACAGACCAAAATATATCTAAACTACTAGATCATGACATGCACAAGTACAGATCAAAACCATTAACAACATTACTCTTCTATCAATGTATAAAGGAGCAAAATAAAACTTGAGGTTAATAAACTGAACCATTGCTCATTAACTGAAATTCTTCATTTTGATGCTCAAGAATAATTTTTCCAAGAAGGTCTGCCTTCTGTTTTTTTTTTTTTTTTTATTAATTTTATTGTAATCATTCCATACAAATAGATCAATTTTTACAAAAAAATAGGATTGAAAACAAGTCGACCCCCAGCCCTGAGAGAGAGAGAGCATGGCAACGGGGTAAAACCTAAATTAATGAGTTTAATAGGGCAACAGAGATGGATGGAGAAGAAAAAGAAATGCGGAGATACAGTAATTGCTTCCTTGGTGCCTTAAGCGCTTATTCTAAAATATTATTGATTAGATCCTGCCAGGTTTTGGAAAAATTCTGTACAAATTCTCTAACTAAATATTTGTTTTTTTTCCAATTTCAAATAGTATAAAACATTGGTTTTCCACTGACTTAAAAGAGGAGAGTTAGGATTCTTCCAGTTTAGCAAAATAATTCTGCATGCCAAACGTGTAGTAAATGCAATCACAGTTTGTTTGTCCTTGTCCACTTTAAACCCATCTCGAAGAACACCAAACACAGCTTTTAATGGGGTAGGAGGGATTGTGACACCAAGGCTGTCTGAAAGGCACTTCAAAATTTTGGTCCAAAATGATGTTAATTTGGTGCAGGCCCAAAACATGTGACCCTGTGAGGCTGGGACTTGGTTGCAGCCTTTGCAGGTTGGATCTTGCCCTGGAAACATTTTGGACAGTTTTAGGCGAGACAGATGTGCTCGATATATAATTTTGAGTTGAATAATGGTATGCTTTGCGCATATGGAGCTTGAGTGAAGTCTCTGCATTGCTACTTTTCACTCCTTTTCTGATATATTGATTAAAAGATCTTTTTCCCATTGTCCTCTTGGAGCTTTGAAAGGGAGGGACTGTAAAATAATTTTATATATTGCTGAGATAGTGTCTAAGTACTTGAAACTGAAAAATATTTTTTCCGGCATGGATGAGGGTGCAAGATGAGGAAAATCGGGCAGGTTCTGTTTAACAAAGTTCCTAAATTGAAGATAGTGAAAGAAATGTGTAGCTGGAATTTTAAATTTGGAATGTAATTGTTCATAGGATGCAAAGATGTTGTCTATATAAAGATCTCTAAGCAATTTAATCCCAAATCTTTTCCACATATTAAAAAACTGCATATGTTTGCGAGAGTTGAAAGAGGTGGTTCTCTTGCAGAGGTGCCACAGATAAAAGCTTAAAATGCTTTCTACATTGGTTCCATATTCTGAGTGAGTGAAGTACAACTGGGTTATTAGTATATTGCAGATAATTTGCATTTATTGGGGCACAAAGCAGGGAATATAAAGAAGTACTGCAGGATTTTATTTCTATTGCGGACCAGGCCTGTGTATGTTCATCTGTTTGTGTCCAGGTTTTTATAGCTTGTATGTTTGCTGCCCAGTAATAAAAATGAAAATTAGGTAGAGCCATGCCACCTTCTGCCTTAGGTCTTTGTAGGGTCGCTCTTTGGATACGTGGATGTTTTGAGTTCCAAATAAATGAGGTTATTGTTGAATCTAATTGCTTAAAAAAAGATTTATTGATGTACTGTATATTGGAATGTTTTGAAATAAAAAAGAAGCTTAGGAAGAATATTCATCTTAACAATGTTAATTCTTCCAGCTCGAGTGAGATGAAGGGTTGACCATCTATGCAAGTCTTGCTTAATTTTTTCCATACAGACGGCGAAATTTTGTTGATAAAGAGCTTTGTGTTTACTTGTGATGTTTACCCCGAGGTATTTAAACTGATCTGCAATAATAAAAGGTAGGGTGTCTAATGTTATATGCTTGAGAATTCACAGGAAAGAGTACACTTTTATTCAGATTAACTCTGAGACCAGAGATATTTTGAAATTCTGTAAGTGCTGTTAAGACTGCAGGCACAGAATTTTGTGGCTCTGATATATACAGTACCATATCATCTGCATATAGAGAAATTTTTTGTTCCAGTCCTTCTCTGATAATCCCCTTTATCTGATCAGCATTTCGACAGTGAACCGCTAGTGGTTTAATGGCGATTTCAAATAGTAGTGGTGACAAGGGGCATCCTTGTCTGGTACCACATTCTAGTTTAAAGTAGTCTGAGCAAATGTTGTTAATACAAACTGAAGCTTCTGGATTGGTATACAGTAGTTTGATCCATGCACAAATGTTCGGGCCGAACCCAAATTTCTCTAATGTAGTGAAAAGGTATTTCCATTCAATCATGTCAAATGCTTTTTCTGCATGCAATGATAATAATATTTCTGGGGTGTTTGACTTTGTTGGTGAGTATATTACATTAAACAGGCGTTGAAGATTGGAAGATAAGTGTCAGCCCTTGATAAATCCAGTTTGATCTTGTGATATTACCGAAGGCAGCATTTTCTCCATCCTTCTAGCTATGATTTTTGAGAGTATCTTAACATCATTATTCAGTGAAATTGGTATGTATGATGCATATTGTAATAAGTCCTTATTTTGTTTAGGAAAGACGGTGATTAATGCGAAAAGTTGGTGAAAAGTTTGAGGTAGAATTTGATTGTCTCTTGCTTTTGTAAATGTTGCTAATAGGAGGGGAGCTAGCTGAGCGGAGAATTTATTATAAAATTCTGCAGGGTAGCCATCTGGGCCTGCTGCTTTCCCGCCTTGAAGTGACTTTATAGCATCTAGTAATTCTGATAGCGCCAGAGGTTTATCCAGTTCTTCCACACTAAAAGTTTCTATTTGTGGTATCTGTAAAGTATCCAGAAATGCATTAGATTGTGTGTTGTCTTTGTTAAACTCAGTGGAATATAAGGATTTATAGTAGTCTCTAAATGTGTGCATTATTTTTTTATGGTCAATGATTTTGTCTCCATTTGTGTTGGTGATTACTGGGATTGCATTGCGAACTTCTTGCTTGTGGATTTGTTGATCTAAAAGCTTATTAGCTTTCTCTCCGTGTTCATAGTAATGATGTCTGGATTTATAAATTAGTTGTTCAGTTCCTTTAGTTGTCAACAGGTTGAGTTCTGAATGCAGAGCCTGTAGTGCCTCGCTTGGAAGCCTGGCATGTTCTTCATCTATTCTAGTAATTTCACTTTTTAGCTCTGATACTTTCTTGGTTTCTAATTTATCCTTGTGGGAAAGATATGAAATAATCTGTCCTCTTAAGAAGGCCTTTACAGTTTCCCAAAGTATTCCTGCAGAAACCTCTGAGGATGTATTTGTCTCTAGGAAGAAACTGATTTGTTTGGATATAAATTCTGTACAGTTCTCGTCTGCTAATAGAAGTGGGTTAAGACGCCATCTGCTAGGTCAAGATCAGAGGTGCATGGTTGGAAATAACAATAGCATCGTACTTGCAAGATTTAATCGTAGGCAAAAAAATATCTATAAAGAAATAATCAATTCTTGAGTAGCAATGATGTACTGGTGAGTAGAAAGAATATGTTCTTGAGTTTGGGTTTAGAAACCTCCAGGGGTCTGATAAGTTGTGGTCATTTACAAACTGTGTAATTGTCTTTGCAGTGTTAGATATCATCCCCCCTGTGATAGTCCTATCTAAGAGTGGATTTAAAACACAATTAAAGTCCCCTGCTATTATAATTTTATGAATTATATTAGGAATGGATGGAAATACATTTTGCATGAATTCCTTATCGACATTAGGTGCATAAACATTTATCAAAATCATTTTACAGTTAAATATGTTGCCCATGACCATCACATATCTCCCTTCAGGATCAGATACTACATCTGATGCTACAAATGAGACTGTTCTACGTATGAGAATTCCCACACCTCTAGTTTTTCTTGTAAAGCTAGAATGGAACATTTGGCCAGTCCAGTCCTTTTGCAGCCGGAACTGATCCTTGCTTAGTAAGTGGGTCTCCTGTAAAAATACTATTTTAGCATTTAAATCTGTTAGGTAAGAGAATACTTTCTTTCTCTTTAATTTGTGATTCAGGTCTTTAACATTCCAGCTCACAAAGTTAACTGTCCCATCATGGAGACATTGATTCTGAATTTTTGATGTTATTTTATAGTCTTAACTGGAAGTGAGACAGCTTCAATCTTAATTTCCTATTTTCCCATGAGTTATTGCCATGCAGCCTATTGTTAGGTTGATAGTTATAATTATAAGGATTAAAAGGATAGATTAGATATAGCCTGCTCTCTTTCTCTCCCCCCTTATCCCCCCCGTTTTGCCTCCCCACGTGAGGCTAGACCCTACTTCACAAAGTCCCAGTCCTCTGACATACCTAGAGACAGAGCACGTCCAAAGCAAAACAAGCCCCCACGCAGCAGCGTTTGAGGATTAAAAGTAGAGATATCTATTTTCAATATAGTCTAAATACTATATGCCTAAAATATAATCATTAACAAACTATAAGCATAAAATATAATCTTCAGCAATCTTAAATTATTAAGATAATAAACCCAGGGAATGGTGTTAGAAAGTGGTCCAGGATAAGCATAGTAAGTCCTAATGCAATAATAATGCAATAATAACAATAACAATAAACCAAGGGTATGATGTTAAACAGTCTCCTTTAGGGTAGTAAAAAGAAAAAAAAGAAAAAACGATTAGTTTCTTCCACACACATGTCTAAAACTGTAATTAAAACATAAACAGAAAGCGTCCGAGTAATGAAAAGGATGCATAACTATAATACCCGTATTATTACAAGTGGATCAGACAGCAGGTGATATCTCCTTGCCATGCAATGACAGGATGTAACTCATTATTGTGTTTCAGAATAGTATTGGGATCAGCTTTCTTAATTCCTTTTCTGCTTCCTCCTTGCTGGAGAAGACGTAGTATTGGCCTTGAATATTCACTTTCAGTTTGGCAGGATACAAGAGGTTGTATCTGATATTGGCTTGCCATAACCGCTGTTTAATGTTGTAGAAGGCTGTTTAGCAGCTGTTGAGGGAGAGAAATCAGGGAAAATACGAATGTGGTTATTTTCAAATATAATCTCTTGCTTGTGTCTGAGGAGTGCCATCACATCTAGCTTACATAGTAATCTTTCAAAGTGAACAATAAAAGACCTAGGTCTAATGGTATTTGATCCGCGTATGCGATAAGCTGCTGCTATCTCAGTATCTAATTTAAAGTCATCTCCAATTATTTTAGAGAATAGTTCAGCTATGAATTTCACTGGGTTTGGACTTTCACGATTCTCAGGTAGACTTTTGATTCTAATATTATTCCTTCTGCTTCCGTCTTCCAGAGCAGCAAATCTGTCTCTGAGTTTTTTGCATTCGGAATTGGCAGCTGTTGCTTTTCCATCAGCGGTGGATGCTAGATTTTTGGCTGTTTCAATTTGAGTCGTAAATGTCTGCTTGACATCCTCCAGCTGATCGGCAAGTGTGCTCAGTTTAGATGCGTTTTCCTGAATGTGCTCCTCAATTTTTTTCAGCATACCATTAAACGCCACCTCAAAGCGATTATATAGGCATTTCACTGAGTCTTTATTATCCTGCCGCAGCTCCCGCCGCAGCTTGTCACTTGCTTTCTCACTTTTCTTTATATCATACTTTATCTCTTGCTTGAGCTCAGCGATCATCATTTTCAGTCTGCAGAGATCATTTCTGCTTTCGTGCACTATTGGCGAAGTGGCGGGCTCTATTACAGCCGATGTTCCCGGCTCGCGTGGAGTAGGTGAAAGCACAGACTGCAAGGCATTCTCCAGTTTCAAGTGATCTTCTCCAATCTGCGAGCTATCGTGACCTGCGTCACTTGCATATTCACTCCCCATTTCGCTCTCAATTGGAGATGACGCAGCGGACCGTGGTCCTGAGGAGTCTGGGCTTTCGCCCATCTGTTCCAGGTCAGTCTCTGAAAGGCTGTATCGTAGCTTGAACTTGGACTTGTCAGTCTGGGCTTGGATTTAGCTTTAGTTTTCTTCTCCATTTCTTTCCGACCATGTTTAAAAATGCTTGCATATATTGTAGTAGAACCCTCAGGTTGGATAAATACAGGATATCTCAGGATAATAATATAAAAAATAACACCGCTGCTAACAGAGCTCCGCTTCAGATGTCCATCTCTCGCAACGGATGAGACCAAAAGGTCTGCCTTCTGTTTTTTAAGAAAGTTCTTAAAAGCACTTCCAGAATTTGCAGTGACAACGACACCTCTAACAGTTTCAGGAAAAACATGGTAGCCAGTGGCGTTGTTCTTCACGTGCCTCCTGAAAAACAGAAGCAGATAGATAAAATTTCTAAATAGCATTTAAACAGAGATTAAAAGTAATAACATTTAAAGACTATTACTTTTTTAACATGAAAAGTATTACCAAAAATAAGGAGTTGTGTTTGCCTCCTGAACGATCTTGCGCTAGTACCAAAACTCCAAACTACAAGATGATAAAAATGATTAAGTGTCCTAACCCATATCCATTAAGTTAACCAATTCAATTAAATAACAAATAATTTTAAATAAACAATTAAAAATGAAAACATATTTAAAAACTATACCTGATTACCAAGAGAAAGAATAATAGTAAAGTAAGAAAGAGAAAGTAAGCAAACCCTTTCAGTGCCTCAGCAAAGGCTTCAGGAGGAGTGTCCACTTTTATTAGATGTCAGGTGACTGCCATAATTAACAGCAGACCTGAAAATGTAACAATGATTAGAGGCCCGCCCCAGTTAGATTAAAAAATTGGGATAAACGAACAAATAAAAGAAATATAAAAGGGTGATAATCTTAAAAAAGAATGTTTAGTGCATGCACTGTATAACTAGTCAGGTACAGTTTAGTTTTCTAAAGTTCCAAAGAGCATGGCATTGTACTCACCTTAATTAATATGTAGATCTTTGAATTAGAAAAGATTAAAAAAGAAAAGGTTATAAAAGTCATGGACACAAAAAAACAGGATAACTATAAAATACAATATTTTCCACAAAAAATTAAACACAGGTCACAGTACCACCATGGTGGGAAACTACTGTTATCTGTTTCCAAAGTCCAGACACTTTAAACTTTGTTTAAAAGTGATCTGTTAAACACCTAAATGAAATCCCTAGTGAGGTCACGAGTAAGTATGTCTCTTAAGGTGTCTGGGTGAAACACTACCCAGTCAATGAAAGGGCCAGGTTCCCAGACCTTTCCCTGAGGCTGAGCTGCTGCTGAGTGATGTTACCAAGAAGTCTGCTACTACTCACTGAATGGGGTATCAATATGAGCCAACTGCCTTTCTGAACAAGGTAAAGAATGTCAATTAGGAGTACTTTAAAAACATTGTTATAAATCTGAAGGAAAGTATTTGCATAGAGCCTTAAGTAATTGATGTTAAAAGATACAGGACTGCAACCAAGTGAGAATGCAGACTGCTATGGAGACCTGACATGCCAACAGTGCTGCATAAATTGCATGTAGCCAGTACCAGTGACATTGACAGACAAGTTTCTGTCAACTTCAGCAGCATTGTACAGCTATACAGATAGTGGCACAACATGTAATCCTGTGTTGCTTTTGAGGAAGGAGGGCTGGGTCCCAGCGTCGAATGATAGACTTGAGGCATGACAGACCAACCTGTAACAGCAGGTAAATCGTTTTGGTGATAATAATTAAGAAGTCACTCAAATACATTGACACACATGCTGCTAGAGACAAAAGAGTATTTTCTTTACACTGAAGGTTAATGTTAAGTAGCACCAATGCCAATTTCATTACAGATGATTGGTAATATTATGATTTTAAAATACTAAACCAAGCCTAGTAACACCAATATTGTTCTTACTGCCCCTGCTTAGGAGTGATTGTATTGTGCAAGAGGTGAAAACTTCATTCGTTTGTAGAAGGTAAAAACCTTTGCTGTCAGGCTCCAAAAATCTTGGAATGTTATGCTGTATTTCATTTTTCCAGCTAATGTGATCATCTTGGATAATGTGACCTCTCAGCTTCTTAGTGATTCTTTTACTTTTTGTGATCAAATTTTTTTTGAAGTACAATTGAGGAACATAAGCCATTCTGACAGGGTAAAAAGCCATATTCAGGAAAAAAGCACAACCCAATCCAACCCTGCTACATTAAAATTGGTAGCAACAACAAAAGAATAAAAGACCCCATTAGGACCAGCAACTGAGGGAAACACAGCATCAACCTCATTATGGAAAAGAAGAGCTAAAGATGGTTTCGAATCGTGATAGTTGTGATAAAAGTATGACAAACTGCAGTTTTACATCAGTCTAAAATGTCTGAACTTCACACACCTCAGTCACATTGTATCATCGCTGCAGAAGCCCCCCAGAAGACAGAACTCAAAATTCACTTTAGAAGTTCTGGTAATCAGAACATTAGCAGTATTTTAAGAAGGAATCCAAAAGAATAGTCAAAAGTGAGCCAAGCACATTAATAAGAGAACTAAACAAATAAACCCCAAAAAATAGTCAAACATGAACATAAACTTACAGGGTGTATTAATAAGGCACATCATGATTAGGGTTGAAATTGGAGGTCTTAATGGCATTTTCCTATTTTAGAAGCCATTTTTGTGTACCATTGTCCAGGTTGCATCCTTTATTTCTAAGGGTGTGGTCTTGGGGGTTGTGACCGTGAACTAATCAGCAGTCAGGAGAAAAGTTCAACCTTTGGCACTGAGCCATTTCCGATCTGAGGGTAAAACCTTTACCTTCTTGAATTTACTTGTGATTATTTTTGTGTCTTGCCTGGTTTTCAACTTATTGCGTGATTATTGACTGTGTTTTTTTTCCCTCTCTTCTGGGTTATCGGTTGCTTCGTTTTATTTTTATTTTCATTTGTTTTGCCTTTTGCACACATCCCCTGGTTTAACACTAGAATTACCAGAGCCTACGAAAAAACTCGTAAATCCGTCCCACCTTAAATCGCTTCTTAAAACCGTTCTCACCTCTCCGCCAGCGTCTTTTGTTAATATAAATGTGCTGATAAAAGAAAAGCTGCAAGTAGCCGGCTATTCCATCCCCCCACCGACTTAGAACGTGCACAAACTTCTCCCAGCTCATGCCTTGATTATCTGGGAGTGAAGTGGAGTTTTAGAGTGGAAATAATAGATCGTTGTTTGGAACACACGCATTTCATGTGTGTTCCGTTTCTACAGTAATCTGTGTAAACACATTGTTAAAACAGAAACATTTTTTATATTCTAGTAGTAGATGACAAAATGTAAGCATAAACTATATAATGTATGAAGCCTGAAGTCCAAATATCAAACAAATACTTTCACAGAAGGTACAAATCTAACACAACAATTGTGTTTTTATTCAAAAATATAACTGCAGAAACAAAAAGCCGCCTTAACATGCGACATTGACAGTTGTTTATTATGACTGCCTCCGTGGCGCAATAGAATCAGCTGCCGACTGGGAATCAAAAGGTCGCAAGTTTGATTCTGCACCACTACATTTTGAGAAGTAAACTGCTCTTAGTCTTACTATTTTAGAATAAAAACATACATTTGATTTCAGTCTGTAACAGCC
>JANRMT010062791.1:19280361-19307081 GCA_026402145.1 Polypterus bichir lapradei
ACGCACTCCTCTCAGGACTACCCAAAAAAGACATAAATCACTTGCAACGAGTGCAGAATGCAGCTGCTAGAATCCTAACTAGGAAAAGAAAATCCGAGCACATCTCTCCAGTTTTGATGTCACTACACTGGTTACCTGTGTCATTCAGGATTGACTTTAAAATATTGCTTATGGTTTATAAAGCCTTAAATAATCTCGCTCCACCTTATATATCGGAATGTCCGACACCCTATATTCCAAATCATAACCTTAGATCCTCAAATGAATGTCTCCTTAGAATTCCAAAAGCTAAACTTAAAAGAAGTGGTGAGGCGGCCTTCTGCTGTTATGCACCTAAAATGTGGAATAGCCTGCCAATAGGAATTTGCCAGGCTAATACAGTAGAACACTTTAAAAAACTGCTGAAAACACATTACTTTAGCATGACTTTCTCCTAACTTCACTTTAACTTAATAATGATACTCTGTATGTTCAATTCATCATAATAACTATTCATAGTGGCTCCAAAATCCGTACTGACCCCAACTCTCTCTTCTGTTTCTTTTTCCGGTTTCTTTGTGGTGGCGGCCTGCGCTACCACCACCTACTTAAAGCATGTACGTGACCATCATCATCAAGTCCTTCCATGAGAAACCTAAATACAAAGAGGACTTTTTGATTTATGTGAGGTAGATTGCCCAGAGGGGACTGGGCGGTCTCTTGGTCTGGAATCCCTACAGATTTTATTTTTTTTCTCCAACCTCTGGAGTTTTTTTTTTTTTTTTTTTTTTTTCAACACCGGGCCAACGAACCTTAATTATTCTATGTTAATTAATGTTGACTTATTTTTATTTTTTATTGTGTCTATTTTTCTATTCTTCATTTTGTAAAGCACTTTGAGCTACATTTTTTTGTATGAAAATGTGCTATATAAATAAATGTTGTTGTTGTAGTACATGCACACGCATAATAGGGTTAAGGTGAATAACCTTATTAAGGCAGAAAACTGGTTTCTTAATAATCTGCGTCTGACTGAGCCCCGCATGTACGGACAAAAGTAAAAATGTTTGTATGCACAAAAAAATCTAGATGCATTAATCTGTGTGTTCACCAACTTCCATGTTGTTCCACTCCATAAATCCTGGTCAGTGTGAAAAGTAACGCACGTGCACGCGCCTACTGCCACTCCCCAAACTCCTCCCAGAATTATGCCTCTTTGAATAAAAAAGAAGTCAGATATCAAAGTTGCTGTGAAAAGGCGAGTTGTAGCCCACCGTCTGAGAGTCATATGAAAGCTTCTTAGGGTATAGAGAAAAGAAAATAGGGACACAGTGGGGGGAAAAAAAGCTTGAAATGTCAATTTTAATCTTGAAATTTCCACTTTAATCACATAGTTTATTTTGTCATCAAAGTAGAACATCAGAAACTTCATCTTTAAATCATTTAATTTACTAGTTTCTCAAATACCATCATAACTAAAGTAGCACGTTAAATGCTTTGAATTGTATGTGTTCTATGTGCTCTATGTGTGTGAATCATACATGCTTCTTAAACAGGCTTTCTCTTCCTCCAACAGGACACAGAATCCATTACATTCGTGATATTACAGCTCTCTGAATAATTAAAATATTGAGATGTATACTTGATATCATGATGTTTTTTTTCATGATGATAGAAATTAAAGCATGTATTAAACATGGGAACATGGTGGCGCAGTGATAGTGACAAGCTGGCGCCAGGTCCAGAGATTGTTCATACCTCAGGCAAGATGTTTGCTGCGCTGTGTGAGATCTTCGATGAAATAATTTATTGCAGCAGTTCTGTCTCTTTCAAACATATTAACCCCCAATTCCTGCCCTTCCTTTTCTTTCTCCAAGTATCCAATCATCACACAATCAGCTCTGTAATAGACGTTAAGCCCTCTGTAAGCTTAGAATGCGCGCTTACGGATCCCAACAGGGCTGCACCACACTCCAACTCTCATGAAGCCCTGCAGTAGTCCAAGGCTCCACTGCAACCTGGGGGGGGTTGCCATCTAGTGTTCCGAGGGAGCCGGGCAAGAGCCCCGGTCGCACACTACACTATTTAATGCACATTACTTTTAACATATTACCTTACTGCTCTTGAGATTTGTTACTTAATTTAGCACTGGACATATTGCTCATCAACATTATTCTGCCAGGAGAATGAATAATGCAATTGTCTAAACATTTGCCTTTGAAAATGCATTTTCTAACTGTGGTTGCTAAAAATTAAGTGTGAAGCAAATACATATGCATGTTAATGCAGTGTAATGGACTTATTCAGACTACTAAATCCTTACAAGTAACCTGGTTATGGGATTCCAGCAACAACATTTCTACTGTTGCTCACCGTTTTGTGCTCCTGTGACACTGGGAAGCAGGCATGCCCAGTCTAACCTGTATTCATGGGGTTACTCATTGGTACAGGTCCATTGCTTGTATAATCACCTATAAGGGGGTAATCCTTATGATCAGGGTGGCTGTTAGGCATAGTCTACCACACCCTGTAAGAATGAGGAGAGACTCATCATAAATTAAGAGGAGAAGCACAAACCACTCCAGAAAAACACCAGACCTTATTATAGATGGAGAAACTCCATCTCAAGCTGTCTCCAAGCTCTGTTCCCAACAAATACACAAGAAGACATGGCTAATCAGTATGACACATAAGTGGCGTTGCATCGACTCATTCTGATACCTCTAAGGAAATGGAATTTGAGTTATCACAGCCTGTCACCACTGATTCTATATCTAATTTACATTTTCAATTTCGGCAGACTCTGGCTTTGTTTGAAAGGGAGCAGTGAACTGATGATTCCCTAAAGTTTACCCAGAATGCAGTTGCTGTGGTCAGTGGCAAATGCACGTATTTACAGATGATGATGACTGGCTTCTACGTCAATTTAGATTTCCAAACGCTATCTCCTTGGACCTCTTGATATCATTTTTAAGATGAAATGCAGTAAAGCATGTTTATTACTTTATACAGATAAGTTTTAAACTTAATTAAAATAATGTATATTGTTAATAATTAAACATGTGAAGACACGGTGGACTGCAGCAGCGATGAGCTGGCACCCATTCAGGGAATGTATGCTTGCTGGGATTGGCGTGACCCTGGATGGATAGATGGATGGAATGGTTAAACATGTACTATGAAGATATTTCAATGTTTCATAAAAAAGTTTTGAAGAATCGGCGATCTAAGCTTACAGATTGCTTGACATCTATTACAGAGCTGATCGTATGGGGATTGGTTATTTGGAGAATGAAAAGCAAGGACAGGAATTGGAGGTCAGTACGTTTGAGAGAGACAGTACTGCTGCAGTAAATTATTTCATCGAAGGTGGTGCACGGCGCAGCAAGCATCTTGCGTGGGTCAGGAACAATCTCTGCACGGGGCGCCAGCTCATCGCTAATACTGCACCACCGAGTCCCCATGTTTAATACATGCTTTAATTCCTATGATTATGAAAATGATATCAAGTATACATCTTAATATTTAAATTGTTCAAAGAGCTGTAATATTATGAATGTAATGTATTCTGTTTCATGTCAGTGTAAGAGAAAGCCCATTTAAGAAGCACTTAGTGATTCACACACACAGAGCACATAAAAGAACACATAGAAGCATTTGACATGCTACTTTAGTTACAATGGGATCAGAGAAACTAGTAAATGAAACGATTTTAAGATGAAGTTTATGACGTTCTACTTTGATGACAAAATAAAGTACATGATTAAAGTGAAAATTTCGAGATTAAACTTGATGTTTGGACATCTTTTTCAACTGTGTCCCTATTTTGTTTTTCTTTTCTCTGTGCCCTAATACACTTCCATATGACACTCAGACGGTTGGCTACGACTTGCCTTTTCACGGCGACTTTGATATCTGACCACATCTTATGTATTTCAGGCACTGTGTGGCTTTCTGAGCTTGAACTTTTGAGTTTCTCCGCCACTCTGTTACTCAATCAACTTTCTTTTGTTGTTTATATCACTGCTTAAACCAACAAATAGCACGTTTTTACCTGCCTTCACTTGGTATTTGGTGAAATTCTTCTTTTTCCCCTTGCTTTTGCCATTGTCTTTTCACATAAGGGGCTATTTATATTGATTTGCATATTCAAAGAGGTGTAATTCTGGTAGGGGCAACAGGTACGTGCAAAAGTATTACATTTCATGCAGACTGGGCTTTATATAGCAGAAGAATGTGGAAGTTGGCATGCGCACAGATTTATGCATCTGTATTTTTTTTGTGCATACACACATTTCTGCTTTTGTCCGTACGCCATGTTTTAGTGTGAATTCTACGCATGCCGTTTTGCATGAGGTCCCAGGTTGTTTTTCTCTCTGCTCATAATAATTCATGGGCACTTTTCAGATGTCCTGAACACTTGCACACTGACTTTTCACAGTACTCAATCTCCATAGAGTCATGATGTGACCACTTTAAAGATAACACAGGTAACCAACAAGCACAGCATTTTCTTTTATATAGCCCCTGAAGGCAGCCTTTCCTTTCATAAGCAGCTGCAAGAAACTGAACATCATGCTGTGAGCATTTATGCATGTTAGACACATCATTACAATAAATGAAAAATTAATTACATTCATTGTCCTATGGGAGCAGGAAATTTTAGGGGAAAGGAGTTCATGCAGCTTTAAAAGAGATCTTTCCTGACTGTGAATAGAATGAAAACCTGCAGACGCCACTGGGTTAATAGTCTTTAAATGTGAGTTCCTTAAGCTAACATATACAAATAGAGTAAAATAAGTTATAGAACCTGTTGTTGTGATTGCATGCAAGGCTACACACCAACTCCGGTTAATGTCAAGCTTTGGACAGGAATGTGGCTTAGATGTTCAAACTTAAAGCTGCAAATACAGCAAGTACTGTAAATTCGAACTTACTATCTGTTTGATCAGACTAAGTACATGGGTGTGTGCTTAGTGACTTTTGTGTCTGTGGAAAATTTTATTTGCCAAAACCTAATTTAAACGTGAAATAACAAGTTTGACGTAACATAAATAAAATTATCAAAAACAGAGCTATATTTTAGTTGGCACGGCTCAAGAATTAGGAAAAAAGTATGATTTACACAATCTGCTGGAAGACAGTATTTGACATAAAGTATTAAATTACTCCCAACCCCTGATCCTTATTGCAGATGATTTTAAAATTTGAAAATTGTATCAATTAATCAATTAGGCATTACAGAACTACCACTGAAGGTAGCCATCTAAATATTGCTTGAGGAGGACTGAGAAAATTTACGGTAAGGCTGATAGTTTGACTCTTTGCTGTATTATGTAGGCTTTTGTGAATTTAAGATAACAATGGGATGAAAAAATATCCACATACACCCACCATGGTCCTCAATAACAAACAAGGATTTAAAATTATTGAGGTTATTTGCTGCCAAATTCAATTACGTCATCGAGCAATTCTCTTTGCAGCCTTTTAAAATGACACGGCACATTCCAGTTGAAGGAGGATTCAAAGGAACATTCCTCCCCTTGCATTCCTTCCACTTTAAATAGAAGGAAGAGTAGGATATCAGCATACACATGATCTAATTAACAAAAAATATGTATGATTGTTTAAACAAATAAATAAAAAGAAATACTTAAAAAGTGTACTAAAAAGAACCTACAGTACATTTTGCTATCCCACAGTTGTCTAGTAAAGGATTCCTTGGAGACACAAACATTTGCTGTTTCCCACTTTATGAGCACACCATTTCATGTCTATGTTTAACATTAGGTGTATAACAATTTTGCTTGATTTATTGTTGATAAGGAGAAATATGTCTCATGATTATGTAATATATTTACAGTAATATAATGCTTGGGCCTGCTTCTTAAATATATACAGTAATATAAGGCTTGGGCCTGCTTCTTAAATATGATCTCATGTGAAAAGTAGTAATTGATATGGTGAGGGGGGCAATATTATTTTCTCATTTTGTTTTTGGTTTAGAGTTAATTATCCTTATGTTTTTTTCTACAGGTTGTTTGATTGTTCACATTTTTTTTGTATAGATCTTTTTGCCATATAAAGTTATGATACCTATACCTTTAGTTTTTCACTTGCAAGTCATATTGATGTTGGCCAAATGATGCCTTCTTTTCGTCCTGCAATGGGAGACAAATTGTTACCAAACTACCTAAAAGATTGCAAGATTTTGTTTTAACAGAAAAGGAGAAGAACACTCAACAAAAAACATGTGAAGCTGGTCATTTTCTTCATCATGTAAAGCAATTTGAGCTACATTATTTGTATGAAAATGTCCAATATAAATAAATGTTGTTGTTATCATTTAGTCTGAGTATGAGACGAAAGGGAGTTAGAACTTCGAAAGGGAGTCACTAGTACCAGAAGTTAATATTGGCATACCCAGAAAAATATGACAGTGCTAAGGAGGTATTACAGTGCGGCAGATTGGCTGGAACCTATCCTGGCTGCAGGGGGCACAATAAGCAGAAAACAGTATATTGCTGGGTAATAGCAGGTTGTGGTGCCTACTCTAACTCCTTACTATTTTCACAATACAGACACAGAGTATATATGCAAATTCCACACAAGCAATCTCTGAGTAAGAGATCTGAATGCAGGACTCTGGTTTCATGATTTCACTGTGCCAACCATTACGGTACCCTGCAATCCCTATTTATACCAATTGTGTTCATAATTTTACTATTACCACAACCATTATTCAAGCTTTGTTCACATTTGGAAAATGACATCACAATACTGTGATATTAAATTTATCTTAGTGTTGGACCTGCTTACTGTTTTTAATACGAGTGTCAGCATCTTCATTTAGAACAATCAAAAACAGCCAACTTTTTATTCTCACATTTGCATGCATTGTCGGGGCAGCCTTACCTGTTAAAATGTTGTGAGTGAGTGAGTCAAGTTCAAGTGTTACGCTATGTCCAAAATTTCCCCATGTCGAATTGATTCTGATTGTGTACTTCATATTCCAAGTTATGCAAAAATCATTGTGATGCCATTTCAGGTAAGTTTTTTTTTTTTTTTTACATAGCAAAAATAACTGGAGCACTGCAGTTTTTTAGATTTGTCAATTGTTTGCTTCATCAGATCTAGTGAATCAATGTGAGTTATATGTGAGAATTTTGCAAAGGCTTAAAACAAGGAGTAGCATGGACTGCCTAATTTCCAAGTTTACTACTACTGCTAATCACAAATGTACAGCACTTGCTTTGAGAGTATGGAAGGGGGCAGAAATGAAAAGAAATAGATAAAAAGTATATTGAACATTATTTGTCCCCTGGGGGAATTTGGCATTTTACAGAAGCTCTTTAAAAAAAAAAATACATAAACAGGTAAATAAATAAAATAAGTAAACGCACACACTTTTGTCTAAACACAACAGAATGGCTATAAAACAAGAAAATTAAAAAGAAAGAAAACAAAAAAAGTAAAGTTCAGCCATGGCTGTCACAGTCATGCATTATGCAGGCGAATTACTGTTGGTAAGGAAGTGGAGTCTGGAGGTTGAAATAGCTCAGAGGAAGCTATGCACAACAAAAGCTGCAGGGCCAAATGGATTTAGTCCACAAGTTCTCAAGGCTTGTGCTGACCATCTTTGTTGTGTCCTCTGTCACTTGTGCAGTGTGTCCCTAAGGTTTCCGAAAGTGCCACTGCTGTGGAAAATAACCTTCATTGTTCCTATTCCAAAGAAGGCAGGTGCCTCTTCACCTGATTTCTACAGACCAGTGGTGCTTACGACTTGCATCATGACCTTTGAGAGGCTGGTCCTGGACTATATGAGTCCTCTTCTGGTAAACAACCTTGACCAAGTGCAATTTGCCTATCAGACAAAGATTGGAGTGGAGAATGCAATTATCTATCTGCTCCAGAAGCCTTATTTCACCTGGACAAAATGGGCAACACTGTGAGGATTATGTTTTTTGATTTCCCAATCTCCTTCAATATCATCCAGCCATCCCTGTTAAAGGGTAAAGTCAGAGATAAGCAGTTGGCTGAGCCTATGGTGTCCTGGATAATGGACTATCTGTCAGGCAGACTAGAGTTTGTGAGACTCAAGGACTGTGTTTCTGGTATGGCAGTGAGCAACACTGGAGCACCACAATGATCAGTCCTGTCTCCTTTTCTGTTTACTCTGTACATTGTAGACTATAAATATAACACCAGGTCAAGTCACTTGCAGAAATCCTTTGATGATTCTGCACTTTTGGGGTGTATTGATAAAGGAAATGAAACAAAATATGGGCATCAGGTGAAGAACTTTGTTTCTTGTTGCAGAGAGAATTATCTGCATCTTAACATCAGCAAAATCAAGAAACTGGTTATTGACTTTTTCTGTACGAAAGGGCCTCTATGTCTGGTCAGTAGGGAGTACTATATAAGTTCTTGGGGGGAGGGGGTCCATATCAATGGCTGGTAGGACTGGTTTCAAAACACAGAGGAATTATATACGAAAAGGCAGAGCAGACTGTTTTCCTTTCTTTAATGTGGGAAGTGACATGCTTCACATCTTCTATAACTCTGTGCTGGCCAGTGCGATTTTTCTATGGTGTTGTGTGCCGGGCTGGTAACATCACTCCAAGAGAGGCCCACCAAATCAACAGACTATAAGTAATACAGCTGGCTCAGTTATAGGATGCACTCTGGATGCCATTGTGGTAGTATAGAATTAAAAAAAAAAAAAAAAAAAAAAAAACAGCACCATTATGAACAATACTACACATCCTGTCTCTGGCACACTAACACAGGACTTTCAGCCAATGAATTATTCAACAGAAGTGTGTCAAGAAACACTGCTGGAGCTCCTTTATGCCAACACCAATATGCTTGCATAAATCCTCTCTGGACCTTCTTAGATAATGAAATGAAGCCCTGCTCAGACTCTTCTCTATATGTTTTGCTGTCTGTACCTGACATTAGTAATATAGTGATACGTCACATGCTCATAATATGGTACAAATGAGGTACATTAAGGTTCTAATTATACTGTCAATTATTCCCACAACAGCATTTCTAAAAATCACTTGTTATGCAAATCTTTGGAGTTTTCTATTTTAATTGCATGCAGGAATTCAAACAAGTGGGAAGATAAAGAATACACCTGTTCTGGATTATGTATCCTGAAGACGTAGTGCTGTTCTGCTTTTTTAAGTTGCATTAATGGGTGGATTTTGGTCCAGATGGTTTCTTTGGCCTTCCGGAGCGCTGCTTCCTTTTACAGGCCTCTTATTGTTATCTTAGAAAAGGAAAGAATAAACTGTGAGGTTATCTGGGTCCCCTTTACTTCAGCTTAGGGTTTTCCCTGAGCTCCCATGCCAAGCCTCACATGAGTTAGGAGTGAACAAACGGTGACACTATATTAAAAACCTGTCTGCAATTCTTTTACATTGTGCAAGTTAGGAACTTTTTCTCATCAATATATGTTGCTGAAAGTATACTGTACCACCTAATGGTAATGAAGATGAAGCCAGCATCTCCAGACACTGTAAACTTAACTGAAAGGATGCCTCCCTAGAAAACCTAAGGCAATTTTGGGAAGACAACCCTTCAAGTAGAATCTCAGATAATGAATGGAGCTTAGCTATTGATAAGAGACACTCTTCATCAATCATAAGATAAAATCAAAATTTATCAATATTAAAATTTGAATTGTGACAGTGTCATCAAGTGCCTGCCTTGCTAACCCAGTTTGGTAAAGGGTAAAGTCAGAAATATGTAGGTGGGTGAGCCTATGGTGTCCTGGATAATGGACTATCTGTCAGACAGACCGCAGATTGTGAGATGCAAAGACTGTGCCTCTGCTAAGGATGTCAGCAACACTGAAGTAAGACAAGGAACAGTCTTGTGTTGTTTTCTCTTTACTCTGTACACCTTGGACTATAAATATAAAATCAGGTCATGTCACTTGTAGAAATTCTCAGGTGATTCTACACTTATGGGGTGTATTGATAAAGGAGTATGAGACAGAGCATAAAAGTCAAGTGGAGAACTTTGTTTCTTGGTGCAAAAAGAATTGTCTGCAACTCAACATCAACAAAACCACATCAAAGGACCACTATGTCCAGTGATAATTCAAGTAGTGAATGCAGAGGTGGTCCCCATTAATGACAGAGTAGACTGGTTTCATTAACACAGTTGAACTATATAAGAAAGTGTGGAGCAGCCTTTTATTTCTTAGGAGATTATGCTCCTTTAATACAGGTAGTGACAACCTTCAGATATTAAACAACTCTGTGATTTTCTATGCAGTGGTATGTTGGGCTGGTAACATCACTTCAAGAGAGGCTGACCATAATCAGCAAGCTAATTAACAGGGTAAGCTCAGTTATAGGACATATTCTGAACTCTGTGTAGGTCGTAATGAAGGACAGGATTAAAACAAACTTAGTGCCATTATTAACAATGCTGCATATTCTCTGTCTGGCACACTAACACTGAGAATTTTCAGCCAACCAGTTATTCAGAAGTGTGTCAAGAAACACTACTGGGGCTCCTTTATACCAACACCAGTATGCCTGCATAATGTCTCAATGTGATTGTGACTGCTTTTTAATGTCAAATTGTGTTTAGCTTTCTATTCATAGAAGAAACTTAAAATCTATTAATTGATTCCATAATAATTTTGCAAAATGTGGTATGCCAATAATGATTGTGTCAATAAAGATTATCTTGCAAGCCATGGAAAATTCTATTTTTCAATCACAACTTTTTTTATAAATAAAATATATTCTGCTATTAACTAAAATTGCACCTTTCTTGGTGATCAAGCACAATTTCATGCAACACCTTTTCACCTTGCCTGTATAATAATTTAAATTTGGGATTCTACACAGTCATTCTGGTTTGTCCAGTTTCTGTTTAATGTAATGCTGCTTTCGTTAATGTTATGATTTTTTTCATTTTTTTGTTTTTGGTGATGCCTTCTTGCAGCAGAGTTTATTCGTGATTGGGCCGTTTTCGAACGGGTGTCGGATGATGTTGTTGGTGGCAACTATTAGGAACAGCCTGTACCAAAATTATTTTGAGATGAAACTATCAGAAAATTAAAGGAGGTCTTTGGGAGAAACATAAGTTGAGGTTTGAAAACTACTCGAGGGTGGAAAAACAGGAAATAGTTTAACAATCCTACTGTACATAAGAAAAGAAAATACAGAATGTGGTATAAAAAACCCATAGCTAAGACAAAAAAACTTTCTCTTTCAGAATCACAAAGCTAGGATCTTAAATAGTCCACACATGATGATGTCACACATTGCATCTGATCAGTCACATGGCCTAGAAAAACAACACGGCTACTGTCATAAGAAACACCATGAGATGGTGATGCAAATGGCAAAAAAGGCTTTAAAAATGGCAGTGCACTAACATCACCATTATAATCATTAAAATAAGAAAACAGCATAAAAAGATAATAATAAGTCAAATCAATATGTTGTGACCGGGTGCGGGAATGACAGTTTCACCCAAGGTTAAAACTTGGGACACCAACCAGGTAATCTTGTTTAATCAACAACAACAAATGGTCCAACAAAGAAAACACCACTTGGTGTCACATTTTAGCCTTTAGGCAAAACAGAAACAAAATTGCTCCAGCTCTCATTTTCAGAATTAGGGGTCATTCACAGGAGCTCTGACCAGCAGGTTGACCTGGTCATAATTGACACCTCCTTTCTAATAGAAGATAAACAGGAAGGGGCTACAGTAAGTGCCCTCACTGATTGAATTCATGGTGCTGCTGGGAGAGATGAAGAAGAGAATGTTAACAACAACACCCCCTCTTGCCCCAGTGGGTTATTACATACCTCGATCAAGTTCATGAGGAGATCCTGTGACACGCATGCATGACAATGTAAAAATGATGCACAACGTAAATGTAATAATATTCATGACAGCAACATTCATTGCTAGCCACATGATTGCATGCTAGCATTATTTAAAATAAGAATGCATTGTTCAGGCGTTTGAATTAGAATAACTCTGCTAGAAACAATTATAATCTCTGTTTAGTTGGGATAAGGCTTTTCAGTTTTGATTCTGATTTACATGATGGTTGTGTTAGCTGGCTCATTTTGACTTTTTCACTTATCCACTTACCTAAATATTTAGCTCTTTATATCCCTGGTCTTATAGTTTATGTCCCTTTTTTAGGATAAACCTTTTCTGTTCCTTTGACCACAATAGCCTGTTCAAATGCCTTTAATTATTCTGCTAGCGATGATGGTCTGTTAATTGCTTGCCACTGACTACTAATGACCAGTCAAGTGAAAGAGGATGGGTGTAATAAGGCAATTATCTGCTGTCATTCACTGAGGTTTCTGACTTCTTGAGTTTTGGGCACTTAACACCTTGAACTTTTTCCACATATGTGTTTTAAATTTTGGACATCATTTAAATTATTTGCCTCCTTGTGTTACTGATTTATTTTAATCAACTTTAAAAATATAACTACAAATTATACAAACCTGTCCTGACACAGCTCAAGAATTTTTTCCCTCTTTTGTTTTGGTATGTGTTTTGCTTTGTATTTAAGATGATGTTGTGGTTAAAAAAAAGGTTGACAAATCGAATTATCTAATAAAATAAAAAATACTCATCAAGATTTCTCAACAAAAAGGTATAATCAAATTAACGTAATGAACACTGTTATACCAAATTTATTCAAATTATGCACGTTAGATCCACATCTTTGAAGAAAATTCAAGTTATCTAAATGTAAGTGCTTTAGTTACCCTTCAGTGAACAGCAAAAAGTACGTTTAGTAAGACTGCTTATGCCTTAGACATGGCATACCCCTGTGTCATGACCCATCTTCTGTAGCACTCAATTGTACAAAATCCTTAAATGGCCCAACCCAGCTCCAGGAAGACAGCGGTGGCGCCATTATTCCAAATTCCTTATTTATTGTAGAACTCTTTTTTTTTTTTTAAGTTTTACAGCTGTTTCACATGCCAGTTATATTATTGTTCTTGTAAATGGATTTTCTTTTGGATTGCTCATTCTTTATTTGCATTACTGGCCAAAGCCCAAGATTATTAGAGAACAAAAGTGTGCTGTGGTGAACAATCTTTGGCATTATTATAGTAATAACAATAATCACATTTAAGAAAGCAAGATATCATGTTTAGACTCATATGACACATACACATAATGTATGATATCATTCATAAACTGGAAGCTAGAAATAATAAACTGACTGGAAAGTAAAGGAAACAATGTTGCCTGGCTTGGATGCAACTATTATATAAATATTGTGTGGGGTAATACTTGAAAGCTATTGTTAAAGGTATTTTTTTTTCCTATTTCCACATTTTTGTATTGTTCTGCTACAATAATATCGTACTATACTGAAAGTGTCTTTACGTGGGTGGTAGAGGCAGATTTTGTAAAGCCAGCTCTTTAAAACCAATTTTGAAGTGACATTTCACATGTCACATCTTGAAATGAAAGGTTCATTTTGACAGAAACTAAGATAAGACGATATATAGTGAAAAACATAGCCAAGGCAAAGCTGATAAGCTGTTCTCACTTTCAGGTAATAATGAAGAGGTTGTTGTTTAGTGTTTCTGCCTTACAGATTTAGTTTCTTGAGTCTAAATATCTATTGAGATTGCACGATTTCCTTGTGTCTGCATAGGTTTTCTACAAGTTCTCTGTTTAAGATGTGTGTGTTTGGTTATTTGCTAATTGAAACTGACCCAATGGATGAATGTATGAGTGTACAATGTAGTGAAACCTAATCCAGGAATGGTCCCAGTTTAATATCGGATGCTTCTGGGAAAGTCTCCCACTCCCCACAACCCTGAACGCATTAAGAGAGTTTAGGAATATTACAATTTGCTAAACATTAACATGCAAAAATTATGCTATTTCTATGAAATGACCTAATGAGTGCCATATAAACAAGCATCATCACACTTAAACCCTCAGTCTGCATTTTTGACAACAAGCAGAGAGGATCCATATACAAATGGATAACACATGTTTTATAATGACAATTATATTGCCATAACAAACAATGCTTTTATAACCTTCTCGTGTACAGAGAAGATACTTAGCCTCCCATCAACAAAATAAAGTAGTAGACTAATTTGTTGTGTGTTTTTTTTTTTTTTTTCTTTTTCCAGTTTCTATCGTAACCCTTGTGGCTGAGTACAGAAGTGATAGGTCACGGAAAGATAAATTTGCAAGCCAACTGGGTCATCCTGTTTAGTCAGCCAAAGAAAGAAACTCCTATTGATGTTATGTTGCCAGCCCTTAGACAAAATATGAACAAGCAGATTTGACTGTCAGCTTCAAAAATAAGGGACATTTACAGGAACTCCATCCAGCAGGTTGCTCTGGTCGTAAAATATGCCTCCTTCCTGGCAGCCAGGCTTATTATAGGGGATACACAAGAAGAAGGAGGGCTAAGTGATGCCATCACTGGGCAGTTTCTCTAAGCTGCGAGGAGAGAAAGAGTAGAGAATGTTAGTGACAGCGTCCCCTTTTGTCCTGGCAGGTTATTATATACTGTAACTCCAATGCGCATACATGACACCCTTTATCACAAGGTATAGACATGTTATATATTCTGATATCACTCATTCAGCTCCACAGAGGTACTGTTATATTTCAGCCAGAATTTCTCCCCTTTTCGTCTTCTTTCTTTATGTCCTTTTTGCCCATTTTTGCTCCTTTTGTTTATGTTAGTAGTATTTCTGGTGTTACTGCATTATTTCATGTTTCTTATTAAATGTGTATCTGTCTTTCATACCTGCCCCTCACCATCAAGGGACTGCCCTCAGCACTAAAAAGGCTCAGTAAAACCAACAATTCTTTGTAGTTCATTGAAAACCCTTGTGGTGTTGCTGAGTTCTAGTATCTTTTGCTTTGCTTTTGATTGTTTTTTTTTTACTGGACTTTTGGCCTTATGCTCTGTTTCTGACTTTGTATTCGGGATTTGTCTGTTGGGGCATTGTTTGCTATGAGATTTCTTATTTTCTGTAACTCCTTCTTTGCCTCTTTTCCTATTGGAGCTTCACTATTTCAGAGCATTTTGTGCTAATAAATACTTTCATTTATAAAGATTCTACATTTGCCCTTTTTGTTACTTGGGGTTTGATGGTTTCACCCCTCTAGTGGGCATTTTGAGACATTATTGGGTTTAATTATGAGTAGGGACCCTTTGTTCTTGACAGGTACAAAGTTGTTATTTGACTGCAACCTGCTTCCTGTTTCCATGCCTTGTCATAAACTATATGAAAAAGAATACATTATTATTATATAGTATGTGATTTGAATAAAATATCTGATAGCTCAATTATACTTTTATTTTTATTTTGTTATCAATACTTACCATGGCAGAAATGTAATTACTTGCTGAAAAATAAAGCACAGCCCTGTTTTAAAATAAATATAAATTACTGTTTCTGTATTAATCCATTTAAAATAAAGCTAAAATCAATTTTAAACAGAGACCACAAACCCTGAGAAACAGCAAATAAATAGTTTAATATCATATGACATGTCATAATTTTTCAATGTGTCTTCCGCTATTGTTCCGTATGTTGCTGATCTGACATTGGTTGAACTCCATGGCCCATTTTCTAAAGAATTCTCTTTCTCTAAAACACTAGCATCTTACCTTTCTAATGCATCATTACTTTCCACCTGTCTATCTGATCACAGATTTTCTGTATTAAATCAATTCATCTTCCATCTGCTTGGTGGTGTTCCAATACTTCATTTCTACAATGCACTGAATTTATTGAGCAACTCTCAATGAAGCTGAGAAAATGTATTCAGGCAAAGCTTAACTATTTTTGTGTAGATAGCTATTAAAGCCTTTATAGGAAACGTATCTATTGCTTTTGCTGCCAATCACACACGTAAGGCTTGTAAAGTAATGTCTGATCTTGAATATCGTCTTAGGAAACTTGACAGAGCCTGCCCCGTATCTCTCAGGTTAGGGCAGAACTCAAGGATTATCTTTAAAGAAGGATGAATTTCAAATCCACAGTACTCACACCAAATATTATTTACTAGCAAAATACCTGCGCTTCTTAGCAGCGAAATACTGCCTTAATATTTTTATTAAGAAAAAAGTAAACATTTTTAAACTGAGGGAAAATATACAAAAAATTATTTGTTAAGGATCTCATTGGTATACCACGTTGTCAGTTCGGCCCTCCGGTTGTAATATGACCAAGCTGTGCACTGAGCTTACTCTTGAGCATGCAACATACAGTTGGCCATATGAAAAGCAATCCTGTCTCAAATCAATGCCAACCTTTTTGAGGGTTTGTCACTGAGACTTATTAATTGTCATTGCGAAGCAGAGTCTTACTGGAAATTGAAGGCGTTTGAATTGAAATGGGAGATTAGATAGTATAACAGGGATGCATGGAATAAAAACTGTTTTACCTGAGGCACTGCCAGTAAAAATAGTTGCCTCAATTAGGTTGTTTTGTAGAGACGTGACCTGAAGTCTCGTGCCGTTACAAAGTTTCGGTGGTTTTAAGTTTCTCAGTAACATTATTGGTGCCCCAACCTTCAAAATGAGATTATGCTCAGGCGTGCCTGGAGGATTTAGAGTGTTGAGAAACTCTACCGGATAGTGCACCGTGTCTTCTACTTCTACAACTGAATCAACAGACTGATATGTTTTTGGTTGTGAAGGTAGTTCTTGAAGTAAAATGTGGTTTATAGTCGTAGTCATGTCATTTTTTGGTGTCAGGATAGCTCTCTCTCTCAACCATGACACGTCATTTTGGTGGAGATTTCGTTGATTGGGGTAAACATTTTGATAAAGGCTTTGTAAGGTATTCACGATGAGACAGAGATTTGTAAGAATATTTATTTTACGATTTTCTTGTATAAAGGTGCCATCACCTATACTCATCAGAAGAGCAGAGAACTCCCCAGCTTTTTTGTCGCCTTTCAAATGAACTTTCATGTTTATTTTTAAAGTAACAACATTGATTTGTGGCCATAGGTATGAAGATTTCAGAGATGCTTTAACTTCATCAGCGCGTGTTCCACTGGGCACGACTGATAGGGTTTGGCGGAAGTCTCCAGCCAGCAACACTGTCAAGCCTCCCATAAGTTTGTTGGTGTTTCGGATGTCTTGGAGGGTCCTGTCTAAAGCCTCAATACCTCCTCTGTGTGCCATAGTGCATTCATCCCAGACAATAAGCTGACAATGTCACAGCACTTCAGCCATGTTGCTCTGCTTTGATATGTTACACATGGGGAAATCAGTATGGCTGAGGTTCAGAGGCAGCTTGAAAGCTGAATGAGCAGTTCTGCCACCCTCAAGAAGAGTTGCAGCAATGCCAGAAGAAGCCACAGCTATGGCAATGTTATGTTTTGCTAGGATTTTTGCAAGGAGAAGGTTTATTAGGAATGTCTTACCAGTTCCTCCTGGAGCATCAAGGAAAAACACCGTGCCAGTGGCTGAGACAACACTGCTCATGACTTGCTCATAAACTGACTTTTGGTCACTATTTAGCAACAGCTTGTTATTTGTGACTATATTGGCCAATTGCGAGGTGTTGTAAGATGTCTCTTTCAAGTACTCGGGATTTGACGTAAGTTGTGCCAGTTCTCTGACAGGTGAAGGCAAACCGTAATGATGAAGAGATTGACCTCCAATAGCAATTACATAGTTTTCAAGCAAGTGTAGACACTTGTTATAGATCAAATTTAACCACTGGTGGACTTCTGTTCGTATATAATCTCTTTCAGTCTGTCTCCTAACATCTTCTGCTATGTTGTGTTTATGTTTTTCCCATAGGTTTAAGGGGTTTTCTATTTGGCAGAACACCAGCATGACAGCAAACAGTTCACAGATCTTTTGAGGTGAGCGAGACAGAGCAGCTTCCTGTAGAGTCTCGTCCTAGTTAATATTGTCATGTAAAAAACCGAGTGCCCTGCAGGCTGACTTATAGGTCGGATGTAGGACACCATCAACTGTTCTGAGAGATTTGAAAGACGTGGGACCTGTGATTTTGTTTAGCAGCAGTCGAAGATGGTAGCATTCAGAGTTATTCGGGTGTACAGTGTAGACCCGTCCCAGCCCATTATCCTTTGTTACTCCCGAATGTCCTGGTACAGGGTTGCCCTGTTTCCTCCGACTAAACATGTTGTTTGCCCACACATAATATGATGGAATTTCATTATAATGAAGTTGTTTTGCAAAATCATCGTGTTTGCAAAGGTCAAAGAACGCTAAAAGGGTCGTCTGTGGTGGATTGTGTACTTTATCTGCAACATTGCCTTCTGTTAAATAAATTCTTTGTCTGTTCTCAAGATGCACAGCAAGATGAACGACCGGAGGGAAACGTACATGAATGGGAAAACAGAAAATGCACCAGGCTGCTTCATAGCTATTAATGTAACGACCAGCCTCGTATCGAGATACTTCGTCATTTTGATTTTGTATTGTAAATACTGCCTGGTCACTTCCCTTGTTAACATACTTGCAGATGTATTTGATCAATTTTACTGAATTGCAAAATTCGACATTGATGTGAGCATTGAAGAAGTGGGACAGCACAGGACTATAAGGGACCACCCATCTGTTGTCGATATCTACTCCTTTGATGTTAATTGTATGACCTCCATCAGCAGGTGTGCGCCGGTGGTACTGAGGGTAACCATCTTCTCTGGTCTGAGTTTCTGAGATGAACGGACGCGGGTACTTCTTAGTGCATATTCTGTTGATCATACAGGGTGAGTTGATATTATGAGGTCCACATAGGCTGTGAATCATGGTGGATTTTACTATTTTGTTTAGGGCAGGCTCAGTCTGTGGATTAGGAATTTCTGCACAGATGACTTGATCGATGACAGCTGGTTTAAACCTATCCTTTAGCCACAATAGAATGTGTGCATGGGGAATACCTCGCTTTTGCCACTCTATGGTGTACATGTAGCAATTTGTACAGCGGAAAATGTTACTCTTCGTGAGCAAGTCTATCATTTTGCCAGTCTTGAGATGAAATACACGACTGATAAGGTCATGGCGATCGTGAGGTTTTTGACGTGGAAGGAGAACTTCAGTGATGTCAGTCCATCGACGATTGCAAGTAAATGTGATGAATAAGTCAGGGAGGCCATAATGACATATGTATGTCATTGCGTCTTGTGTACGCTTGTGCATATAGCGAGGTCCTCCAGTGAAGGATGATGGTAATATTACAGCTTGACCAAGTTCCATTAAATTAGTGTCATTTTTGTCAATAGCATCTTTTAAGTGAACGCAATTTTCAGCTCGTAGTTCTTTCTGATTTAGTCTGATATAATTTAATCTTTCAGATTCAATTTTTGCGTACATATTAACTAAAAACTGATTTAATAAAGTTCGGAAGAAAAGGATAGTATTATCATGATGTTGTCTGATCATAAACCGGTATGAATAGAAGTTTGCTGCAGAGATGGTTTTCTTCATAGGTAACTTACTGGCAGCAAAAACTTGAGGTATACACAACAAAGCTGTCTTCACCATAGCAGAACATGAGGGGATATTGAAGTGCATCATAGGATCTGTGGGTTTCCTTAATGCGTTGCAGTTTATTGTCTCTGGTTTTCAAGACAATATCCCTATTGTTGAACATTTGCCCAACGATGACAACACCAACTTGATGAACTGTGGGTTTATTAAATCTGCCTTTGTGTGCATGTAATGGTTTTTTGTCGGCGTGAATGACATCTTTGAAGTCTTTGTCTTCATCTGAAATACTGTTCATTGTGGAGTGGAAGTCCTGGATGTAAGTGTTACAATCATGCAGCATTTTTTGTAATTGCTTGACCAGGGGCATGTTAAGTCCAGAAAAATTAGTGCAGCGCATTTGTGCTTCCTTTTCATCGTCCCCGACTAAATAAATTTGCAAAAATTTGTGTTTCTCACTCGGCATAGGTAAAAGACTGCCAATCAAGTGATACACTTGTCCCTGAACTTTAAATGAAGGCATAAAATTTCCCTCAACGATTTGGTTAGCACCAAATGACGTTATTTGAAATGCGCTGTTGTACTTTCGAATGTTGTTCAAGAAATGATCACTTTGAGGATGTTCACCATTTAACAGGCCCTCAAGAAGGTCAGGAAGCTTACGTAAAGGAGTGAGATAGACTTTACCACCGTTACAGCACAATGCAGGAGACTCGCATTTCCACTTCTGAGCTTGACAATAGTCACAGCGAACTTCCATGGATCCAATGTGTACTGTTTTGTCAGATTTATAATGTATGTTTGGGTCATATGCAAATCCACAATCGGCTTTTTTGAGCCAAACCTGTTGTTTTCGTATAAGCCGCTTTTCATTATTGGGATTGTATCTACATAGAAACAGAAGCTCTATTAATTTGTGGATTTGCCTCTGAGTATTTAGCAACAACGTCTCTATGAACTTGTGGATTTCCCTGGGAGTATTTAGCGACAGCGTCTCTATGAACTTGTGGATTTCCTTTTGAGTACTTAGCAACAGCATCTCTATGAACTTGTGGATTCACTTGCGGGTATTTAGCGACAACGTCCCTATTAACTTGTGGATGTGCTTGCAAATATTTAGCGACAGCATCCCTATTAACTGGTGGATTTGCTTGCGAGTATTTAGCAACAGCGTCCCTATTTAACTTGTGGATTTGCTTGCGAGTATTTAGCGACAGCGTCCCTAAGAACTTGTGGATTTGCTTGTGAGTTTTTATCCACAGCGTGTGTATTAACTTGTCGATTTTTCTGTGAGTATTTGGCGGCAGCTGTATGAAGTTGTTTCCATCTAGCTGCATCATAAAATGTACCATGACATCTGACACGCCTCCTTTTTACTGTGTTCTAACAGCTTGGATTGCTGCTGTCATAATCGGTTCGAGTTGGATTTGTGTTGAAGTGACATTCGGCATGTGTCAGGCGATGTAAGCATACAACCGGCTTCATCGATAACTTTGCATCCAGCTTATGAGAGAGGAAACATTCATAAACATCAAAGTGTCCACTACTCAAATCGTCACCTGTGAATCTAAGATGTTTAAGAGGCATTGACGGTTCTCCAAAGGTGTAAAATATTTGGCCATTTCGGTACACTTGAAAGCGACAACCGAACAATTCAGCGGTAGTCATCAACTCACATGCAGAACCATAGGTGAAGGGCTTAAGCATTTCAATCTTATAGTGCTCCTGTGTAGTATAATTATCTCCTGTACCATCATCAGTCCACACTTTGAACCTGTCCCAGTCATTCAATACATAAGCCTCAATGTCCCTCCGGATATCAAAAGTGAGCCTGATATGTCCGTGCAATATGTAACAAAGAGAATGGAAAAGGCAGGCGCCATCTCCGGGCATGGACACCACTCGGTAAGTGACAGTTCTTTGATAGATGGTGATCACCTCGATAGACATGTTAATGGGGGTACGGTTGTAACAATAAAGGGAATGGGTACTTGATCAGTAAACAAAGTCTAAAATACCTACACAATAACTATAACAATCATAATAAACGAACAATAAAACAGCGGAGAACCCGTGGATTAAATAAAAAGGCTGCTTCCTTGGTGAAGCAGGGAAAAAGGACGGCCTTATATGGCGTTTGTTTATAAAACAGTGGAGAAGCTGTGGAAAGGCTGCTTCCTTGGCGAAGCAAGGAAAGGAATGAAGACACCGCAGCGAAGAATGGCCTTATATGGGCAGGCAGTCAATTACGTGGGAGGTGTGCTGATTTCCGCAGCAGCTGCACTTATGAATATGCTAAGCACACTCCTTCACCCGCTAATATTTAACTTATATGGGCAGGCACTCAATTACGTGGGAGGCATGATGATGCAAGACGCAACTCCGCCTCACACGTCGACCGAGCTGCAGGCTATGGCCGTATACAGTATATGGACGAAAGTAGGTTCCAGTTGTGACCGTTACGCATAGAATTTCGAAATGAAGCCTGCCTAACTTTTGTAAGTAAGCTGTAAGGAATGAGCCTGCCAAATTTCAGCCTTCCACCTACACGGGAAGTTGGAGAATTAGTGATGAGTGAGTGAGTGAGTGAGTGAGTGAGTAAGTGAGTCAGTCAGTCAGTCAGTCAGTGAGTGAGGGCTTTGCCTTTTATTAGTATAGATCAGATGCATAGCAGAGTAAATTACTTGCTTTAAAAATGCATATTTGAAATGCTTTTGCATCCATATCCTCCATTAAGACTACACTAGGCACTCTTTCTAATAATCCATCTGAAATTAATAACGGTTTGCTGAATTTTACTCCAAATTGTATGCAGATGACTCCTCTACCTCCCTTCAAGCTATACATGCATTCTTCACCACTGTGAAATCTCAAAGCGATGCAGATTTCCTAACCTCTGAGGTAACTGCAGATGAAATTAAACAGGCTTTATTCTCTCTTGCTTAGAGTAAGGCGATAGGGTCTGACAGGGTATAACCTTAATTTATCTCACTATTTTGGTATCTCACAACTCACACAGCCATTGCACCTTTGTTTTTTATTCACTCTAGTGAAGTTGCATCTACATCCCATCTACATCCCATCTCACTGCTCCTTAAACCTGACAAGTATCCAAAACATTGTACCAGCTACAGTGCACTTTCTGTGATGAACTCCAGCATTAAATTATTTTCCAAAGTCGCATCCATTTGTCTTGTTACTATAGATCAGATCAGCAAATAATCTGCGTCGCTTTTTGTATATAATTAGTAAGGATCATTCACAAAAAATACATTTTATTAGATGCTGGGAAGGCTTTTCACAGACTGAATTACTGGTGATGGGGTTTGATGATCCCTTCATTAACACATTTAAGACATTCATTATACTCGACTCCAAATGCAGTTCCTTCCAATTCAAACTTATCTTACTCCTTTTCTATCTGTAGATAAGCAAGACAAGGCTGCCCCTCTCTCCAGTATTTTTCAATCTCTTGCTTGAGCCACTTGTGGCACACTTGTGTGATTCATTAACATTTTATTCTATCTCTCTATTATAAAAAATAAAAAATCTTGGAAGGATACAAGACATGATTTTCTCGGAGACACTTTAACGTCCTGCGAGACAAGGCAGTGAGACAAAAGGACAGCTGCTGTACAGGCTTTTAAATGTTCTAAGCGCTGCGCGACATGCAGATCACACAGCACGGCAGCAGCAGCTGATCTGACCGCATCTCATTGCGTTCAGCCCAGCTCTTCACAACGTGAGCGGCAGAGACGTGAAGTGACTGGCATGTAGCGCGCCCTGGGGTGGAGGAGGGGTTGGGTGAGCGAAGCGAGCAGAGGGCTAAGCCCCCCTAGTAATTATTAATAATTCACCTCACAAATTATGCTGATAATATTCTTTTGTTTTTGGGAATTTCTCAGAGGATTTACCATCTATTTTAAACTTATTTTCTATATATGAGCAAAACTCTGGATATAAATTAACTAGAATAAATATGCCCATTTCCCCTTGAAATTCTCCATCTGGTCATTACTATTTAAGATCCTTTAAATATCTTGGCATCACTGTAACAGCCATTTTAAATGGCATTGCTACATTAAACTTTCCTCATGTTTTCAAAGAGGTTAAACAATCTCTTGTTTCTTAGATTAATCTTACAATTTTATTTCAGTCCCGTCTGTCTATAATAAAGATTAATATATTACTGCAATTAAACTATGATACTTCTTCCTCTCCCACTTCTGTTTTTGAGTGGTGCTCTCTCACAACTCTCATCCTTCCTATAAAATGAATACCAGAGGATTAAATATTCAGTTCTCACCATGGCCAGGGCTGATGGAGGCGTTTCTTTTACGTCCCTTATTTCATAGTTTTTTCCTCCCTCTTCACCTCCGTCATTGCTCTCCATTGAAACCAGTCTTCTTTGCTGCAGTGCCTATCAGATATTCATTTCATTCATCTTTTCATGCATCAAATGAAGTCGATCTCTAACAAATTAGGTTTTATTATTTCTTATTTGATTCAGATTTTTTAGAAAAGTCAAAGCACAATTGCATTTCATGGAGAAATGGTATTTGCAGACCCCTGTGTTTCATAATAAACATCTTAATATTGGTGGGAATCCCATTTCATAGCCACACTGATCTTCTTTGCATATTTATACACCACGATCCTTTTGGAAAGTCTGGGTTTCCTATAAATTTTCACAACCTGCCTGAACTTTTTTTTTGTAACAACACCTTAGGACGGTCCTCAAAACATGTGGCATCTTCCTATCATTCTATTCTATTTTAATTTTTGTTTCAACAACCATATTTCAATTAAAACCAGTTTCAGTGCTGTACATGCATCTGTAGTTTGTTGGCGAAAAGCCTGTTGCTATTTCAGCTATGAGCACTCCTCTACTACTGAGCCCTGCAAAGGACTGGCAAATAATCCAACACTGGTGATTCTTGCCTTACACCCAGCGCTGCTGTGATAATCACAGGCTCACTGTGACCCTAATCTGGGCAGATTAAATTTGCAGTCTTTGCCTAAAACATCCGTTCAGTTCTTTGCACTTGATTGCATGCTATACACATGCTTAATCTCTCCTTCACTAGCTGTCATTAGATGACCCATGCACAATGACACTGGTGGCAGTAGACAATCTTTGGGAAATCTTTCTGAAATAACCCACTAATTATTGCAAAATAACACAATAATTATAATCAAATGAAGGATGTTTCTTCCACAAAAATGTTTAAGACAGCAGCTAATGTAAATATGTACGTTGTAAATGGTAATCAATGGAAACAATAATTAAATCCATCCAGCAGCTCTCTCTCTTGCTTGTTGTTCTGGGGTGTCTTGGTATGCCGTGGACCTACCACACCACCAGACCCATCCATTAATATTTTTTTTTTATAAGAAAAAAGCATTTATTTGTATTTTAAAATAATGTTTATATATGAGTGCTGTAAGTCCCTTGACCGGATTGGTTATTTGGCATTGGTGGGAATTCAGCGTTAAGTGGGAGCTTGTGCATGCAAGCAAAGTCATTAAGGTATATAGTTGATAACCACAAGGCAGGGAGCAACATTTTTCAAAAAGTTACAGTATGGGTAATAGAAACTGCATAAAATCACTCCTGCAACTTTTAATACAGACAAAGTAGGAAAAGGCTCTGGCTCTCAGTCTGATATAGTATTGAAGAACCCCACACACCAAGGAGACACAATGTAGCTAACAAGTGTTAGGAATGATCTAGCATTAGGGATGAAGGATTCAGCCAGCAGAGTCAGAATAAATCACCAGTGCCAAGTTTGTACTCTATGGATGTCAAGGCAAGTTATACTGAACACCTGCTGAGAGAGCTCCACATTTGGTGGACAGAGATTTCTGTCCTGGGCCATTCTTTCTAGTTGACTCCAGGTGTAGCGAGGTCGCGTCGCCAGGTGTTTCGGCTCGGTGGTTTCCTTTCAGCTTTCACCATCTAGCGTCATGCGTCTCTGAGTTGTCGGAGATCCTTCATCTTCCAGGAAGTTAGTCTGTGTTTCTCTTTTTGGCGTTTCTATAGCGTTGGGGTTTTATGGGGTGGGGTTGCTAGACCAGCGCCCAACCCTCCACCTTTTTCATCCAGGCTTGGGACCGGCAATGGCGGAGTTTTACAGAATATACTGTGTTTAAAACCTTTATTGTCTGGTTGTATTTGTGTGCTGCTCTCTGGTTAACTCTGGTGTGGTGTCTGAGTAAAATATATGATCTTGTGAAGTTAGTTCATTAGCTGGAGCATAGCATGTCTGCACATAGTGGCACCGACTTCTTGTGAAGACAACACTTAAATGTGGTGCCTAATTGATAACAGCCCCAGTGTCACTATCATTTGTTTAGCCTAAATTCTTTTGACATCAGTGCTTTATTAAAATAGTTCTCCGGGTTTACAACCTGTATATTCTGTATACAGTATATTCCTCTTTTACACATCTGACAACAGCTCATCAGTCATTAACACAAGCTACTGAAATGCCAAAAGAGCCGTATGCATGCTTAAGCTTGAATGGGCTGTCTGTACAACCAGCAGCTTGGAGGTCTGAGCAGATTGCTATAACATGTCACTCACACCCCTGTTTCAAATTATCCTAAAAAAACAAAAATGTGATATCTATTTCTTTAATGAAGTACATTAAAAAGATGAAAAACGCTCCAGCTTTCAAAGCAGTTAACCCAAATTCTGGAATGTATCTTACTGTTTAGCCATGCATACATTATGTAACATTTTTAAAAAAATATGAATGTGATTATTTTGTGAAAATTTCAATAAGTAAGCAAACAAACTCAAAAAAGCAACATTTTCTGTCATTTAAATATCTACTGCATAAGGGTACCCTCGAAGTTTCAAATGTATTAAGGTGAGGATTACTTTTTATTGTAACTTTATATTACTAATAATTTATGATATTTAACATTAGATATGAGGTAAATATGTAGCAGAATTCAAGAAATTCACAAATCGAGCTCCAGTGTGTTTTCATTTTGGTGGCATGGTCATGAATATAAACATGCATACAAATAAAGAGAGATGATTTAGATTATGTGACTCCTATAATCTACACATAATCACATATAGTGAGTCTGGACTTATTTTATTGCTTATTTATTTGATTGTTTTTTGTATGTGTTTGTGTTTTAGGTTGTTCCAGTTGCTAACACAACATTGGGACATATATATACACATATACATATATATATATACACATATACATATATATATATGCACATATACATATATATATATATATATATA
>JANRMT010062791.1:19315162-19326260 GCA_026402145.1 Polypterus bichir lapradei
GTGTAGGTAGAAGGCTGAAATTTGGCAGGCTCATTCCTTACAGCTTATTTACAAAAGTTAAGCAGGTTTCATTTCGAAATTCTACGCATAACGGTCAACAACGTCCTCCATGTTGAACTTTCTTATTTATGGCCCCATCTTCACGAAATTTGGTAGGCGGCTTCCCTGCGCTAACTAAAACCAATATATGTACTTATTTCAGTGGTATGATGCCACTTTTAGCCACCATATTGAACTTTCCAACGTCACTAATTCTCCAACTTCCCGTGTAGGTAGAAGGCTGAAATTTGGTACTTATTTCGGTGGTATGATGCCACTTTCGGCTGCCATATTGAACTTTTCAACAGTCTTTGTTACTTATGGGCCCATCTTCAAGAAATTTGATACGCGGGTTCCCAACGCTAACTGAATCCTACTTACGTACATATATACGTCCATAGCCTGCAGCTCAGTCACCGTGTGAGGCGGTGTTGGGTTCCCCCATCCAAACACCTCCCACGTTGTTGGCGGCCTGCCTATATAAGGCCGTCCGTCACTCCAGTCTCTACATTCCCTTCCTTGCTTCGCCACGGGATTCACGTCTCCCTGCTGATAACTACAGCCTTTTTATTTAATCCACGGCTAGTCCTCTGTTTTATTGTACATCTATTACGATTATAGTTATTGTGTATGTATTTTAGACTTACTTTACATTGTTCAGGTACCCATTTCCTTTATCATTCCAACCATACCCGCATTAACATGTCTATTGAGGTAATCACCATCGATCAAAGAACTGTCACTAACCGAGTGGTTTCCATGCCCAGAGATGGCACCTGCCTTTTCCATTCTCTTTGTTACATATTGCACCGCCATATTAGGCTCACTCTTGATATCCGGAGGAACTTTGTGTCTTATGTATTGAATGACTGGGACAGGTTCAAGGTGTGGACTGATGATGGTACAGGAGATAATTATACTACACAGGAGCACTAGAAGAGTGAAATGCTTAAGTGTACCGAAATGGCCAAATATTTTACACCTTTGGACAACCGCCAATGCCTCTTCAACATCTTAGATTCACAGGTGACAATTTCAGTAGTGGACACTTTGATGTTTATGAATGTTTAAACTCTCAATAGCTGGATGTGAAGTTGTCGATGAAACTGGTTGTATACTTACAGTGCTTGACAGATGCCGAATGTCTTTTCAACACAAGTCCTGCAAATACTGTCGTAATTGAAACAAACCATGAAACTCAAACCGATTATGACAGCAGCAATCCAAGCTGTGAGATTTGAAACAAGATTAGTGTTCACATGGCCAACTGTACGTTGCATGCTCAAGAGTAAGCTCAGCGCACAGCTTGGTCATGTTACAACCGGAGGGCCGAACTCACAATGTGGTATACAAAAAGATCCTCAACAAATAATTATTGGTATATTTTCCCTCAGTTTAAAAAGATTTAAATTTCTTTTTAATAAAACTTTTAAAGCAGTACTTTGCCACTGCGAAGCGCGGGTATTTTGCTAGTGGACATATATACAGTATATATATGTAGATATATATATATATATACAGTATATATATATATATATGTAGATAGATATATATATATATATATAGCTGATTACCCATTGGCTTTGCTCACTGAGTGCAAGGGAAAAAAATAAAATGTAGTCTATAAGTTATTAAACAGTAAAACATTAACGTTTTAAGAAGTAAAGGTACATTGAGCACTACTGGAGTGGTTTCGGGTAAAGTACATTTTAAAGACGGTATAACACAACAGGTAAGTAGTACTAACAGCAGCTAAAATGTATATGGATCATCTCTCAGTAGTAGATCCCTTTTGAAAGGCACTACACGACGGCTGTGGTATAGAAATTACATTTTCTATGTGAATGTCCAAATTTGTGCCTGTGGTAATGTGCCTTACCGGCATTAACAGCAATTAAAGAAAATTAGTTTTGTGTCCTCTGCAGTGTTAAGAGAGAAAGGCTTTGGTTTTGGATAAAAGGAAAAAAGGTGTTAAGAAAGGAAAGGTGCCTTTTTGTTTTATATAGTGTAGAGAGACGTCTTTGCTGACGATATGACCGCCTTTTGGGGAGCGTCGCGGCGGGTCTCGTGTAGACTGTAGAGACGGCCCTGCCATTAACCAGCCGGGATGGCACTGTCGGTCCTCCACTCCTGTGCGTGTCTTCCGCGACCTCATAATTGTATATGTGCAAAAGAAAGTGCGAAATGCTTTAATATTAGTTTGCCACGGTCTAGAAAAGGGATCCCGTGTTTGCAGTTGTCTGGGCTATAGCTCAGGGGAAGGATTTAAAAATTAAAAGTGCTTACTTTCACTTAAGGCAGAAGCACAGTCAGCATCTCAAAGGCCGGCACAGCTACGCGCGCATGCCGGCTGCTCGACTTTTATAGTATTTTTGCAGGGCAGGAGATGCCACTTTTTGCAGACACGTTCACGTGATCAAAAAGTCTCCGTGCTCTTTGGAGGTCTTGCTTGCTCTCTGCGTACTGCATTCACAGTCAGTTCACGTGAGCCACTCGGATTACATGCATCGAAGGTTCTCAGCTGTGCTTGTGCTATCTCATGCGATCTTGCGATGTCCACGGCTTTATTTAATGTTAGCTAAGTCCCGGCACTTAAACGTTTCTCTTGCACTTTCGCTGAGTTTGTGCCAAACACTAGTCTATCCCTGACCATCTCATCTTCGTTTGCATAAGCACAGCCCTTCACCCGCGAATATTTAGCGGCAGAGTGTTTCTATTGGATTGCCGCTGACGGACGGCCTTATATGGGCAGGCACTCAATTACGTGGGAGGCGTGACGATGAGGGACACAACTCCGCCTCACACGGCGACCGAGCTGCAGGCTATGGCCGTATATATGTACATAAGTAGGTTCCAGTTATGACCGTTACGCGTAGAATTTCGAAATGAAACCTGCCTAACTTTTGTAAGTAAGCTGTAAGGAATGAGCCTGCCAAATTTCAGCCTTCTACCTACACGGGAAGTTGGAGAATTAGTGATGAGTGAGTGAGTGAGTGAGTGAGTGAGTCAGTCAGTCAGTCAGTCAGTGAGGGCTTTGCCTTTTATTAGTATAGATTGTGGAGTTGAACCCGGACACAGACAGACGGACATCATTGGCTCCACCACACACTGTTTATTTACAATATATTTACAATAATGTCAGTGCACGTCCCAGTGCCTCTTGCACAGTTCCCCCAAAGTCCAGGCCACACAGTCAAAATGCCTCTCTGGCCGCCTCCAGTCCTCTCTCCAGCTCCATCTCTCTCCCACCAGACTTCCACTATCGACTGAAGGGAGGCGGCCCCTTAAATAGGAACCCGGATGGGCTCCAGCTGCTTCCCGGCACTCCTCCACAGACACGTCCCAATGTGGCGGAAGTGCCGGCTGCACACCCGGAAGCCGTCCGGGTGTCCCCTGTCATCTTCCCCCCAGCACTTCCTGGTGTGGCGGAAGTGCTGGGCTCCAGGGTTGTTCAGGCACCGGGGCGCCGCCTGGCGGTGGCCAGGGGTCCCTACAGGGCTGGGCTTCCAAGCCCTTTACCCTTGGCCCCCAACATAACCAGGGCGGACGCCCCCTCGCGGTCTGGAGGAGGTACAAGCCCTTTTCCGGTCCTCCTGGGCGTCCCGGCCGGATGCCACAAGATGTATCTTTCCCTCTGCTCACCTGGCTAGAACTGAACATTTATATGTACAGATTTTGGTCTTGTATAGGTTTTGTAGTTTTCCTTTAATTGTCTACTTATTTATTACTAGCCACAGTACCTTTCATAGATATGTAATAGAATATCTAAAAAATATATTGCTGTCTCTTGCCCTATGTGTACTTTCAGGGCCTTTTCTCGCCATCCTTGTGTCTTGAGCACATTCCTGTAAAGCCTGCTTCTCAGATTATTTTTGAGGTGTAATACTATCCATCTTTGAAGGTGACTCTCTCAGTTTGCCTCCTATTTTATTACTAACATTTCTTCACCGTCCCTCCCTCAGTCGAGCATGATCCCATAAAGCCACCTTCTCTGATTCTGTCATTATTTTTGTCTGTCCACTTTTACACTTGCCGTCTTTGAAGGTGACTCGTTGTGCCTCCTACACCTTTACTCCTCTTTGGATGTCTCACATTCGCATTTCCTCTTTCGTCATGTCTCCAAAGCCATAATTACCAATCACACCAAAGCCAAACCGACCAATCAGATTTCTCTGAGGGACTGGGCGCGAAGACATTAGTGTTTTATTTTATAGTAGGTTACATTTATATATTTGCATCCCCATTTCATATTTTGCTTCATTCTCTTGGGCACCACCATTTTGTGCTATTTCACATGGCTGTGTGGAAATCTTGTTTACAATTGCAATGACTGTTGCTGCTCATAGATAGATAGATTGATAGATTGCTCGCGAGCTACATAAGATGATAGAGTGCTAATCTGAGTACCTACATTTCTGGATATTATATTTAGTTCTCTTGTGCATTTAGTTAGTAAAAAAACAGAATGTATACAATGTCTAACTTTGGTTAGGTTAGGGTTCTGGGCATTGGTATTCCTGGTTCTCATTTTTTTTTTGTTTTGTTTTGTTTTGTTTTGTTTTGTTTTTGACCTCTGGCTAGCTTTATTCCTTGGCCTTTGTGCTTAAAATCAGTTCTTTGGGTCAAACTATTGTCACCTGCTCACAACAGTCCCCAATGTACTTTTTGTAGCTTTCATAACACAAGTTAAGACATCATGCCTTTGACCTCCTCCTTAATCTGACAAATTATTTTTTGAAGCAATTCTCTTATTGGAGCATCCAGTGACAAATCCATCACCCGCTAAACCAACTATTTTGATGTTTTGACAAAAGCTGGGCATTTCCACATATTCCTTTCATGGCCAAGAGTCATCATATTTTAGGAGGTTTGTTCTTATCTCAAGGGTCACATTTTGGTGTCCTCTTAGAAATGAGATTCTTTATATTGCTTGTACTTAGAAAGAACTCCATAAAGAACTCCAGAAGCCTGATTTTTTAAATTTTTTTTTTATTTAGCTTTCCATTATTTCACATCCACTCTTGACACCCATGTAGGGGAGACATTGAAAGGATTCATGCAACAGTCCTTCTCTTTTATAAAAAGACCTAGTGTGACAAAAACAAAGCTGACCGGCAAGAACCAGTTACTGCAAACATGCTATGCAGGTACCAAAAACAGTTTTTATTAAAACATTTTTTTAATCAGTGAAGCTAATTTATTTGCTATGTGTTATCATGAGGCATCAGTTTTCTTTATATCACATATACAAGATGCATCAGAAATAAACACGTGAAGATGAAACATCTATTTACATAAACACCATTGGAAGTCACGCTACTCCCTGGACTTTCCCTCACTGCCTTACAGCCAGGCTATTCACTGTGCATCTCTGTTACAGTTTTAAGTATTATAGTACATGTTTACCATCTGTCTTGGACTTGGGGATTTGTTTCATTCAATAGTTTCTTCTAAATAATATTCACCTGTTAAAAACACACATCAATGAACTGTGACCATCAGGATGTAAGGCAAAATACCTTTTCATATTTCATCTGGATATCTTTATTTTAAACAGCCATTATGAATTGCAGCACAATGTGGTAGTACATGTGACTCTGGGAAAAAAAAAATCTCTTTCTTGTGTTGCCACCAAATGGAAGCGTTCTTTTCTTTCGTCTAAATTTCAAAGGAAAGAGGCCAAAAGTATGCAACATTTTAGAAAGGATCAAAAGCTGCAACATCTACAATTTCTCCTGGAGAGCCAACATATGTTATTTACAATAGGAAAAGAAAAACCCTTGCACTTTTCCTTTGTTGACAGGGAGAATGTAACACCATTTTTATGGTACACGGAGGATTTCAGGATAACAGTATATAAATATATTTTTAATTTTAACTGAAGAATCAGATTCCAGTGTTATTTTAACATGTTTTCTCCCTCTTTACGAGTTGTAAATGTGTTAGGCTGACTAGTTTAAGTAACCCGTAAAGCAGTCACCACTTTTAATTATAAGTGCTGAGTCTATTGGTGAGTTTAGAGTGTATGAAAGGGCCACAAAGAAGGGCCTGTGGTCCTCCCTCTGACATTGTTTATTTTACTTTTAATTTTCTTTATTTATATCCTTGTTTAGTACCATAAATGTCTGAGGACTCATGACCCTACACTTTGGGGAGCTCCCTTTGTAATGTGTCAGCTTCATTAGTGATATAACAGTTGTGCAAGTCATACTAATATTAATCTCATAGTGATTCTCCCTTGTTCCTTCCCTGCCCCTATTCCTTCCTTCACGTCCATTTTAGTTCCTTCATAGAAAAGAACTGCTCATGTCAGTATATTACTGTAACTTTGATTTTCATTTACTGTTCTGTCATGTTGCATTAGTGTATCTATGGTTTAAACATGTTAACAGTGTGATCATCTGCCTCTACGCCATCCTCTTTGCTGGTTCCATTCAAGATTTAGTACCTCAGAGAAAGAATAACACATGAGCATAGTTCCTACACTTGAGGCCTGAAACACAGAGAAGCAAGTTAATGCAAGTGCATTTTGGTATGTTGATATGTGGAATTAGGACATGAAAACATGTTTCTGCCTGCCATTTCAACAACCAACTTTTAGCATAAATCCATTATAGTCAGTAGTCATTTCCTTAGCCATCAGTGGCACCAAAAGACCACTTTACCATTATAATCTACTCAAAACTACTTCAGTTCTTCCTTTCCCATTTGCTTCAATGTATATTACTTAGTTTGTTGAAATACCTGAACATGTCTGCAATTTCGCCGAACTCAAGGCGAAGCAAATTCAGCAAGGTTCACTCATCACTAGTAGTAGTAAGTAAGGTGTCTTTGTGACAGTTTTGGTTGAAAGATCAACTGAACAAGCACAACATGATTTTCTTTTTAAAAAAGAAGAAAGAATATTTTCCACAAAACATATGATAGGACCCAATTTCAAACCGTCCGTTCTTGTTCACTTTTATTTTTGTTCTATTGCCTTGTTTATAATATGAAGTTAGAGCTCAAAGCAAATTTTATGTTTCTATTCTCTCTTTATAATAGCATCATAACACATGCAACATTTCCATATTTCTAAATTTCAAAGTACATCTTTATATAGGAATGTACCACGGGCACACCCGTGTACACGGAGTACACCCTACTTTATATGAAGGATGCCCAGGATCTTTAATGACCACAGAGAGCCGGGATCTCTTCCAGCAATAACCCATGTTTTTCCTAGATGGTTACTCATCCAAGTACTGGCCGGGCCCAAAAATGCTTAGCTTCAGGTGGATTACCTGTTCTGAAGTGCCTGTAGTATGCGTGTTGGCAACAGAGCTGTACAATTACCGAGTTAAGATCACAAAATGTCCCTATAGCCTTATGTATCTATTATGAGAGTCTCTGGCGTTTATGTACTGTATACACAGTCATATGAAACAGTTTAGGAACCCACCTTAATTATTTGGATTTTTGTTTATCATTGGCTGAGCTTTCAAAGTAGCAACTTCCTTTTAATATATGACAAGCCTTATGGAAACAGTATTATTTCAGCAGTGACATTAAGTTTGTTGGATTAACAGAAAATATGTGCTATGCATCATAACAAAATTAGACAGGGCATACATTTGGGCACCCCAACAGAGATATGACATTAATACTTAGTTGAGCCTCCTTTTGCAAATATAACAGCCTCTAGACACCTCCTATAGTCTTTGATAAGTGTCTGGATTCTGGATGGAGGTATTTTTGACCATTCTTCTATACAAAATCTCTCCAGTTCAGTTAAATTTGATGGCTGCCGAGCATGGACAGCCTGCTTCAAATCATCCCATAGATTTTTGATGATATTCAAGTCAGGGGACTGTGACGGCCATTCCAGAACATTGTATTTCTCCCTCTGCCTGAATGCCTTTGTAGATTTCGAACTGTGTTTTGGGTCATTGTCTTGTTGGAATATCCAAACCCTGCGTAACTTCAACTTTGTGACTGATGCTGGAACATTATCCTGACGAATTTGTTGATACTGGGTTGAATTCATCCGACCCTCGACTTTAACAAGGGACCCAGTCCCTGAACTAGCCACACAGCCCCACAGCATGATGGAACCTCCACCAAATTTGACAGTAGGTAGCAGGTGTTTTTCTTGGAATGCGGTGTTCTTCTTCCACCAGGCAAAGTGCTTTTTGTTATGACCAAATAACTCAATTTTTGTCTCATCAGTCCAAAGCACTTTGTTCCAAAATTAATCTGGCTTGTCTAAATGAGCATTTGAATACAAGCGATTCTGTTTGTGGCGTGAGTGCGGAAAGGGCTTCTTTCTCATCACCCTGCCATACAGATGTTCTTTGTGCAAATTGAGCTGAATTGTAGAACGATGTACAGATACACCATCTACAGCAAGATGTTCTTGCAGGTCTTTGGAAGTGATCTGTGGGTTGTCTGTAACCATTCTCACAATCCTGCGCATATGCTGCTCCTGTATTTTTCTTGGCTTGCCAGACCTTTCCTGATTACATTCCTTACAGTTGAAACTGACAGTTTAAACCTCTGAGATAGCTTTTTGTAGCCTTTCCCTAAACCATGATACTGAACAATCTTTGTTTTCAGATCTTTTGAGAGTTGCTTTCAGGATACCATGCTGTCACTCTTCAGAGGAGAGTCAAAGGGAAGCACAACTTGCAATTGACCTCCTTAAATAACTTTTCTCATGATTGGACACACCTGTCTATGAAGTTCAAGGCTTAACGAGCTAATCCAACCAATTTGGTGTTGCAATTAATCAGTATTGAGCAGTTACATGCATTCAAATCAGCAAAATTACAAGGGAATCCAAATATTTGCACAGCCAGTTTTTCACATTTGATTTAATTTCCTACACTGCTGCACTAAAAATCTTTGTTCAGAAAACAGCCCAGTACTCAGATGTTCCTAGGAAATGAAAGACATACCACTGTTATCTTTTTTGTTGAAAGTACAGAGGGGTCCCCAAACTTTTTCATATGACTGTTAAAGTCTGATTAGCTTAAGTGATACAGAACTTAAAATTTATTTGTTTGATATGTTAGGTTAGCCACAACACATCAAAATACATCCATCATCCAACCCGCTATATCCTAACTACAGGGTCACAGGGATCTTCTGGAGCCAATCCCATCCAACACAAGGCAGGAAACAAACCCCAGGCAGGGCGCCTGCTCACCGCAGGGCACACAAACCACACACTATTGACAATCGCCAATGTACCTAACCTGCATGTCTTTGGACTGTGGGAGGAAACCAGAGTACCCGGAGGAAGCCCACGCAGAAAACATGCAAACTCCATGGAGGACCAGGGAAGCGAACCCGGGTCTCCTAACTGCGAGGCAGCAGCACTACCCACTGCGCCACCGTTCTGCCCATCAAAATACATGGAAACTTGAAAAACTTTGATGAATGAGAACTATTTTTTCTCCAAGAAAATAGTGAAATTGTCTAAGAACTTAAGGGAACAATAAAGGATGGTAAGTTATTTGATGATTTAAGCACTTCCAGAAATTTACTTGCACAGTTTTGTAAAGGGCACAGCTTACAAAAAAAAATTAAAAACAAAAAACCCATAAACTTCTTAGACATTGAACTATTTCATATCGTTCATCTTCCATTCACTTTTATTTCAAAAATTAACTGTTCATCCTTAAGTGTAAATAATTGAAACCTTTAACTTTTTTGAAGTGAAGAAAAGCTGGTAATGTCCCAGGTTTAATCTTTGAAAATGGTGAAGCCTTACGTTAAGTCCTTTCTGTTGTATAGGGTCATATATTTTCCTTTTCGACATTCTGTTTTACAGTTTTTTTTTCTTATTGCATATAATTTATTTTTAAATTGTACCAACTATATGACTGTTAAGTATTACTTCTTACAGCCTCATCCTGGCCCCAAACCTTTAGCTTTCTTAAACAATAAATTTATCCTCACAGCCAGCTCCAGATGGATGAAGTAATGCTACAACGATTAGGGACCTCTTCAAACTTGAATTTAACAATGTGATGGAACATGTTAAATAAGACCTTATGAACTGGACACGTCTTCATCTCATATTAGCTGGGAAAATTAATATCTATACAAAATTTTTATATCTCTTCAGTGCATTCCGAAATATATCAACAAATCCTTTCTGACAAAATTGGATACAGTTGTTCATTTAGAGTACAAACAGCTCACAAATAAAAAAATAATAATTCTTTAGAGGTCTAAAGCAGAAGGGGATATGGCCCTACCAAATGTTAATTCTGCTCTTGGGTAGTGTTATATAATACAATAAGACTAGAGAAGGAGATAGATAGAAATAAAGTAATTCCTACACTAATTTATAACCGTATACTGTGATCTACACACCTGTTATCATTAATTAGCACCAACTAGATAGATGTTTACAGGTTCGATTGTATCTTAAAATGTGGTAGCAGACAAAATAAAACACTTGAAATCTGTCAATTGCATACTTATAAAACAATCATATTTCCACCATGTCTCAAATATACAATTTTTAACATATAAAATATGCTTTGTATTGTGATCTTTGGAGATTGTTATATTGTCAATATACAGGATGGCACGTAGACAGTAAGGAGCTCCACCCTGGTTTTAGCAGCAGTAAAGGTAGTCAGTTCTCACCGCTAGCATTTAATTTTGTAAGTTTAGTTACAGTATGTCTGTGCATGCTGGAAAGAATAGACATACCATATTCTTTGGAACAGCATGCATGCTGTCGACCTCTTGCAGGTAGTGGTGAAGTGGAGAATGGCAACAAAACTGAGTGCCATTATGATCAATGCAGCAAATCCTCTTTCTGACACAACCAACAAATTATTCCTCTGGTTTGTGTCAACAAAAACTACTGGGATTCCTTTATACCAAAGGTAATATGCCTGGATAATGCCTCAATGGGACTGGGACTGCGACTTGTAAGTCAGAAGTTTTATTCATTGTTCCCCTCGGGACAAATACAGTTCTATCTATCTATCTATCTATCTATCTATCTATCTATCTATCTATCTATCTATCTATCTATCTATCTATCTATCTATCTATC
>JANRMT010062791.1:19328324-19441171 GCA_026402145.1 Polypterus bichir lapradei
ATGACCCTCTTCCTATTGAAAAAACAAAAGTTGGATCCAAAATGGCCAACTTCAAAATGGCCACCATGGTCACCACCCATCTTGAAAAGTTTCCCTCCTCACATATACTAATGTGCCACAAACAGGAAGTTAATATCACCAACCATTCCCATTTTATTAAGGTGTATCCATATAAATGGCCCACCCTGTACACTCATGCTCTATGTGTAGAAAGTATGGCTTAACACAACTCAAAGTTACACGTTATACATCTCTCTCACTTCTTTAAAAATACATATAGGTCAGGATTCAACTTGTGAGTGAGGAAATTGTCATCACATGTTGACTTCACTGTCTCACAAGTTTTGGAAATGTTTCCTGCTCAAACTTTATTGGAATAAAATCTTTTCTTATCTTGGGCTCACAATAATCCCTAATTCAACTTAAATTATTCTTATTAAGTGAAGGTAGATTTACGAGTCCACAATGCTACACAATACACTCAAATATAAAATGAAAAAGCAGAATGTCATATTCTCTAACAGCTCTTTTTGAGGTCACACATGATGAAACAACATTGCATAATCACCAGTCAGTTGTGAGAATGCACACTGCTCTGCTAGTCTTTAATCTTTCCTAGCTTAGCTGGAGAAATCTTGACCTATTTAACTTACTGTAAAGATGAAATGGTGGCTTGTTTTAATTAAAACACAAAAAGAAAAAAAAATCCACTTTACATGCAGCTCAAATGTTCCATTGATGACCTTTTAGATTTTTTAGTATCTTTCAGGGATTAGTTTATATTAAATGTTTTTCTATATCTGTTCTTTTCATGAGTAGATTAAGAGGTCCTGTATTTGATCTTATCAAAATAAGATGCTCTTTTGTGCCTTTTACTAATTTGCCATTTATACATTATCATGAAATCCATAAAACTGACAAAACAAAAAGATGAAGAACCAATATTTTCAACTAATTCTTAACTGCAAAATAATTACCCTTCTAGCTGCTTCATTCATTTTGGCTGAGCCTGCTCACCAATTTATGCTTTCATATTATAAGGACTTTCACATATTGTGTGCACATGGTATGCACACATTTCCAGCAAAAGTTATAGGAACCTATCGTACAAAAGAAGGCATCCACATAAGTGCAAAATTTCCTTGTCATCTAGCCAGTATCATAGAATTTAAATAGTAAGCACTGGTGTACTTATTGCTTCATAGTGCAATCATTTTTCAGTGCTGTGTAGGGGTGCCAGAAACTGAAAGAATTTTGTAAATCAAAGAAATAAGTAGAATAACACAAAACTTCCCATTTTAGCTTAATAAAAATGTCTTACATAATTTTACTATTGACAATAAACAAATCGTGATAAGCAATTATTTTTCCAGGTGTCTAAATGACATTTGTTTGCTGGATATTCAAGTCTAAATTTCAAGTGTGCATTTATCTATCAATGTATTTATTTGATGTTACAGTTCAGTCTGCCTTCTTATGTGACATGAGCTGGAAAACAGGGAAGAGTGAGAACTCTGGACTCCTCAAAGCTTCTGTTTCTGTTCTTCGTAAAAGGTGTCTCAGTCCTGAAATGATAAGAAGGGTCTCAGGATGTGCCAGTGAACCAGCCAAGGTCAATCAAGTCCTAGACACACTTAAAGACATATGGATATCATGGAAGAGAGCCAAAAAGAGTAGAATTCTGTCAGTGAGAGTTTTCTTGACATTACTATGATTTATAAAACTCAACCCTGTCCTGTTAATTGCAGATAATCTTTGATTATTCATTCTCTCTAAGGATCTTTTACTTTACAGGTTTTATCTTTGGGCATTAATTGAACTCCAAAGATTTCCACATTATACTAAATCCTATGCAGATACTACATTGGTAAAGTGCTAATAAAGCACCTTGCATTACTCCTCAGTCAAATAACTGACATGCATCAAAGTGTAGCAGCCCAATGGATCTCATTTTCAGACACACACACACACACATGCACACAGAGGATATTTGTTTTATCATTTATATGAGTGTCTCATATAATACATCAGAATAGATGTGTTCTTTCATTTGTGTTTTATTCTTGTGTAAATTCTTTGTGTTTACCACTATTGGATGCCATTTAAGTTAATAGTATGGTTAAATCATTGGGTTCATATTATAGTTATTGTTCTGACATTTAGGTCAAAGTCCCCCTTCATTATTTATATTTGTAGTTGTGGCGGATTGGGATAGAGAGCACAGAGGTAAACTGGGTAGAGTTGCCTGATTGCCTTTATTGTCTCTTTCCTCTGAAGACTATCATGAATCAAAGTGTTACAAGGCTTCATCAGCACTCACTGCTTGCTCTTTACACTAACTATCTGCTAGAAAATGAATTACTGTTTACAAGACACTTGGCCTTAGAATACCTACAGCAGTGATAACTGTTTAATGTGTTAGAACTGCAAAATAGTTTTTCTCTTAGATACTTTTTCCTGGGCTTCTTAATAAGCTTTTTTAGGTGTTTCCAAACATGGAAATTCTGAATTTATTAGTATTCTTTAGAATTTGTATATAATTAAGCCACTTTTGATTAGCATAACCTTTAGTGTTTTTCACGACACCCTTTTGTTTTTTCTTAATGCATCACCATTTTCTGCTTCTGTCATTAGGACACAATGGTTGGTTGCTAGAGAAATTTCCCTAGAGATTACAATAGTACTAAGGTGTTGTATCGTGTTAGCCATTATGAATGTAGTGAGAAGTCAAGCAAAATGACACCTTTTATTGGCTAACTAAAAAGATTGCATAGGCAAGCTTTTGAGGCAACTCAGGCCCCTTCGAAAGTTGTCGCGCAAAGTGACATCACTCATGTGACACTTTTAACACCAGTGGTGTGGTTATATATCTTATTAAGAATTCACTAGTATTCTAGTAAAAAATTGTCAGCTAACACACTGCTTGCTTAATTTCTGACTTTGTTTTCTGTCTTTCGTGTTGGTTTGATGCTAGTATTATTTGACTTCCTGGCTTTGACTTTTACTTGCTTTTCTACCACATTTATTCTCCTTAACATATTATTCCTTATGGCCTGTCATATCATCTCTAATTATAACAGAATTCGAACAGAGTAACTGAAGTAACTGTCACAGCACTGATTTACCACATATTTTTGGTAAATGAATTGATCGGTAAATAAAAAGGTATGTTATGATATGCTTGAAATCAATCTGAACCTCCAACACATTCATTTGTAATGTGGTTTCAAAGAAAACTGGAATATAAATGTTCCTCTATTATATGATGTGTCAGAAACATTTAAAAATGAATCTTCATTTGCAAACAGAAAGGAATCAAATGATCAATCTTTTTTTTTTCTCAACCATTTACTGAGCATACCAATGCAATGTATTTTACAAAGCAAACAAAAGTACAATTTAAAATAATGAGACAAAAAAATAATACAGTACAAGGCAATTCAATGCAGAAGAAAATGCAAGTGATGAAAAATTAAAGAGTGAAAAGAGTAGCCACTTAGGCCAGATTAATACAAGCAAAAAACACATGCTTACAAAAACTAAAGGGTGTAACCAGAAAGCTGAAATCCAAAACCAGACAACACAACTTTAAAAATTAATGAAATTGCCTACAAAGCTTGTGCTCTTAAAAATGTATGTTACCTTTGAAACTTAAAGTGCAGATGAAAATTGAAATGCAGCATTGTCTTTTATAGACAAAAACAATGAAGAAATATGCATTCATGCACTTACATATATGTACATGTGTGCTAATTCCAAAGCGATGCAAGGCATTTTGAGAAAAAGATGCATAAAATAGTGCGGGCGGTGACTAAGCCCATCAAAACGAAAGAAAAAAAGCAAAAACAAAATGACAACTTTTTGTCATATTGGAGAAGATAGACATTATATAGGACGCCTGTGTAATCCAACTAGTTGAAACCCTGTGATAATATTTATCAGAAGTCTGCCAACAGAATTTTAAACCTGCTGTAGCTAGTTAATACTTTTTAGAGTATAATCATTGCTAAGCAAATTGATAGAATCCAGTTGAGAGCTGCTGAACACAATAGAGTATTTTTGTTCACCACCTCATTGGGCTCCATCAACCAATCCCATGGGTTCTCTTATCAGTGCTATGGTGGTATTGCTCAGCTATATCTGTTTTTTCCCTCCTGAGGACAATACAGTATCGGCTAGAGCCTCTGAATGTCTTATTGATATCTCAACCTCGATGAAGGACCACCATCTACGGCTCAACCTACCAAAAACCAAGCTTCTTCTGATCTCAGCCAGCCAGTTTGTTCAACTCCCCATCTCTGTACAGCATGGCTCACTGTCACTAACACGTGCCAAGTCAGAACGCAACCTTGGGGTGGGATTAATGAGCAGCTATCTTTTTCTGACCACATTTCTACTATTTTTTATTTATGTAAGTTCATGCAGTACAACATCTGCAAAATCAGACCTTATCTGACAAAACATGCACCAAAACTTCTAGTTCAGGCAGAAGTTGTCGAATCAGGACAACTGCAACTTGCTTCTGGCAGGAGTACCCACATGTGTTATCAAGCTGCTGCAAATGGTCCAGAATGCAGCATCTTGTCTTGCATTTAACCATTCAAGACTGGCACATGCCACTTTCTCTTTAGGTCACTACATTGACCCCCTGCAGTAGCACACATTGAGCTCATACCCCTGATGCTTGCCTACAGAATAGTCAATGGGTCAGCACCTGTGTTTATGGAGAAACCTGTTGAGGTGCTATGCTCCTTTTTGCTACACTCAGGTCTGCCAGTGAACAGCATCATGTGATGCTACCTCTGCATGGTATCAAGTATCAATCCAAACTCTTTTCCTATGTAGTTCTTAGTTGGTGGCATGAACTGCCCATCTCCATCTGAACTGCTGACTAATGCTGTTCTGTGAATATTTGCCTAATTGATTAAAAAATAAAGGACGACATTCAGAAGCAGCATACTCTTTTATGTCCTGTATAATTCATTGCATACATGTGGACATTGCTTAGTCTGAGTGAAGCATAATGGACACACAAATATTTAGTGAGTTAATATGCCTTTTGGCTCCTTAACTATGTCTCAGAACTTAATTTTTAATTGTCTTGCCCCGTAAAAAAATGTCAGTTGTCTTTGTACTGCTTCTCTCTACACAGTTAGGTCTCTGTCCAGTGATTATATATGCATTTATGGAATTTTGTTGTCATCTGTCTCTGCCACAGACCACAAACCTTTTGGGCTCCAGGTACCTATTTTATCCACCACCCATATGTATTATTTTCTTAGAAAAGCAACCACTGCCTCTAGTTGAGATTCACTGGAAGCCTTGAAAATATGATACTTTCAAAGGATTAAGACAAATCAAGACAAGAAAATTCTGTTTATAAAATGTCAACAAGACAAGGTGAAAAAAAGAAATTGTAAGTGCAATAATTTAAGAACAAAATAAAGAAAAGTCAGGTGAAAAGTATTTTAGAGAACAAAAATAAATGAAATGAAAGCTCTCACTGTTATTGTTTCCCTAGAAGCAATTTCATTTTGTTATTAATTATTTTAGTACCAGTTTTATTAGGTTGACACCATATTGTTTTCAGGGACAGAGCCATATTAGTTACCCTGTCAGGTTCACTTGCTAGTCATGTGCTGTGCCCACATATCATGCATGTGCCCACGGGAGACAGCTTAAGTGCTGTGGTGATTGTAATTATAAGCCAGATAAAGGGTTGGCGCTATGTTCTAATGTAAGGGTCTCCAACACGTCACTCGTGAGCTACCGGTAGCTCGCAGCCCCTTTCCAAGTAGCTCACCAAAGGGTTAATGAATCCTACATAAATTTGAACACTTGATTAATCAGATTAGGGGAGGGCGATCTTTCCAAATAATCATCATGATCCTTTTAACACAAAATCACGATCCACAATCTGAATTGCAATCTATCTTTTTCAATGTGGCATACACTTAAGAGAATATCCGAACTCAAACTCTTCAAGACCTAAGTTACACTTTATTTTAAACTTCAAACAAAGTTGAATTCAATTGCTCTCTCGTTCGCTAGCTCAGTGGAGTTAAGGAACACGCCCCGAAGCTGCCGAGTGAGTGCGGAAGGCCCCCTCCCCTCGGCCCATTGCTTGTTTCTCGGATTCCTGCAAGTGAACTATGATACATGGCGAAATGAGAGAAGTCGCAAAATCAACCGGAATATTCAAGCAAATTATAGAAAAAACCCTGATCTAAATTCGTTAAGTAGTTCTCTCGTGAAAAGCGGACAGACATACAGACATTGGATTATATATCTTCTTATATAATACACTACCGTAGCTGTTCGTTTGTCTGTCCAGGATTTTAAATCACCTGTAGCTCACAAACCATTTGAACGATTGACCTGAAATTTGGTACACATATACTGTGTGACGCCTACTATCCACTTTCGGGGTGATGATTGACCTCCAAAGTTATTCCTCTTTTTATTTTTATTTTATTTTATTGGAGAATCGACTCTTGGCAGCGATCAGCAGGGTGTCCATGCAGCGCATGCGTATGGGCACCGTTCTCATTACCTCACACCTTCGTCGTAACTTCCTCTACCTCTTTATATCTTAAATCATTCTTGAGGCAGATTGGACGGCACTTAAGTGAAAAATTAAGGAAAACATACTAAGTAATTGCAACACAAACACTGACTTAAACAGTTTTACCGCGAAAAGATGCTGACGAAAGAAGAGAAGAAGTGGGCCGCTAGAGTGGGGAAAAGAAGAGCTGCTCAGGAAGCAAGTACAGTAAGTGCATCAACCTCTGAGCAAATGAATGCTAAATGTACAGAGAAAGAGTATGAAAACTATGAATGTTCAAGTTAAGTGCACCACTACTGGTATTATATATTAGTAAACTTTCAAAATAATATGCAGTTAAAGTCTCAACAGCATTCTCTGCATTTCTGGAGCTTAGTAGGGCCAGATAACTATAAGAATCTTCATCAAGCAGCTCTGAAAATGTCTGCTTTGTTTGGGTCTACATACCTCTGTGAGTCTGCATTTTCTGACATGAATGTCATAAAATCAAAGTTCAGAACAAGACAGACAGATGAGCATTTACAGTAAATGACACCATAAGAGTGAACTTAAGTGGCTACACTCCACCATATACCATACATGCCTGTCATCTAACTAAAAACACATCACACATGCAACTGAACATGTGAATATTCTTCTGAAGTGAAACAGTAACATGTAACAAAATGACAAATGAATAAGTAATATCTGTATATTTGTAATTGCATTGTTTTGTATTTACAGCATTCATGTTTTAATTCAATAGTGTGAGATACACTAGAAAATGCATAGAGACATACTAAATGTACTTGCAGGTGAACTAAATATTTTTTGTGATGTTTTAATGCAAAATGTGAGTTATGGACACCAACATTTTGTAAATGTTCAGGCAAAACAAGCGTATTCAGATTGTTTGGGTTGAAATAAGCTATGAGAATAAACGTTAGAAAACACGAGTAGCTCTCTGCCATTTACATTTTGTAGAAGTAGCTCTCTCTAGGGGGATGGTTGGAGACTCTGTTCTAATGCCTTGTCTTCACCTCCCTCTGCAGGACAGAAGATTGACAGCCACTCCATTATTGACATCCACCAGGACCCGCCCCTTCCTGCCACATGACCACTTAACCCATGTACTGGCCATCTTGTTTGCAGTTCAATAACAAGCTTTCATTATACTGTAGAAGACGTCTCCGCAATTGTTGCCTGCCTTTTTGTTGCTTTTATTCAGTTATATGGGGTCACCATATTTTATCTTTTTCTTAATTAAGTCAAGAATTAAGTCTTAATTCTTGTTCCTTTTTATTTTGTCCCTTGGGATCTATCTATCTATCTATCTATCTATCTATCTATCTATCGGCATATGATTAATCTGTATGTATTGAAACTAATCCTTTCCTAGCCTTCCACATTGGAGCAACACAAGATTTTCTCACTTTTCTCTCTTCCTATAGCCTCATCCTTGGAACTTTCATACTAACAGAAATCAAAGAATATGAAACACTAATAAAATAAGAAACTTTTTTAAATGCATGCCTTATTAAAATCAAATTTATATTTATGTTTATTTGTACTTTGAATTAACACCATGGTTTAACACATCATAGCAATCTTTTTTAGAGTATACCTAAACAAACTACTGGTTTTTAATTATGTAATTAGAAACACTGGTTGTATCAAACCCATGGGAAATGGAAGACTGTAGTGTATAAAAGAAAATAAGTAGAGGGAATGCATATTTCAACAGACATTAGCTTTTGCAGCTCCTTGCTCGTCCAGTTAAACTTTATTATGTTTCTAGTGCTAATGTACTACTTTTTAAGGTAATCAAACAAGTTCCATGGTTTGACTTGTCTCATCTAGAATTGTGAGTCACTTCACTTGCACTCATTTTTAATGTCCTGATCTTTAACTCACTAATTCCATTTGTCATTAAAACATGACAAAAGAATATCTCCAGGGTCTACTTTACTTCTCAATGTGTATCTTGTCCTAACTCCTAGACATGTGACAAATGCAATGACTCATCTGCTCCTGCTGTTACAGGGTTTATATATACCTAGGTGACCTTAGTGGTGTCAGCTCAGTGGTTTAAACATGTCAAGTTCAAACATTAAATACACTGAATTGTCCTGCTCATTTAGTATTAATCTTAAACAGTTATCCAACAAGCAAGGACACTCAGTTATAAAAGAAGAAATGTACACATGATTTTAGACTTTAATATATATTTTAACACCTTTAGAGTTTGTTTTTTAATAGTATCCATCCATTCAGGTTTGAACTTCACTATTTCAAAAAATAATGTAATAATCTCAAACCTGTTTAATTCAATTCATGGTTGCCATTGCATGCAAGACAGAAGAGAAGCTTGGATGCCAGTCCACTGCAAGACACACTCACTCATACTGTATGTCTACTCATTTCTGGCTAATGTTGAATCGCTGATTAACTTCACATTATTATTTTTGCGGTTGTGGAAGGAGAATTGGAATACCCAAAGGAAAACCTAAACAGACACAGAGAGAATCTGTAAACTCCTGCCAGACAGTGCTGGATGGACAGTCAGACACAGGTACTAATTCTGTAAGGCAGCAGCACTAACTACAGTGCTAGTATGCTGCCAGTAAGAAGACAGGGCAAAAGTGCATGTTTCAAAGGCTGGGATTTTGCGCTGAGGACACTTAGTCCTCACTGCAGTGCTGTGCAGCCATGTACTTCACTATTCATTGTAAATTCTGGTAAATAAAACTACAATTTACTGTAAAGCTTAAAAAAAAGCATTTTATCTTTCCTTGGATTAGACTTTGGGAATGAACCAGACTATTTAGTACAAAGGTGATGTTCAATAAATTTTATCAAACTCTAACTTATTTTGTATTGCTTACTCTTCATACTATTTTTATTGTCTCTTGCTTAAAGATGTCCTTCTTTACATCTAAAAATTGTTTTAAAGATAAAGCAGAAACTAGACAGTAAATAGTTGATAGTAACTATCAAATGGGACTGGTCAGTTTCAAATAAATATTTAACTGCATAAATTAAATAATAATAATAATAAATGTATTTATATAGCACCTTATCATACATTTACATGCAACTCAAGTTGCTTTCCGCAGATTAATAAACAAAAACAAAGATATGCTACATTTACTTGGATTATTCTCATTAATTAATACTATGATCATTTCTAAATTTCTAAATGTAAGTATACTAAATACAAAATCAATCAGGTATTGTTAAGCCAAAGTTAACAACTAAAGTGCAAAACAAACCTTCACTCTTATCAGAAAAAGGTTTTCTAATTAAAATGTTTATACATAAAGGCTGAGAATAAAAAAGCTAGGTCTAATTAGTATATATAAAAATAAATACAGTATGTAGAGTATACAGTATATATCTACATTTTATCTGGGCATATGTACATGGCAACTCTTTGAGTAGAAACAGTTTGATGTTATTAATGCTAATGAAAAGATTGAAAAGCAAAACAAACAGTCCATAGCAGTTTCTGTTGATTTAGGCTGTAGATGAAGTTCTTGATTCCTGAATGTGATTGTTTGACCAGCTGACAAGGAAGAGAGGAACACAAAAAACTCCTATGATGGGCCACAGGAGAAACATAAACCTCTGGAGAGCCTTGATCGGAAGACAGAAACAAGCAAGTAAGATAGTTAGGTCTGATAGTCATTTCTTTCTGCAACATGTTAGTCAGAATGACCTAGGCCAGTTGGTTGCCCACCCTCCAGTGGACACAGTTAATACAGTTAGTACAGTCGATAATAAGGTTTCCAAGTCCTCCTCATTTCCTCCAGTACCCCAAGTGACTTCAGAATAGATTACTCTGAGCAGGTGTGGGTGATGCACAGTGCAACCACACAGGATGGGAGATGAAAAACATAAAAAAGCAATGGATTAATGCTGGGTACTTAACGCATCAAAGAGCTAAGTTCATAATCAGATTGCTAAATTATGATATAAGTACTGAAAAGACAAATTTAAAAAATGGGGTTTTAGAAGTTTTTTGAAATATTCCACAGATTTCCATCCATCCATCCATCCATCCATTATCCAACCCGCTGAATCCGAACAGGGTCACGGGGGTCCGCTGGAGCCAATCCCAGCCAACACAGGGCAGGAACCAATCCTGGGCAGGGTGCCAACCCACCGCAGGACACACACAAACACACCAAGCACACACTACGGCCAATTTAGAATCGCCAATCCACCCAACCTGCATGTCTTTGGACTGTGGGAGGAAACCCACGCAAACACGGGGAGAACATGCAAACTCCACGCAGGGAGGACCCGGGAAGCGAACCCAGGTCTCCTAACTGCAAGGCAGCAGCGCTACCACTGCGCCACCGTGCCGCCCTCCACAGATTTATCCTTTCATATTTCTATTGGTAAATTATTCCATATTTTAGATTCATAAGAACATAACACTGTCTCACCAGTTCTTTTATACTTAGATCTTGGAATAACAAGCAAACTAGAATTTGCAGATCTAAGACTGCAATTTGTTACATAAGGAAACAGACATTCTGAGATGTAGGCTGGGGCAAGATTGTTTAGAGCCTTATATACAAGTAGAAGTATTTTAAAATTGATTCTAAAGGACACTGGCAGCCAATGTAAGTATATTAGTATAGGGCAGGGGTCGCCAACACCTGTCCTAGAGGACCACTGCGGCTGCAGGTTTTCATTTTAACCCTTTTCTTAATGAGTTACCTGTTTTTGCTGCTAATTATGTTCTATTGAATTAATTTTAATTGACTTGCTCTTGAAGATTCAGGTCCCTAATTGTTTCTTTTTCCTTAATACATTAAACAATAATGAGATACAAAATGAGGTAAAACATGACCAGCAAACTGAGACCATCATATAATATCTGAAAATAAAGAAAGATGAAGGTCTCAGAAATGTTGATCTGCTCAGGTCCCCAAAACATTTTAACTGTACTCTTAGAAAAGAGAAAAATCAACAATTTCAGAAATATCTGCTAATGTACTATGAGAGCCGCAACAAACCATGGAATTAAAGAGCGAGTTTGATTAACAACAAGATTTGGCATCTCATTAAGCAACTGGTTGGAATGAAATTGGTTGGAGTTTGAGGCCCTGACTTAGTTGGTCTTCTGTTGGCTCACTCACTTCACATTTCATTTCAGATTGGGTGCCAATTAAGGAAAGAAATGAAGCAATTTAGAGGAACGATGAAGAAAATCAGGGGAACAATTTATTTTTATTTTTTTTATTAATTTAATTGTAATCATTCCATACAAATCAATCAATTTTTACAAAACGTAGGATTGAGAACAAGTCGACCCCCACCCCTGAGAGAGAGAGCATGGCCAATGGGGTAAAGCTTAAGGCTTGTAAACATACCTAAATTAATGAGTTTGATAAGCAATAGTGATGAATGGAGAAGAAAAAGAAATGCTGAAATAACTGCTTCCTCTGTGCTTTAAAAGCTTATTCTAAAATATTATTGATTAGATCCTGCGATGTTTTGAAAAAAATCTGTACTGATCCTCTAATTAAGTATTTGATTTTTTCCAAGTTCAGATGATATAAAACATCGGTTTCCCAATGACTTAAAAGAGGAGAGTTAGAATTCTTCCAGTTTAGCAAAATAAGTCTGCGTGCCAAAAGTGTAGTGAATGCAATCACAGTTTGTCCTTCTCCACTTTAAACCCATTTGGAAGAACACCAAACACAGCTGTTAATAGGTTAGGAGGGATTGTGAAACCAAGGCTGTCTGAAAGGTAATTAAAAATTTTGGTCCAGAATGATGTTAATTTGGTGCAGGCCCAGAACATGTGACCCAGTGAGGCTGGGACTTGATTGCAGCGTTCACAGGTTGGATCTTGCCCTGGAAACATTTTGGAGAGTTTTAGGCACGACAGATGTGCTCGATATATAATTTTGAGTTGAATAATTGTATGCTTTGCGCATATGGAGCTCGAGTGAATTCTCTACATTGCTATTTTCCACTCCTTTTCTGATATATTGATTAAGAGATTTTTTTCCCATTGTCCTCTTGGATTTTTGAAAGGGAGGGACTGTAAAATAATGTTATATATTGCAGAGATGGTGTCTAAGTCCTTGAAATTGAGCAATATTTTTTCCAGCATTGACGAGGGTGCAAGATGAGGAAAATTGGGCAGGTTCTGTTTAACAAAGTTCCTAATTTGAAGATAGTGAAAGAAATGTGTAGCTGGAATTTTAAATTTGAAATGTAATTGTTCATAGGGTGCAAAGATGTTGTCTATATAAAGATCTCTAAGCAAGTTAATCACAATTTTTTTCCAGATATTAAAAACTGCATATGTCTGCGAAGGGTGAAAGAGGTGGTTCTCTTGCAGAGGGGCCACAGATAAAAGCTTCTCCATCTTAAAATGCTTTCTACATTGTTTCCATATTCTGAGTGAGTAAAGCACAATTGGATTATCAGTATATTGCCGATAACTTGCATTTATTGGCGCTCAAAGCAGGGAATATAAAGAAGTACTGCAGGATTTTACTTCTATTGTGGACCAAGCCTATGTATGTTCATCTATTCGTGTCCAGGTTTTTATAGCTTGTATGTTTGCTGTCCAGTAATAAACCAAAGTTGGGTAGAGCCATGCCACCTTCTGCCTTTGGTCTTTGTAGGGCCGCTTTTTGGATACGTGGATGTTTTGAGTTCCAAATAAATGAGGTTATTGTTGAATCTAATTGCTTAAAAAATGATTTATTGATGTATATTGGAATGTTTTGAAATAAAAAAGAAGCTTAGGAAGAATATTCATCTTAACAATGTTAATTAATTCTTTCAGCTAGAGTGAGATGAAGGGTTGACCATCTATGCAAGTCTTGCTTAATTTTTTCCATGCAGACGGCAAAATTTTGTTGATAATGTTTATGTTTACTTGTGATGTTTACCCCTAGGTATTTAAACTGTTCTACAATAACAAAAGGTAGGGTGTCTAATCTAATATTATATGCTTGAGAATTCACAGGAAAGAGTACCCTTTTATTCGGATTAATTCTGACACCAGAGATATTTTGAAATTCTGTAAGTGCTGTTAAGACTGCAGGCACAGTATTTTGTGGGTTTGATATATACAGTACCATATCATCTGCATATAGAGAAATTTTCTGTTCCAGTCCTTCTCTGATAATCCTGTTTATCTGATCAGCATTTCGACAGTGATCCGCCAGTGGTTCAATGGCGATTGCAAATAGCAGCGGTGACAAGGGACATCCCTGTCTGGTATCTCGTTCTAGTTTAAAGTAGTCTGAACAAATGTTGTTGATACAAACTGAAGCTTCTGGATTGGTATACAGTAGTTTGATCCAATGTTCAGGCCAAACCCAAATTTCTCTAATGTAGTGAAAAGGTATTTCCATTCAATCATGTCAAATGCTTTTTCTGCATCCAATGATAATAATATTTCTGGGGTGTTTGACTTTGTTGGCGAGTATATTACATTAAACAGGCGTCGAAGATTGGAAGATAAGTGTCGACCCTTGATAAATCCAGTTTGATCTTGTAATATTACCGAAGGGAGCACTTTCTCCATCCTTCTAGCTATGATTTTGAGAGAATCCTAACGTAATTATTCAGAAGTGAAATTGGTCTGTATGATGCACATTGTAATAAGTCCTTATTTTGTTTAGGAAAGACAGTGATTAATGCTTGGTGAAAAGTTTGAGGAAGAGTTTGATTGTCTCTAGCTTTTGTAAATGTTGCTAATAGGAGGGGCGCTAGGTGAGCGGAGAATTTCTTATAAAATTCTGCAGGGTAGCCATCAGGGCCTGCTGCTTTCCCGCATTGAAGTAGCTTTATAGCATCTAGTAATTCTGATAGCGCCAGAGGTTTATCCAGTTCCTCCGCACTAAGAGCATCTATTTGTGGTACCTGTAGTGTAGTGTAGAAATGTATTAGATTGTGTGCTGTCTTCTTTAAACTCAGTAGAATATAAAGATTTATAGTAGTCTCTAAATGTGTGCATTATATTTTTATGGTTGATGATTTTGTCTCCGTTCATCTTGGTGATTACTGGGATTGCATTGCAAACTTCTTGCTTGTGGATTTGTTGAGCTAAAAGCTCATTAGCTTTCTCTCTGTGTTCATAGTAATGATGTCTGGATTAATAAATTAGTTGTTCAGTTTCTTTAGTTGTCAAGAGGTTGAGTTCTTAATGCAGAGCCTGCCTTTTCCTATGTAGAGCCTCACTTGGAAGCCTGGCATGTTCTTCATCTATTCTAGTAATTTAGCTTTTTAGCTCTGATACTTTCTTGGTTTCTAAAAGATATGAAATAATCTGTCCTCTTAAGAAGGCCTTAAGAGTTTCCCAGAGTATTCCTTCAGAAATCTCTGAGGATGTATTTGTCTCTAGGAAGAAACTGATTTGTTTGGATATGAATTCTGTACAGTTCTCATCTGCTAATAGAAGCGGGTTGAAACGCCATCTGCGAGGTGAGTGTGTGGGGCATAGTGACTTTAGCTCCAAGATCAGAGGTGCATGGTTGGAAATAATAATAGCATCGTACTTGCAAGATTTAATCGTAGGCAAGAAATTATTATCTATAAAGAAATAATCAGTTCTTGAGTAGTAATGATGTACTGGTGAGTAGAAAGAATATGTTCCTGAGTTTGGGTTTAGAAACCTCCAGGGTTCTGATAAGTTGTGGTCAGTTATAAACTTTGTAATTATCTTTGCAGTGTTAGATATCGTCCCCCCTGTGATAGAAGTCCTATCTAAGAGTGGATTTAAAACACAATTAAAGTCCCCAGCCATTATAATGTTATGCGTGTTCACATTGGGAATGGATGCAAATAAATTTTGTATAAATTCCTTATCATCGACATTAGGTGCATAAGCATTTATCAAAATCATTTTACAGTTAAATAAGTTGCCCATGACCATCACATATCTCCCTTCAGGATCCGATACTACATCTGAGGCTACAAATGAGACTGTTCTTTATATGAGAATTCCCACACCTCTAGTTTTCTTTGTAAAGCTAGAATGGAACATTTGGCCAGTCCAGTCCTTTTGCATCCGGAACTGATCCTTGCTTAGTAAGTGGGTCTCCTGTAAAAATACTATTTTAGCGTTTAAACCTGTTAGGTGAGAGAATACTTTCTTTCTCTTTAATTCATGATTCAGGCCTTTAACATTCCAGCTCACAAAGTTAACTGTCCCATCATGGAGACATTGATTCTGAATTTTTGATGTCATTTTATATTCTTAACTGGAAGTGAGACAGCTTTAAACTTAATTTCCTATTTCCCCAAGAGTTATTGCCATGCAGCCTATTGTTACATTGGTAGTTACAATTATAAGGATTAAAAGGATAGATTAGATATAGATATAGCCTGCTCTCTTTCTCCCCCCCCCCCCCTAACCCCCCCACCTCTCCATTTTGCCTCCCCACGTGAGGCTGGACCCCACTTCACGCAGTCCCGGTCCTCTGACATACCTAGAGACAGAGCACGTCCAAAGCAAAACAAGCCCCCATGCAGCGGCGTTTTAGGATTAAAAAATAGAGATATCTATCTATACTAATAAAAGGCAAAGCCCTGACTGACTCACTGATTACTAATTCTCCAACTTCCCGTGTAGGTATAAGGCTGAAATTTGGCAGGCTCATTTCTTACAGCTTACTTACAAAAGTTAAGCAGGTTTCATTCGAAATTCTACGCGTAACGCTCATAACGGTCGACAACGCCCGCCATGTTAAACTTTCTTATTTATGGCCCCATCTTCGCGAAATTTGGTAGGCGGCTTCCCTGCACTAACCGAAACCAATGTACGTACTTATTTCGGTGGTATGACGCCACTGTTGGCCACCATATTGAACTTTCCAATGAAAACGACGTGTCATGGTTGAGGGAGAGAGCTATCGTGACACCAAGAAATGACATGACTACGGCTATAAACCACATTTTACTTCAAGAACTACCTTCACAACCGAAAACATATCAGTCTGTGGATTCAGTTGTAGAAGTGGAAGACACAGTGCACTATCCTGTAGTGTTTCTCCACACTCTGAATCCTCCAGGCACTCCTGAGCATAATCTGATTTTGAAGGTTGGGGCACCAATAATGTTATTGAGAAACTTCCAGCCACCAAAAACTTTGTAACAGCACAAGACTTCAGGTCACATGTCTGCAAAAGAACCTAATTAAGGCAACTATTTTTACTGACAGTGGCTCAGGGGAGAGAGTTTTTATTCCTCGCATCCCCGTTATACCCTCTGATCTCCCATTTCAATTCAAACGCCTCCAATTTCCAGTAAGGCTCTGCTTCGCAATGACAATTAATAAGTCTCAGGGACAGACCCTAAAAAAGGTTGGCATTGATTTGAGGCAAGATTGCTTTTCACATGGCCAACTGTATGTTGCATGCTCAAGAGTAAGCTCAGCGCACAGCTTGGTCATATTACAACCGGAGGTATACAACTGACAACATGGTATACAAAGAGATCCTTAACATATAATTATTGGTATATTTTCCCTCAGTTTAAAAAGGTTTACTTTTCTTCTTAATAAAAATTTTAAGGCAGTACTTCGCCGCTGCGAAGCGTGGGTATTTTGCTACTTGACAATATAGTCTAAAATACTATATGCCTAAAATATAATCATTAACAAACTATAAACTTAAAATATAGTCTTCAGCAATCTTAAAGTATTAAGATAATAAACCTGGGGAATGGTGTTACAAAGTGGTCCAGAATAAGCTTAGTAAGTCTTGATGCAGTAATAACAATAACAATAAACCAAGGGTATGATGTTAAACAGTCTCCTTTAGGGTATTAGAAAAAAATAAAAATAAATAAATAATAAACACACACGTCTATAACTGTAATTAAAACATAAACAGATAGCGTCAGAGTAATAAAAAGGATGTATAATTATAATGCCCGTATTATTACAAATGGCTCAGACAGTAGGTTATATATCCTTGCCATGTCATGACAGGCTACGACTCACTATTGTGTTTCAGAATAGTGTGGGGATCAGCTTCCTTAATTCCTTTTCTGATTTTTCCTTGCTGCCATAAAACTTGCCTTGCACTTCCACTTTCAGTTTGGCAGGATACAAGAGGCTGTATTTGATATCGGCTTGCCGTAACCGCTGTTTAATGTTGTAGAAGGCTGCACATTTAGCAGCTGTTGCGGGAGAGAAGTCAGGGAAAATACCTGCCATCACCTATACCTTAAATAATAATCTCTTGAAGCGGATAATAAAAGACCTAGGTTTAACGGTATTTGATCCGCGTATGCGATTAGCCACTGCTATCTCAGAATCTGATTTAAAGTCCTCTCCAATTATTTTAGAGAATAGTTCAACTGTGAATTTCACTGGGTTTGGACTTTCATGATTCTCAGGTAGACCCTCGATTCTAATATTATTCCTTCTGCTTCCATCTTCCAGAGCAGCAAGTCTGTCTCCGAGTTTTTTGCATTTGGAGGTGGCAGCTGTTGCTTTTCCTTCAGCAGTGGCAGCTAGATTTTCGGCTGTTTCAGTTCGAGTCGTGAATGTCTCCTTGACATCCTCCAGCTGATCGGCAAGTGTGCTCAGTTTAGACGCGTTTCCTGAATGTGCTCTTCAATTTTACCCAGCATATCTTTAAGGACTGCCTCAAAGCGAATATATATGCTTTTCTCCAAGTCTTTATTATCCTGCTGTGGCTCCCATCGCAGCTTCTCATTTGCCTTCTCACTTGCCTTCTCGCTTTTCCTTATATCTTTCTTCATCTCTTGCTTGAGCTCTGCTTGAGCTTGCTTGAGCTCAGCAATCATCACCTTCAGTTCAGACAGATCATTTCTGCTTTCGCGCACCGTATGTGAGGCGGTGGGCTCTATTACAGCCGGTGTTCTTGGCTCGCGTGGAGTAGTTGAAAGCGCGGACTGCAAAGCCTTTTCCAGTTTCAGATGATCTTCTCCAGTCGGCGAGTTATCGTGACCTGCGTCACTCGCACTTGTACATTTGCTCCCCATTTAGCTCTCAGCCAGAGACGATGTAGCGGACCGTGGTTCAGAGGAGTCTGGGCTTTCGCCCATCTGATCCAGGTCAGTATCTGAAAGGCCGTACCTTGAGCTTGAACTTGGACTTGTTGGTCTGAGCTTGGATGTAGCTTTAGTTTTCATTTCTTTCTGAGCCCCTTTCTTGCCGACCATGTTTATATATGCTTGCATATGCTATAGTAGTACCCTCAGGTTGGATAAATACAGGATATCTCAGGATAATAAGAAGATAATATAATAAAATAACACCACTGCTAACGGAGCTCCACTTCAGACGTCCATCTCTCGCAACGGACGAGACCAAGAGGAACAAATCTTAAAAGAGAAGTCAATTAAAATGAAGTAGTTAATTAGCAGCACAAACAGGGCACTCATTAAAAAAAGGGTTAGAAAGAAAACCTGCAACCGGAGTTGGCAACCCCTGGTATAGGGGATATATGCTCATGTTTTTTTCCTTTTGGATAAAATTCCTGCTGCTGCATTCTGGACAAGCTGTAGCTGATTTATGACCTTTTTAGATAGTCCTGATTGGAGAGCATTGCATTAATCTAGTCGGCTAAATACAAATGCATATATTAATTTTTTGGCATCTTTAAATGTTATAAGATTGTACTCTTGCAAAGTTCCTTAGATGGAAGAAAGCAACCTTGGGTAATACTACTAATATGTGATCTGAAATTAAGGTCAGAGTCAATAGTATCACCTAAATTCTTAACCTCTGGTTTGATTCTCAGGGCCAGATGATTAATTTTGTTTCTTAGAATCTCACTTTTCTATCAGTGCCAATAACTAGCAATTCTGTTTTTTTTACTTTTACCTTGTTTAATTTAGGGGAATTCATATTGATCATCATGTGCAATGGATAAGTAGAGCTGTGTAATTTACATTCTATTTTGAAATTACCTGGCCTAACGGAAGCATGTATAGTGAAAATAATAATGGTCCCAAAATTAATCCCTGTGGTACACCATACAGAGTATCATGTATTTTTCATGCACAATCGCCATAACTGACAAAGAATTTCCTTCCAGGTATATATGATTTAAACCAGCCTTAGGCAGTACCCGAAAGCACTCCTCTTGGGAGAAGTAAAAAATTTTTTTGAAATTAAATAGTTTACTTACCAAAGGAGATCATGTGAATCACAGTCAGGATTGCAGTTGTGTGCATCTGGCACAAAGAAGACAAAACTAAATGAGAATGGGGACAACAGTCCTGTACTCAACTTGTGATTTAATTGTTTGTTTTTCAGAGTCATGCCACTTCCTTAATTAAGGTTTGAAGATGGACCCTTAACCCTATTCTATATAATGTGCATCACAATGATACTTTGTAGTACAACAGAAAATAACTGTTTTTCTGTGTTGTTTGTGTTATGAGGCATCATTGGCATTCACTTCCTTGGCAAATTATTATGAACACTATACTAATACTGGGTACATCCTCCTTCAAAATGGCTTCAATTCTTTGTGGCATGGATTCCAGAAGATGTTGGAAACATTCATTTGAGATTTTGGTCAATGTTGACATGATTGCATCATGTAATGATGGCAGATTTGTCAGCTGCACATTCCCACTACACGTCTCCTGTTCTACCACATCCTTAAGGTGTTCTATTGGATTCAGATCCTGAGACTGGGAAGTCAACTGAAGAGCACTTAACTCATTGTCATGTTCATGAAACCAGTTTGAGATTACCTTTAATTTTTGGCATTGCACATTATCATGCTAAAAGTAGCCATTAGAGATGGATGAATTGTAGACCTGAAGGGATGGTCAACAATAATACTCTATGTATAGGCTGTGGCATTCAAGCATTTACTGATTTGTGTTAATGGGCCCAAAGGGTGCTATGATAACATTTGCAACACCATTCATTACACCACCACCACCAGCCTGAACAATTAAAGTTGGGTGGGTGGATTCATGCTGTTGCCAAATTCTGACCCTACCATCTGTGTGCTTTAGCAGAAATCAAAATCGATCAGACCATGCTATGTTTTTCTAGTCTTCAACCAAGAAACAGGGAAAAGGATGTTTATTAGCATAAACTGCAAACAATACAGATAGGTAACATGGAAGGAATAATATAAGAATTCAATTAAACAAAATATCAAAGGTTAGTGCCCTTCTGTGCTTAACTAGCTTAACTAAATAATTTAGGATTTCACTATAAACAGTGCTCCTTCTCAGCTTCCTTTCCTTCACATTTTAACACTCTTTATCCTGGCAGGAAAGCCCTTCTGTTTAACAATAGCTCCTAGAGTTGAGGACTAGGAAGACTTTTAGACCTACCCGTGGTATCACTTCCAGGACAAACCCCAAATGCCTTCTGAGTCTAATATTGGCCTGAGAATTCCTGTTACATTCCTTCAGAGCTTACCTCGTTGGCCTTAGATGTCCCTACAGTCCAGTTTTTGTGCTGAATGGCCTGTTCTCTTCAAAATCTTAAAGGCACATTGAACGGGGTGGTAAGTACTAAAGAGGCCTGGTAGTATAAATGGGAAGGCTGTTCACAATTTAAACATCATCTCCAGAATAGTTATATGCAGAGATACTCTATTAATTACAGTAACAATATGGCAAAGTGGCCAAAATTAGGACGTGTTCTGGGTAATTGCCTAACAAGCTGTAACTATGGTCCTAATACTATCAACTTTTACATCTGCCTAATTCAGTCCTCCTTTACCAATTGCAAGGTCTCTTTAAAAGTATATGAACATTTTGAAGGAGAGTAATAATGTAAAATATCTCTATCTCATGTGCTCAGTGTGACTAGGCCTGCTGTATCTAGGATGAAGCATCTATATGCTTCCATTAGGACAGATTATCTCAAAACACAAGGTGAAATACCACACTATGCAGATGTCCCACAGCTATATTTATCAATAACGCCTGATACTCTTGCTTTTCTGATCCTGTATCTTACTTGTATTTCTGAATGGATGAGCAGTGACCTTCTCAAACTAAATAAGGAGAAAACATTTTAGTTATTGGCAAGTCGGAGGTAAAGAATTTAGGGGTAACTACTGATTCTGCCCTAAATTTTAAATCACATATTAATCAGATTACTAGGACTGCATTTTTTTAGTTAAGGAATATAGCTAAAGTTAGACCTCTCATAACTTTACAAGATGCTGAAAAATTAGTTCACGCTTTTGTTTTCAGTTAACTAGATTACTGCAATAGATAACTTACAGGACTACCTAAGAAAGAATTCAATCAGTTACCAACAGAAATTCTCCAGGCTAATACTGTAGAACAATTTAAAAAACTGCAATGTAATATTTAATCAGTTTTGATCCGGGATCTGTACGTTAATTACATCAAATTTAAATTTCTCATTTCCTTATACTTCTAGCGAATACACACATATATATCTTTTAGCCAACACACATATGAATAAGCAGTCTTGGTCAAGTGGTTAGTGTGTTGGACTTTTGATCAAAGCTTCAAAACCAATGTACTGTAGACTAATTTAAATAATATTTATTAGTTGAAATAGAAGTTTATTTAAATTACTTCAATATGAAAATTAAGCAGCATTGATCAAGTGCTTAGTGTGTTGGACATTTACTCGATTTTATTAAACTTAACCTCTCTCTTTGTCTGGGTCAAATTTTGCAGTCAATTTTTTTACCCACTTTTACCAAACTAGTTTTCTTCAAACTTTGCATGCATGCTGATCTCTGGTGAAAATGCAAAATTTAATCATTGGTCAAGTGGTTAGCGTGTTGATTTGTCAATCCAATAGTTGAAGGCTCGGAGACTAATCTATGCAAGCTAATTTTTTTTTTTTTACAAATTTCCAATTTTTCATCATTTATATACAAATTTGGCAAAATACTCAGTGATTAGGATATAGCGGGTTGGATAATGGATGGATGGATGGATTTGGCAGTATTAGTACATACTTTAATCAACTTTTATATGATGTGTCATTTTCTTTTCATAGTTAAGCTAGTTAGAAATTTCACTTTTAACAAATCTATGCATTTTAATTGAATTAAAGTCATTCTTTTATAGAAGCCCCACAAATTTATTTTTAGTCACTTATGACCAACAGAATCTTAGTAAAAGAAAAATTTTTTTTTACTTTTTAGTGCAATTTTTGAAAAAAAACCATGTCACATAAAAATCTTTTTTTATATATTTTTTCTTTGTTATATGCTGTATAATATTATTGCCTAATCTTGTTTATTTGTGTTTTATATTATCTTCCTTTTTATTTCATTTTTACAAAGCACTTTGAGCTACACTGTTTGTATGAAAATGTTCTATATTAATAAATGTTGTTGTTGTTGTCGTTGTAGGCAAATATATAAACAAGTTAGATGATACCTAAGCTCCCACTGATCTTCTCTGATGCTTGTGAAACTATACCTAGGGTCAATTATGTATCTTCAAGTACTAAATGCCGTAAGTACCTGATTGTGCTGTGGTCCTGAAGGACCAAACAGAAAAAGTGCGAAATTATCGTTTCAAAGAAGCCTTAAAAGGCTAGATGTGACCGCATACTTAAATCTGACAGAGGTATTTCTGTTCACATCCTGCTGTTTTTCATATTTTTAATAAATAATCACTTCTCCTTTAAAAAAAGAAACCATATTTTCATTCAGCCCAGGTATTCATCAGGCGAGTCTGACAACAGACTGCTTATAAAAAGCCCTGAAATAGTGCTCCATTTTGTATAAAGGCAATGTATCATTTTCCCAGCTGCTTGCTAAATACTATCCCAGTAATTTTCATATTTTAATAAGAACCTTACCGTGAAAACAGGCAAGTAGACAAAATCTAAAAAATATTTTGTGAATTATATATTTTGACAAAAAGAATATTATTCTTTTGACAGTGTTCAGCTGCTACTTAAATTATGCTTCACATCTAAAACACCATGAATGATAAAACAGCTGAATAAATAATGAGCACTTTTTATTATTTACTATGGATTAATAGACACATTGTTTTTTGTTGTTTTTTTATTTTTTTTATTTTTTTTGAGATTCCTTAAATAATGTCGCGGGATAACATTTGGAAAAGTAATCCTTTAGAAGAATTAGAAAGAAGAATGAATTGCACAATTTATTTCCTAACTTTGATTAGATTACATCACTTTTAGCATTACAAATACATAATTTATAGAAGCTGCACTCCAGTCAGGCTGCAAAGCTTGAATAGATTACTTGTTTGTGCTCACCTTCATTCATTCACTCATTCATTCATTTCTTTCCCAAACCACCAACACACTAGAATTGCCGTTGAAGGTTCTCCATACTCTAAAAACCTATTACAGTAATGAGACTGTGGGTGGTAAATATTATAAATGAGTCTTTTCTTTCCATTTATTTAAGGAACTATTTTCAAATTTCATGAAGAAAATTTGTTAATCAATTTTATCAAAGGAGTAAAATATTTTAATAAATAATAAATTCATTTTTACTGCAATGGTATTACTGGGAGCTAGAAGGCAAAACGAAAATAATTTCTAATAGTTTGTGTAATAAAATGAAAACAGTAGTAGTAAGCATTTAGGTCCACACTGTTTGCGGCTACATAAACTACAAGTTTGACCCAATGTAAATAAAATGTGGTTTTATCAAATTCATCAACAATGGATAACTACTGTTTAGACATGCCATTGCAAAGGGTATCACAATTTAAACTAAAGAGTGGAAGGAGGCACTCTATTTTTTGCCTCTTCATTTTTTCCCGCTTCTATGTGGGGTCAATATACTTGATCAACCTTCTCTATTCAGTTCTGTCCTTTGCCTGCTCCTCAATCGGACTCTTTTCCTTCAGATCTTATTTCACTTAACCATCTACCTCCGTGTTGGCCTCCCTTGCTTTCTCTTCCCCTGTACTTGCATTCCCATCACTCTTTTAACATCATATTCATTGTCTCTCCTTATCACATGTCCGTACTACTTCAACCTGCTTTCCTGAACTTTCTTAGATATCTCTCACACTTTTGTTGTATCTCTGATTGTCTCATTTCTTATGTCCTTTTTTGTCCTTTATCTTGCCATTCTCATTTCTGCCAAATCTAACTTTTTCTCTTGTACTCACTTCCATGTCTAAGCTTCATATATCATTGCTGGTCTTACGACTGTCTTAAAAACCTTACCTTTAACCTTCACCTTAATTCTTCGATCGCACAACACTTGTGATACCTTCTTCTAATTGTTCCATCCACACTGCACTGTATGGATTATCTCTGAATCTATTTATCCATCTTGGGCTATCACAGATCCTAGAAATGTAAATGTATCCACTCTTTTCAATGGCTCTCTCTGCAGGCTAACTTCTGAATCTCAACCCCATATATTCTGTCTTCTTCCTATTTATCTTCAATCTTCCAAAGCCCTTCTCCATTCTTTCAACTTCTTCTTCACATAATCTTTTCTTGTGCTACACAACACAATGTCATCATCAAAAAGAATTCATAAGGAGGATTGGCCTTTTATTCCATGACTCAACACATCCACAACCAGATCAAAGAGTTAAGGACTGGTGCAGACCTTCTCTAACTGGGATCTTGTCCATTACCCCAACAATACTTTTAACCTGAACTACCTGGACAATCCTCACATACTTCTGTGGTAGTTCTTTCTCTCTCAAGTACCTCCAGACTTCTTCATGTGGTACTCTATTATAAGCTTCTCAAAATCAATAAATCACATTTGCAATCCTTTCTGAATTTTCTCACTGTTTCTCCATGTACTGTCTCAATGTAAAGACTGCACCAGCTGTTCCTCTCCCTGTAAATGTACTGCAAGGATTTTTACAATATACAGAAATGTGTATGTTGGTAGATGTCTGCAATTATCTTATATATTGTTGGTATGATGACATTAAGTTTTGCATTTCTGGTATCCTTACGGGAGCGGCACGGTGGCGCAGTGGTAGAGCTGCTGCCTCGCAGTTAGGATTCGCTTCCCGGGTCCTCCCTGCGTGGAGTTTGCATGTTCTCCCCATGTCTGCGTGGGTTTCCTCCGGGCACTCTGCTTTCCTCCCACAGTCCAAAGCCATGTAGGTTAGGTGGATTGGCGATTCTAAATTGGCCCTAGTGTGTTTGTGTGTGTCCTGCGGTGGGTTGGCACCCTGCCTGGGATTGTTTCCTGCCTTGTGCGCTGGGATTGGCTCCAGCAGATCCCTGTGTTCGGATTCAGCAGGTTGGAAACTGGATGGATGGATGGTATCCTTATGGTTGCAAAAGGAGAACCATTTCTATTAACAACATAGCAGACTGCATACATAGATAGATAGAACTTTATTTGCCCCCAGCGCTTAATTTGGCTTTTTACAGAAGTTCTTTAATCCATAAATACTGTAGATAGAAAAATAAATAAATAAATATAAACACACAACAAATTTAAAAAGAAAGAAAAGTGACTTGGCAGTCAAAGTCACAGACATATTGCTGCTGGTTTTGCACAGACATAATGCCCCAGTAGCGTTTCTTAAACAAAGGGTAAATTTTTAACACACAACAGCAGGAAAAAATGCACAGTAAAACTGCAGTTTATAATAGAATAATGAGCAGAAAGTCAATAGTACAAAATTATAAAGACCAGTAATGTCTTATATGAAAGAATAAGTGAAAGAGCAGAGTGAGCCAAACTCTCTTTTTGTCCACTACAGTATGTTTATGCCATAGGTCTGTGATACTCGGTACCGCCTGGATGGAGTTTTAATATTTTGTCACATGTGGTAATTAAAGGTCCCGTCACCTGTAATCCATTGAAAGTGAATGCAATGAACTTGAGAAATGCACATTAGAAACAAAATACACTTCTTGGAAAACTGGCAGATAACTGTAGGCTTCATCGGGTATGTCTTATTTGCTCAGGATAATATTTCGGCTATTGCAAAAAGTAAAGTGATTACCTTAACAGTTAACGGTAAAACGTAACACATCATTCATATTTATGGTTTGGTAAAGCAAAGAGAGTGAAAGGATTTTTAATTATAGTGCAGGAATGGTTACATTGGATATTTTCCCAAAACCAATGTTCTTCTTCATGAGATTTTGAGTTGCCCTGGAAACGACTTAGCTTCTTAAAAAATACTGCAAGAAACCTTTTACCATTTTTTGACTATGTTCTTAAATTAACTCTTGCAGAGTGCCACACAAGGAAGTATTAAAAAGATCCCTGGCAAACTTTAAGGTGCATGCAGTAACAATTTATCTCACAATCCACATTGAGCCATTTAATTAACATTAGCAATGAGTGGCACTTCAAGCTTCAGCTTTGTGGTTCCCAAGGCAGTCCTAAAAAAGGCAGACAATCACTGTTGCTATAGGTTTCAAATTGAATGTCTGAGAGCTAATAAAGTACTAGTTGATTAAATTGTCCCAGACAGTTCATCGGCAGGAAATGGGCCACTTAATTCAGTCCAGGACACAGCCAAGGTGAAAGAGCAACACCATCGTCTCCGACTGACAAAGCTGAAGGTGTTTAGCACTGTTTACTAATAAATAAAAGTTATATGTCCATTCCATTTTATTTTTAAGTATATTTAAACTTTTTATTCAAATCAAGTGGCCATTTTTATCATGAAGTGTGGTCAGGGTCAAACATCTCACAGAATGGCAAGGGCAGTATAATGATAGCATGGTCTAAAATAGCATTTAACACCTTTATAGTTTTTCTTTAATTCCAGATGTTTCAATATTCACTGCAGGAATAAAATGTTTCCTTCAGTTAGTTTCATTCATAGTGTCCAATCTCTGCTTCAAATTAAAAATCAAACTTAACAAATCTTTTATAAGGTTTAAAGTATAAAACATTGACACTGTGCTATGAATTGTATTTACTTAAAGATTCTACATGAGTGATATACGCAACCGCCATATACAGCAGCCTACTACTTAGAATATGTAATAACTGTAACTTCTTTACATTTTTTATTGAATCTGTAACTTACTTTATGACAGAATTATTTGCCCCAGTAATCCATCTGAATTAATAATTAAATAGATGATGACCATCACTTTCCACAAGGTGCTTTGAGCTTCTTTATTAGGATAATACTCAAAGAGCAAAATTCAAGCACTATATCAATAGATATGAAGAAAAATCACTTACATCAAAACAGTGTTATTTTCTGGTTAACCAGTATAATTTATAACAGCCAATGTTTCATTTCCCAGATTTCTGATAGAGGAAAATATGTTTGAAAGTCCACAGGGTTTATTAACATATTTGCAATTATAAATATATATTCTGTTTGAATAGCATAATATAAATTGATGTTTGACAGCATTATTCCATTTAAAAATTCTAAAAAATTACCTAGGCTTTTAAGTGATTAACAGGGGAATTCTATGATCCCCTTAGTAATACAGCTTAGTGGCTATGGAATTGGTCAGGAAGCCATAAGGTCGCAGGTTCAGATTACATCCGTCTCACTGTTTGATTGCTAACATTACCATGCTGTGGTCGTGTCACTTCAGAGTTATTAGAAAAATGACAACTTGAAGCAATGACTTGGAGGTATTCGTGTGATCTGGATATGTTAGGACCACCAAGAGCATCAAAAACTGAGATGTTTAAAAAATTGCAGCAGTTGTGATTTTTACATATATTCCCATAAAAACGAATTTGTGTGAAAGTCATTCTTTTATTATTTGGTTGATGCCTTTACCCAATGCAACTTAACAACATTTGTGATACAGTTGGTTCTTTCTCTTTGTTTTTCTAATTGAAGCCCAGACAGGTGACGTGACTAGCACATGGTCAGTAGCACGATTTGAACCCACAACCTCAGGCTTTGAAGTTGTAAGACTTAACCACTTTGCCGCATTGTGGTCCTTGGTTACCATGATATGGCATGGTGTCTTTAGTTAGCAATATTTAATTTCGATTTTTCCTTTCTTAGTTTAACATTAAATGTTACTTTGACATTCATATGATTATAAGGATTTAAAATTTTGGCCCAAGTTGAACGATAATGTTAATGGATAGATATCATTAAGCAACATTTATTTCAATCAGTTTGAAACTGCTTTGTTTTACTATGTGTTTAAACAAATCTGTGCCTTTATGTGTGTGCAGTATGAAATTTGTAATTTGTAAAGTTTATAATTGCATTTTACCTGTAAACTTGTTATAGCATTCTAAGGCTGCCTACCGTGAATAGCACTATACAAAAACAAGCTGAAAATTAAACAGCTGTTGCTTGTTAATTATAACATTAATTGTACTATAGATTACATCAAAGTTTAGCAATAGGACAAATTTAGGATATATGTCATAGTTGTGTGCAAAAGGAGTGGCATGGTGGTACATTAGTAAGTGCTGCTGTAATCTGTTTTCAAAGTTGGAGCTTGGTTGTTGTCTGTGTGGAGCTACACACTTTCCCTATGTGAGAACGATAAGACAAATGCAGTGATGTTTGCTGGAGAAAGCGAACTTTGGTCCTTTCTTCTAAGGCAGATGTCCAAATTCCCTATTTTAAAACATTAGAGCCCAACCAATTAGGCAAACCAAAAAATGAAGATTAAATTAACATTAATGTACTTTTTGATAGACAAGAATATTCAGTTTCTCTCTTTATGTAACATACAAAGTCATTCCAAAATCACCATGGTTTCAGTCTGGTTAGAAATTCAAATATTTATACAATCATATGCCTTTTTATGTAGCTTCTATATTAATACAGTTTAATTTTATATCAAACTAAGAATGGTATGTAAACACAAGCTGGTGCTCGGCAAAGCAAGTTACAAGACCCTGTGGTAAGTCTTAACTCCAATGGCTACCCCAGAGGTAGGGGCTGTTCAGCATAGATATTTTAGAATAAGTGATCATTCAAGTTGTACCTTTCTGTTTGTTAGAATGAGTGTTGGAGCTAGAGCTCTTGCCTTTCTTCAGACCTTCTTGGGTTGAACGTTCTTACTAGGACATCAGCTCAATACTTTGTCATGTGTCGATCTTGACACACTCCTGGCCTCGTCCTACAAAGACAGAAGAAAAGAGTGATAAAAGGTATACCCCTGTGGATGGCCTCCACCCCCATGAAAAAATACTACCGTGAATAGGTAATATAAAGAGGAAAACAAAATTCAAATAGATCATGGTATTCTATAGCTATTAAGTGGCTTTAACCCCCATCCCGACTTCACTTTTGATGAAGCACATGATCTTTTCCAGGTCAGGGACAGGTTAATGTTAGATTCAGGTACACCAAAATAGAACTTTCCTGAATCTACCTTTAATGTCAATGTGCATCCTAAAACAAATGTTGTATCTCCATTACATAGATGACATCTTCATAATCTGGACTGCCAGTGAGAAGGAACTCCTCCATTTTCATAATGAATATAATTCTTTTCACCCCAACAACTGAAGCTGAATTACTCAAAAACAGAAGTCGACTTCCTTGACGCCACCATTTAACTGAAAGACAACACTCTTGTAACTTCTGTTTTTCACAAGCCAACAGACAGACGGACCTACCTAATAAGTGATAGTTTCCACCCCAAGCATATAAGGTGCTCCATTATTTTCAGCCAAGCAATACAGTACAATCGTATTTGCTCAGACCCAACAGACTGGGATAAACAACTGCTGGAGCTCAGACAAGATTTCATCCGACAAGGTTATACCCCTAAAATAACAGACACTCAAATAAGAAGGGCTACTGCCATACCCAGAGACAACCTTCTGGAATATAAAAACAAAGACAACAAGAACCGCATCCCCCTTGTTGTCTTCTACAACCCACATCTTGAAGCACTTCGAAAAATTATAAAAGAACTTCAGCCAATGCTGAACAATGACCAAACACTGAAAAATGTATTTCCTGACCCTCCCCTCTTGGCATACAGACAATCACCAAACCTTCAGCAACTAATTGTCTGAAGCTCCCTAAGTGAACCAACACAAAATGGCACATCTCCCTACCTACAGAAAAGATGTAAAATGTGTGCCTACATTTATAATACAGACCATATAGCTACACCACACTGCCGACTTGAACATCACATAAAGGGATCATTTTCTTGCAGATCATCTAATGTGGTCTATCTAATTCTCTGTATGAATTAGACACTACACTCTATGTGGGAGAAACTGGACAAACACTCCGTCAGAGAATGAATTTACACAGGTTCCACATTAAACATGGCAACACAGATGTTCCTGTAGCGGCCCACTTCAACAGCCATGGACAATGTGAGAGGGACTTTAAAGTCACAGTGCTTATGGGCAACTTCAAAACACAGCAAGAAAGAAAAGAATGGGAAGTTAAACTCATGCTAAAATTTAATACATTACAGCATGGTTTGAATAGAGACAAGAGTTTTATGGCCAGATATGAGGATTGTTTGCATCTCTCAGACTGACACAGACAACCTGTCTACAGACCCATATTGTTTTGAAAAAACTCATTAGAAACTTCAAAAGACTTTGTTGGACAGTTATCTTATCCTAAGATCTTGACAATACATTGTTCTTCTCTTGTTAAATGAACCCTAGCCTGAAGGAATCTATTAATTTTTTACATTTAAGGTTTCTCACCTAAAGATTTACCAATGTTGTTTCTTGTCCTAGAGTGTGTATATAAACACGGGGAACTCCAGTTTCTGTATTATATCTTGTCTGAAGAAGGAGCCTGAGTTGCCTCGAAAGCTTGCATATTGTACTCTTTTTAGTTAGCCAATAAAAGGTGTCATTTTGCTTGACTTTTCTCTACATTCATAATGGCTAACACGGCACAACACCCTAGTACTACTGAATCCCTAAGTGTTTAGTTGCTCTTACAGCTTCTTGTCGCTGAAGCCGAAGCCCATTCTTCAACCCAAGTCAAACAACCTGTATGTTGCTGTCCCTGCCTAATACCTTTCATATGCACAACTTAACACACCGCTGTGGATCTCATACTGTCACACTGCTACATGTAGAATATTTTCTGCTGTTAGTGTAATCCTCTTTCTCACCTAAAGATCTGTAGAATATAGCTATTGTAATCAGAACTTCAATTAAAAAAAAGAAGAAGAAGTGGTGGAGTACATACCTGGGAAGCAGAAATGCACAGTATTGTCAAATAATTTAGCACTGGGTGATGTTAAACTATGAGGGACAATCAAAGGGTAAAGGCAATTACACAGTAACTACAATAGATAAAAGCTGACACAATACAACACATTCCTGATGGTTTCTGGGTAGTTCAGACTCACATAGCACAGAGCTTTGCTGTTAGTCTAGTTAGAATCAAAGTAAAATGAACATGGGCACTCCACTACTGGAACAACGCCTTTAGGTAAAGGGAGTAGAACCTGTTGTAATTCAATGAAGGATGTTTGTGCAGATCAGTAAGCTATTTGGTACCCATCTTGCACAAATTTTACAGGACCCCAAGTCATTGTGCACTAAGGATGTGCAGATCCATATCTGATATCCAAATGTACAGCAACAGCGGACAAACCTAATTTGTCCATTTTTTCTGATGAAGGTGTTCAACTTGTCGATGTGGGCATGTGTGTGCAATGTTGATGCTTGGCCTGATCAAGCTTTGTCAGCTACACTTGTTTTTCCTGCTTTAAACTTTCCTGCCCATTCATAAACCTTTCATTGACTCATGCTGTTTACACTTCTGTACTGAGCCAAGATCCTTTGGTGAATTTCAGCAGGTTTCACTTTCTCTGCCCAAAGAAATCTCACTAAGGCACAGTGTTCAACAATGGAGAAATCTCACAGCAGAATGTCCATGTTCATTTGACCTTAGCTTCTAGTGACAGAGCACTCATCCGTGTGTATTTGCATTACATAAGTCATCATGAATGTGTTGTATTGCATTAGCTTTTAGCCGTTCTGGTCACTGTGTAATTTTCAAATCGCCTTTACTTTTTGATTAACCCTCATACTTTTCTTTGGGTGTTACTGATGATACTCTTGCTAGGGTTGAGTTCATCATCTCGATCATGAAACCAGTGTACGATGTTATGAAGGTTTCTGTCATGTTTCTGTTTGCTTTTTCTATATTCATTATTTTATCATTGTTTTGCAGAAAATGATCTTGACTTCACATAATACTAGAAATTAGGTGAGGAAATCTATTCTTCCAAAGCATAAGTTGAAGAACGTTAGTTCAGATGATGCCTCTGTCAGTTTCATGGTTCTGCACCTTGATCTGACATCCAGAACACCAAATCATGCACTGGCTAGTTTGGTTTAGATGTTGTAAAGTGCTGGCAACAGGTAGTGTATTTAATAGCTTTAATCATGTGAGACATATTGAGAATGTGCCAAGGCAACATTTATTTACAACAACTTGCACACTGATCTCATTGGTCAGATATGTAAGTTAATAGAAAATAGAAAATAATTTTTGCTCCATGGTTTGTAGATCTTTGTAAAGATCAACAGCACGGTGTGAGGATTACTTGCTTTGATGGGTAGACCACAAGCTTTGCATTTGGGACATGATAAATAATACACTCATCAATAGTCTCATTTCAAAGGAAAACCCTCCCATAATAAGCTCTGTGTATAAGATTGGTTGTCTTGTTTCAAACTTATTTTGAACCCATTTCTGTACATTTATACAAAGAAATTAATTAACTTTCATTGTCTCTGCACATGCTCTTCAGTCTGAACTTTACACCTTATATACAAGTTACAGGCACTTCCACTTTTTGAGGTGTTAAATACATTTAATAGAAGAATATAAGTTCAAGCACTTGTATGCAGTTTGTCCATAATCATGTTTTAATATATTTGGAATTGTGCAAAATCTTGGTCTATGGAATTAATTTCTTTCACTCAGTATCAAAAAAAAACTTCCCATTGCCAAAGTATCATTAACTTCAGTTTCCATTGGTGAAAATGGCATACCTATTAAGGTTCTGTCTGAAAAAAATACCCCAAAGATAATGTCTGTAACCATTTCCCCACTTGCATAATTTCACTGTTTTATTCGTAGTCTAAGGTCAGTCATAATTTGTTCAAACAGATGGCTGAATTTAAGACTTAGTCAACACTAACATGGATAAATAAGGAAAAAACATCTTTTTTAATTCATTTTGACCTTCCATCCATACTGAAATAATATATTTTTGACCACTGAAAAAAGTGCTTTGAAACATCTCTCCAAAGTGTATACATTTGAAAAAGTAAGTTCTCACGTAGCAGTGTGGATTGGGAAAATGAGACTTTACAAAAACGCTAATGTATGATTGGCATATGACCAAACACTGACTTCAGTTTTGTCCCCTGTGATCTCATCTTTACTGTGTGGATACTTTACTTTCCTAACTTCTCTGCATTAGCTGAAGGATACTATGCCTTGAAACACTCAAATATGTCACTGTATTTATTTTGGCAGGACTCTCAGTCTATATTTTCCATGGCTTTGGCAACATTATGCTTGCTTGTAACTGTTAAAAGTAGCTGACATGCCTGTTGCTGATGACAAGAGAGTGGCAGTATTGCCCTAAAATGCATGGTCAATGTCCTGGTTCAAAGAAGACATTGCATATGGTCCAAGTAGACACTTCTGGTGTAACAATGGCTCTGATACGTACACTGTGGACATTCAGTTTTTACAACTTTCCTTCTTATGCGCCAGGCTTGATATCATACATACATACATCTGGAATGTCATGAACCAAGTCATTGTCTGTGAAGTAACTCTTCCCATCACCACAGAACCCAGTGCACTGACACAACTCCCATTCAATTCGCACTTTGTAATGGAAGAAGTACCCTGCTTCATGAAAATACTGTATCGAGCTCCATTATGTGAATGCTGGCTCCCTTATGGGATACAGTTTTGACTTGTTGGAGGTAGTAGTGGAAGACAGAATGAAGACAAAACACTAAATTTCCTCTTGGTACAAACAAAGTTCTATCTATCTATCTATCTATCTATCTATCTATCTATCTATCTATCTATCTATCTATCTATCTATCTATCTATCTGTCTCCTTAAATAGACAATAGATCGATCATACCCAGCCGGGACTCACAGAAGGACCGGAGGAGGGCTTAGGCCTCCTGCAGACCACGAGGGGGCGACTGCCCTGGTAGCTTTGGGGACCACGGGAACAGAGCTTAGAAGCTCAACCCTATAGGGGCCCGTGGTCAGCGCCACGGGGTGCCCCAATGCCTGAGGAGCCCTGGCCCTCAGCACTTCCGCTACACACGGAAGCGTTGGGGGGGGGGGGGGAGACCAGGGGACACCCGGAGTGCTTCCGGGTGCGCAGCTGGTACTTCCGCCACACTTGGGAGTGCTGGCGGAAGCTAATCAGGAGGCACCTGGTGCATGTCTGGGTGTGTATAAAAGGGGCCGACTGCCCTCCATTCGATGACTGGAGTCAGGAGTGTAGAAGACGAAGTCTTGGTGGAGAGGAGTGGAGACGGACCTGAAGAGGCAAAGGCATTGTGAGGCCTGGACTTTGGGGAAGTTTTGGGGTTGTGTATGCACCTTGTAAATAGTGATTGTGAATAAATGTGTATTGGGTGATTTAAAATCATGTGTAATTGTCTGTGTCTGGGCCAGTGTCCACACTATCTATCACTGTATATGTGTACAGGACCCTACAAGATGACAAATTTGGAACAACATCCCTAGTGAGTGCCTCCTTAGAAACATTGAATTCAGCAATTGGTAGAAAAGTGACATACTACTGATTCTGTGCTGCAAAACTTAGAAACTGTTCTAACCATACCACGGTGGTTGCTGATCTTATATAAAGAAGACCTCATAAGTGGTTGCACAGCTTATTGCTACAGATAACTTGTTATAGCACACGCTGCCTGTGGTGACTATTTTCAGTGAAGATTTTAAAATTGTAAACAGCATTCTTTAAATTCATTCTCTAATAATAATAAAATAATGAAGTGTAATATAACATTTGCTATTCTTGTGTTATTTATAAAATTCACTAAGACTGAGCTGTCATTTCATGACTCAAATATAACTTTTCTATCAGGCATGAAGAACACTTCATAGAGGACTGTACACTACATGGCAACTCAAAAGACTATTTCTGCAACACCACCATCTATTAATGGCTGTAATGTTACATTCATCATTGTCTGGATTTCCATGGGATGCTCCAGTGATCTTGGGTCTTTGATCACAATATTGTCTACCCTCCGTCTTTACCATATTATATTCCAAGTTGGATTCCTTCTGGGTTTCTTGAAACCTTAATCTTAAGAGAATAATTTATCAGTTTCATTTTATTTAGTAATTTTGTCCTTATTGGTTTTTTAGCAGCACGCTGCCGCAGTAGTAGCGCTGCTGCCTTGTAGTAAGGATACTAGAGTTTGTGTCCTGGATCCTCCCTGCTTGGAGTTTGCATGTTCACTCTGTTTTCTCCCACAGTCCAAAGAAAATGCAGGTTTAGTTGCTAAATTTGCCCTATTGTGTTGATGGGGTTTGTGTGTGTGCAATGGACTGGCACCGTGTCCAGGGTTTATTCTTGCTTTGCAAAATGTGCTTGCTGGGATTGGCTTTGGTAATTCCCAAAACTCTGTTCTGGACTATGCGGATTAGAAAATGACTGACTGACCTTATTTGTTGCATTTTATTGTAGTGCTATTTTAATAATTCTTATAAATGTGAACAGTGTTCTGAACTCTTGAATAGGGAAGTGTGCTATATACAATATACCAAATTAAGCAGCACTTGGATTCTTGTAGTCAACTTACTGATGTTATAGCCACCAGCTGGTCTATTATATGCATCAAATATATTAAGCATATTTCCACTATGGATTCAAATTGTTCTTTCATGGGCAATGGAGATAAATAGGCCCAGTTATAAAAGCTTTTTTTTTGTCAGGAGAAACTGTTAATATTGAATCTGGTGCTGTAAAAACTGTAATTATATTAAAAGCACACTTGGGCAAATGATGGGGGACTGTGATCATGTTAGAGCTGATGAGTACAATTGTTTGAGGCGCCTCCATTTCATGGTGTGGTACCTGCATGTAACAAGTTTTCAAGAAGCAGAAATTCTGTCCATAATGTGTCATCTGTCAAGTCTTGTTTTGGCAATTTTAAACTTTCTGAATGCATAGGGTGGATTCTATCTTTCTTTCTTTGTACCTTAGATAAATGACTTGTAATATGTTCAGTATCTTCCTGCTTCTTTTGTCACATCATTGGTGACTCCCTTAGTGGTTGCTCACGGATGGACGGAGGAGCACTCTGTGATCTGCTACCCGCTTGGCCACCTGCAAGTCATTTTTCCCCAGCTGCCTAAACCTAAGGCATAATCTGAGCATGAAAGGAGCTTGGCAGCAGGCCAGTCTGGCTGTTAGGGACTCACTGTTTGGCTTTGCACACTGACCTCCTTATTGTAAGCTCAAGCCACAATCCATTTAGTGCTGCATCAAACAGCCCACATAGATAAGTAGCAGGAGATACCACCATTGTGGGTGTATAAAGACTTGCAATAAAATTGCTTCCTTTGTGGTCAAGAACTCCCTCAAATCATTAGAAGAATTGCCAAAACTATGCAATCCTGCTATGATGCAATGCTGTATTTGCAAGCTGTGCTTAACAATTCAGATTCCTTCTCTTGACCCAGGTTGGGTTGGCAGCTGAAGACAAAAAATAGAACTTAAAAATATAGGCATTTATGTAATTAGGGTTGATTGGCTGGCTCTTTGACTATTAGTGCCAGGTGCTAGAGAACTTTGGAGCAGCACACAGAAAAGCTGGCTAGAGTCTCTTGGGGGTTTATCCCTAGCTCCATCAGTGAAACGTAGCAACTTTTACAAAAGGCTGATATCATGGTTCTGAAGAAAAAAAAAATCTGTACACCTAGATCTAAATCATGCATTTGTTATTTCACTTTGATAATTAGCTTTATCTTAAGATGATCTGTTGTTTTCAATGACTGAAATCAATAAAGACAAAATTAAAAGGAAAAGCATTGGTAAAAAGTGTCATTACATTCATTGTATTTCTGTCCGTGTGGGGGGATCTGTGGTCTATCTAAACATGGGCTGTTCAGGCAGTGACCCTGTTTTACATTAGATTGCCAGTTCATCTGAATTATATCTGCACTTAAAAAGTTAGTTGTGTTCCTGATCATACTTTATGCTAAATAAGAATGTTACAATCAGCTCTCAGCAAAGTTGTCCACTGATTTTTGTGGTATGAATGTATCCTAATGGCATTTTATGGTGACAGTAGGATGAGAAAATGAGCTCAGACTGGCATGATGCCATGTAATATATATTATAGTATTATTATTGAGATACAGATTCTACATATTCCTTGAATTCAGTCTGTATATGTGACCTTGAAAGGGAAATATTCTCTAACATAAATATCCATCCATCCATTTTCCAACCCGTTGAATCCGAACACAGGGTCACGGGGGTCTGCTGGGGCCAATCCCAGCCAACACAGGGTGCAAGGCAGGAACCGATCCTAGGCAGGGCGCCAACCTACCGCAGGACACACATACCCACACCCACACACCAAGCACACAGTAGGGACAATTTAGAATCGCCAATCCACCTAACCTGCATGTCTCTTGGCTGTGGGAGGAAACTGGAGTACCCAGAGGAAACCCACGCAGACACGGGGAGAGCATGCAAACTCGGGTCTCCTAACTGCGAGGCAGCAGCACTACCACTGCACCACCGTGCCGCCCTAACATAAATATCAAATAAGGTTATTAAATGTAAGCAATTTTAAAACATCTGCAGTTTGTGCCATTCCCTGCTTGAGGTGATGATGAACTTCGTACATGCTCTAATACTAATGGAATAGGGAGGTTGGGAAAATGCACTGATACAGCGCATTGCCGCACCCACCACACGACAAACCACCTCAGGATCCCAAAATTAGGACCCAAGCGCAGTCATGCAATGGGTGACACCTCAGTACCACACTAGTTCTAATGGAGTGAAATAGTGAGAGTTTTTTTTTTTTTTAACAATGGCTAGAGTGACAATCCTCCCACCAAGTTTTCCCTGCATGTTGGAGAACCTGTTTGCATGGCTAGATAAAGGTTAATGTCATACTCAAGACAGAGCAACTGTAGGTTAAAGGCCTTGCTCAAGGTCCCAACAGAGTGTAATCACTTCTGGCATTTATAGGATTCAGACCAGCAACCTTCCAATTGCTGATGCAGATCCCTAGAATCAGAGCTACCACTCCTAATGGAATAGATTTTATAAAAATGTTAACTGAGCTTAGAAACCCAGCCACAGGGGATACACAAACCAGTGTGTTTCTTCGTGCCGGTCCCAAACCCAGATAAATGGGGAAGGCTGCATCAGGAAGGGCATCTGGTGTAAAATTTTGCCAAATCAATATGCAGACTGGGAAAGATATATAGCATCTGTATATTCTAATATACCAAGCTGGAAAAGATGCGCAGCAGGCTAGAGTAATAAAGGATAAAGATGGAAACATACTCACAAGCGAGGAGAGTGTGTTGAGCAGATGGAAAGAGTACTTTGAGAGGCTGATGAATGAAGAGAGCAAGAGAGTGAAGAGATTGGATGATGTGGAGATAGTAAATCAGGAAGTGCAACGGATTAGCAAGGAGGAAGTAAGGACAGCTATGAAGAGGATGAAGAATGAGAAGGCTGTTCGTCCTGATGACATACGTGTGGAAAGCATGGAGGTGTTTAGGAGAGATGTCAGTGGAGTTTTTAACCAGATTGTTTAATGGAATCTTGGAAAGTGAGAGGATGCCTGAGGAGTGGAGAAGAAGTGTACTGGTGCTGATATTTAAGAATAAGGGGGATGTGCAGGAATGTAGTAAGTACAAGGGAATAAAATTGATGAGCCACAGCATGAAGTTATGGGAAAGAGTAGTGGAAGCTAGGTTAAGAAATGAGGTGATGATTAGTGAGCAGCAGATGTTTTTATGCCAGGAAAGAGCACCACAGATGCAGTGTTTGCTCTGAGGGTGTTGATGGAGAAGTATAGAGAAGGCCAGAAGGAATTGCATTGCATCTTTTTGGACGTGGAGAAAGTATATGACAAAGTGCCTCGAGAGGAGTTGTGGTATTGCATAAGGAAGTCAGGAGTGGCAGAGAAGTATGACCGTGGTGAGGTCTGTGGTAGGGGTGACGGATGTATTCAAGGTGGAGGTGGGATTATATCAGGGATCGGCTCTGAGCCCTTTTTTATTTGCAATGGTGATGGACAGGTTGACAGATGAGATTAGACAGGAGTCCCCGTGGACTATGATGTTTGCAGATGACATTGTGATCTGTAGTGATAGTAGGGAGCAGGTTGAGGAAACACTGGAGAGGTGGAGATATGCTCTAGAGAGGAGAGTTATGAAGGTCAGTAGGAACAAAACAGAATACATGTGTGTAAATAAGAGGGAGGTCAATGGAATGGTGAGGATGTAAGGAGTAGAGTTGGTGAAGGTAGATGAGTTTAAATACTTGGGATCAACAGTACAGAGTAATGAAAAAGAGAGTGCAGGGAGGGTGGAATAGGTGGAGAAGAGTGTCAGAAGTGATTTGTGACAGATGGATATCAGCAAGTGTGAAAGGGAAGGTCTACAGGGCAGAAGTGAGACCAGCTATGTTATATGGATTGGAGACGGTGGCACTGACCAGAAAGCAGAAGACAGAGCTGGAGGTGGCAGAGTTAAAGATGCTAAGATTTGCATTGGGTATGAAAAGGATAGATAGGATTAGAAATGAGTACATTAGAGGGTCAGCTCAAGTTGGACAGTTTGGAAGACAAATTCAGAGAGGCGAGATAGCGCTGGTTTGGACACATGCAGAGGAAAGATGTTGAGTATATTGGGAGAAGGATGCTAAGGATAGAGCTGCCAAGCAAGAGAAAAAGAGGAAGGCTTAACAGAAGGTTTATGGATGTGACGAGAGAGGACATGCAGGTGATGGGTGTAACAGAACAAGATGCAGAGGACAGAAAGATATGAAAGAAGATGATCTGCTGTTGTGACCCCCTAACGGAGGCAGCCAAAAGAAGAATTTAACTGACTTTAGAGTCCTTCATTTCCATTCTTTAATGGATAGTTTGGATGTGGTAATAAATAACTGTTTTGCTATTTCTTCATCTCTAATTATGCCTGGTGTTAACCATTCTTCACATAAATATAAACAGTCAGGGAGTAAGTCAGTGTTCAGTTTTAATGAACTGAGGAATGTACCCAAGTATAAAAGATTAGATTGAATTAATGTTGTTTCCTTTATTTTAAGCAAAAACATTTTCAGAATAGCCTCCAGTCAGCCTAAACACTGACAAAATCCTGTTGCTGGTCTCTGTGTGTCCTAATATTAACCAATAAAGTTATGACCTGGAAATTTTTATATTACATTTATAATGAAAGGCATTTTGATCTATAGCCACAATAAAATGCCAAACTGTAGAAGGGCTACATTCTTCCACTGAGATGCAATCGGTTATTAAATTTGGATGTGTCTGCATGTTACACAGGCCTGCTTTTATGTTTAATTAGGTGTTACACTACGCCAATACAATCTTACTTGGATAAAAGTTAAAGAGTATATTAACCCACAGGAAGAAAACACACTTGGGGTTTATACACAATATCCAAACAGATTAATATTGATGAAAAAAATGCTAAGAATGATATTCTGTGTCCTTGAGAAATGTTTAGTCACAAGCACCTTGAAGTAAACACTGTCACATAGTGGCCTTGTGGCAAAGGAATTGTTTGAAAGTCACAAGGACAATGAGCCATTTCTATTGCTGTCTCGCTATGTAATCTGGAGAAAGTTGCCTAATGTGTATGCAATCTCAATGCAAAAATATAGTTGAATCCGTTCATTCCTACATACGGTATCTATCTATATCTACGTGACCGGACCAAGGCCTCATGGGGCTTGGACAATAAGGAACAAATAAACTCTAACAGGAACAGTGAATGTCTCCATTACATAGAGGAATGCCACAAATGATAGGCAGAGAATTCCTTAAAAGTAACTGGTCCATGGTTACAGAATTCGGAGATGGGCAATGTGGTGGAAGGAGGTAATTTATTAAGAGGTCTGTTGCAATATGTATAGGCTCTCTGCTGTGTGTTGTGCTGAATAGGCTGCCTTGACATGCCTGAATATTTAAATGTGATGCTCAACTAATTGTGGTTCACAATTGAAGGTTTCTTGGAGCTTGTGGACTAAGTGTTAGGAAGATGACCATAGAGCACATTCTTGTACCTGAACGTGGTCTCTGGCAAAGGTTTTAAAGTTCCTCCCAGCCACACTACAAGTAAGCCTATTGTAATGAGATAATATGAGGCAAGGGCTTGACTGGTGGGAGGAAATAATTCCATAGGATTATGGGAAAGGTAAAGGATGTGAGAGAAAAAGTGAAAAGAGTGCTTGGATCAGTTTTTACAGCAGTGTCATTTCTGCATTATATCTACATTATACACAGTTCAGATACAATACTGAATTTGAGAAAGTGCAAAAGTAGTGCAAAACAGGTAGATTCACAATAATTGCTGGAAATTGTGGGTGGGTACAAAGATCATCAGTAGTGCCATTAAAAAGGTGACTGCGTGTTAACCTGCCTGTGCCATGGAGCTGGCCAATGTGAAAGACAGTTCATAGAAAGAAGCAGAGTCCAGTATGGTGACAGATTTTGGGAAGAAGTTGTTCCTGAACCTGGACATCTTGACCCTTATGCTCCTATGACATTTCTAGGATGGCATAAGGGAGAACAGTCCATGGCTAGGATTGGTGATATCCCACATAATGTTAAGGGATCTTTGTAAGCAGTGGTTTTGAAAGGTGTCCTGTATGGTTGGTAGCTGAGAGCCAATAATACATTAGGGAGTTTTCACTACCCAATGCAGGTAAGGAGCAAATGCACGGAACCACACTGTTATACAGTTAATCAGTATACTCTTAATTGAGTATAAATAAAAGCTGATGAAGAGTTACTGAGACAGGTTAATACTTTTCAGTTTCCTGAGAAAATACAGGTGCTGTAGGGCTTTCTTTAATTGGGAGCAGGTGTTAAGGGTTCTCACATAACTTATATATATTGTGGACCACCAGGGGGTGTACAGCTGCCCCAGCTTCACACAGACAGAGATTAGACTCAAGTGCAAGCATACACACTTTTATTTTTTCTTTCTTTCCCATAGGAAACGCTATTGCCTGTTTCCCACTGGTACAGCACAGTCACAAACACCAGGTCAACACAAAACCTTTTCTTCTCCTTCTTTTCTTTCAACTACGCTCCTCCTGGTGAGCTTCCTCTTCTCCAGCCCGAGTCTGGCTCCCAGAACGGTGGCTGCTGGCTCCTTTTATAAGACACTCGGAAGCACACCAGGTGCTTGTTGACCTACTTCTGCCAGCACTTCCGGGTATGGCATCAGTGCTGTATCAAAGGGCTCAACAGTTCTCCAGGTGCCCTCTGGCGGTGGCCATAGGCCCCAAAAGGGTTGAGCTTCCATGCTTCAAACCAGTGGTACCACTGCACTCCAGGGCGGCTGCCCTCTAGCGCTTCAGGGGAGGCAATGCTTCCCCTAGTCCTTCCAATTTAGAGGCATCCCGGCCGGATAAGTGTAAGCGTATTGTGTCAGAGGGTGTCCCAACGATGTGATGCCAGTCTAAAAAGACCAACTTCCAACATCTCACTGTTGGATTTATTTGTGACAAGAAAGGTGTGGGAGATTGCATATTTCACTAGTCACTAGCAAAAGTGGGGCAGATATGATTAATTAGGAAAGTTTAAGGCTTACATTAGAGATTTCTGTACACAAGTAGGAAAACATTCTGGTATGGCCCCACCAGAATTTTGATGCCTATAACACCACCACTGTTAAACCAGTGAAACTTCTTTGATTTGTTATTGTTTGTGACTGCAAAAAGTCCAATTATGAACTGGAGCTTTTAATGCATTGTGACTAGTCAGAAACAATCCATCTAGTTAGTGGTAGAGGACTTCACCTACTGTAAATTTCCATTGGGAAGATACTTATAATGCTTCACTGCTCTTGCAGTTTCTTGTTGTGGTTAAAACCAACTCCAATGGTAAGGTCAGAATAATTAAATTCTCTCCATATATGACATGTAGTCATTTTTGACCAAGACCATTCTATATCAATTAATGTGTGAAATTGTTTTCACATATGTTTTTCATGAAAGACTCATTCCTGTTTTAAAATGGAAAATGAAAAAGGAAATTTGATCAATTAAGGCATATACATATTAATTCTTACGTTTCTTGTGTAGTAACTTGTGAAAATGAAGCAGCAACAGCACTAGCTTCTGTCCTGCTCGATATTTAAAGAACAGCCTTTCAATAAAAGCCAATCTGAAGTCTTAATATTTCAGGTAATAGCAATCAGTTGAGCAAAGAATACCCAAATAGAGGACAACTTTCTTTTTGCATTTAGAAAATCTTTTTTGTGGAAATAATTCTATTGTACAATAATATGTGTTCCTTTACTTTTTCACTTTCTTTACAGGCTCATCATCTAGGTGACTGAAGAGCTTCACCTGGTTGCTCACTGTCGGGATATGTCCTGACCTCATTTCTAGGTAAAATTTGCCTATGATAAGTATTCTCTTGATTCACTTATTAATTCATTGTGAAAGAACAAAACAGAGAACAAAATAAGAGTTGGGCTCCCTGATCAGGAACAGTTTACTCCTGGCCTTATCTTTTGAAAGGTCACATCAGTTACTATCCAGTCACATAAAACTTGGAGTTGGAGATAACAAAATGGCATACTTGTGCCTTGAGTGGTGCTCCAGTCTTTACTAATCATCTGGTATTCCTCCTTTATAGCTTTAGTTACTATACAGGTTTCTAGTTGCTGCTTCACAGCTTTTTTCTGGATGAAGCAATTCTGTTTGCTACAAGCTAAGGTAATTCTTTTTGCTTTTTTTGTTGGCCTTTGTTCTTTGTTTCTTTCTAAGATCTCTTGTCTAGCCTGTGGGTTTTGTATTTTAGACATAAACCCCTCCTTGTGCTGGCAAGCTTTGTGTTGGAAGCTTAATGGCTTTTCATCCATCATTGTTAAGAAATTAAATCTTTGTTAGCTACAGGGTTTCTTAAAATTTGAAACCGTTTTTAAGAAGGGTTAAATTAATGAATATATATCTTTTCAATTCTGTTTTTCTTAATTACCTTTTTTCAATATTTTTAGTGCAGATTTCCTGAGGAAGTGCAAGGTGGGAGCTCTTCTTTGATGGAATGGACAAATTAAAATTCTCTTGCACCTGCGACAAGTGCTTGCTTGCTGCGCCATAACAGAATTGCAAGTTAAATATTGTGACAATATTACTTTAGATTTTGCATAGATAAAAGTCTTAAACATAAATAGATTCTGTAAGTGTCATGGAGGACAGATGGGCATCTTGACAGTGATGGAGACTGAATTCTTGCCCAGCCAGGATGCCATAATAGAAGGACTGCAGGAGTGGAAACACAACCTGCCTGGAACGTTCTATAATCTTTGCCCTGGCTGGATTCGAACTGTAATGAATGGACTGGGCGAACATATATACCAGAAACAGTTCATACCCGCCTCGTGGAAGGTGGCAGTGTTCCTCGAGGCTGATCCCAATTAGGATACCCGCAGGGTTGCACACGAATTGAAGTGTATAAGTTCAGCCCTGTCTGGGTCCTTGGGAGCCACCAGAGAGTGCTGCTGGGAAAGGACAATACTGGTTTCCACGTGACCCAGAAGTGCTTCCAACATGCAGTGTGGTGACACCAGAAGCAGTCACGGGTCTTACTTGAAAGGGAGCCGCATCCTCACATCAGGAAGTCAGAGTTAGAAGGCAGCAGACGACACTTTTGGAGGAAGGAAGGAGAAAGAATTTGATAAGATACTGTATTTTGCTAATGATCTTTTCACTGGCGAAATAAGTATCTTTTATTTGAATCCAGAATTGTGTTGAGGATTCCTATGTCTGTGGTTTGGGGCTCATTGGTGCCGCCTTCTGGTTATAATACACTGTATCTAACTCCAGTTTAACCCCAATGCCTAGTTACCAGTGGCAAGTGTAATATGGTATGTGTATTGGAGTGTTTTCATCAAGTTTTGTAATTATATTAGGTAAGCGAATATAAAAAAAGAAATGGTGGCGGTTATTGGGTTATGGTGGTCTCAGGTTTTGATGCCTCTTACACCCTGATGGAATTTTTATCAACTTCCACCTGAAGGGGAATCCCAAAATAAAGTCTTATTATTCTGAAATAAAGGCAGAACAGTCATTTCTTCACTAGAACCTGACAAATAACTTCTCAATTGTGACAGATTTTTTTTTTTTAATTCTATGACTAAGAGAGCGCTGCTTAAGTAAGAAAAAAATTAGGTGTTCGGAGATGTTTTCTCAAAATTTTGTTTTGTGATACAGTGTATTTCATGTACCAGTAACGACGGGTCAGTTACAGTATGTCATTTCTGAGGTGTTCTCAGACATGTCAACTGTACCTGTATAAAGTTGATAGCTCAAAAGAAATAAATACAGTAATACAGCATTTGGCACCATGTGTGTCCCTTTTATCTCTAAAAAAATCTCCAAACAGGTTTCCAGTTACTTAACCAGGTTTTTACTTATTATATTCCACATAAAACACTCGGCCATATAAAAACTCTAAACACTTCACTCAGAGATAGGAAAATTAACCTTTTAAATGTTTGACCTGACTGTGTAAAGCAGGCAGATGTCTGATCTGCTGTGTGGCTTTTACATTCACAGACATCAACTGCTGTAAATGCCCTTTTCTGAGCATATTTTAATAGCTTCACATACCCATATTCAGATTTTCATGCATCATTCGGTAAATGATATTCTCTGGTGTCCAATGGTGGAGCGTTTTTGAGTGTGTGCCCATATACATCACATTTAAAAACCTGGAAGTCTAAGCTGATAGTAAACAAAAGGATCATGTTGTCATGTATTGTACTGAGGATATCTCATGATTGCTATATGATTCAATGTTGTGTTTGGGCTCGTTTTGATCAGAACAGTCTACTGTAAGTACTTATTTGCCATTTTTAGGTCTTTGCTGGCGTTGTGTGAGCTAAAATGTGCAATCGCACAGAAAGATTTGAAGAGTGGTTCTAACTTTGCACTTTTCACACGGTTGCTCACATATGTTCGCTCCTTGTGAGGGTTCAACACATTTGTTGCATTCTACTATTTGAGACCTTTCGATTGACATTTAATGCTTGGGTATCCTGTTTCATGGGTAACTATTATGGTTTTTTTTTCAGTATTTTTATGACAATTTATGAAACATCACACATAATTTCATATCAAATTAAAAGTCAACTGTTAATATTATGACAATTTGATTACCAGGATTGGGAAGTTGACATCCATAGCTTGCAAATGACATATTGTTTGTGTTGGTGTGTAGCATAATTCACCTCTTTGACATAACAAATGTTTTTTTGAATGACCCCCAGGCCTCCACGGGTACAAAGAAGCACATAAAAACACTAAATGTTTCTTTTTAACTATATGTAAAACATTGTTTATCCGGCAAGTTCAGTTTTTTTTCTTACAAATAAAGCAAACAAGTTTTGATGCAGCCTTCACTAACAGAGAGGAATAGCACTGCACACAACAGTCTTTGTTACCATTTTTACTCATTTTACACTTTCATGTGTATGATTTACTGAATATAACCAGCAGCAGGCATATCCTTGTAAACAGCTTGATCAGCAGCTGACTGTTTAACTGAAAAGTACAAACTGCTTTTTGAAGTCCCTGTCACCTTGAGTAAATATCACAGTGGAGTTGTCTCAGGGAGTACTGATGGAAGGTGGAAGTGACATTGAGGTGTTCTTCAGCAAAGACAACACATATTACTGAATATAAACTGCAGGATAAGAGGCCAAGCAGTAAGCAACTCACACAGGTAAACAGTTTGATTAGCAGCTTCCTGTTTACCTGAGTGGTAAAAGCCTTTGCTTATAAATCCCACTAACCTAAGTACGTGTCCCAGTCATGTGGTCTCAGGGAGTACAGCTGCTTGGAGGAAGAGATGACATAGTGCAATCCCTTAGCAAAGAGTATATCTCTGCTGAGGGACCAATCATCAGTTAGTGGTGGCCTTGCATGCCATCATTGTGACATTTTTCCAACTCTATGAGGTACGTGTACAATACCCTTACCAAAAACTTCAGAATGCTTAAGCATTAAGTCGATAAACTGTGCATTACCCATTGTTCATTTTAGCTTAAATTATTTGTGTTTTGTGATTTAATATACACTAATATTGCTGTTATTTACTGTTATTTCAAAAACACATTTGAAGCTTTTTTCTGTAAAAAAGCAATAAAGCATAATGTATTTTTGTCAATATTTCCATTAGCAGAATAGTGCAAGTTCCAACTTACCTACAAAATGTGGACATGAAGTAAGAACAGAACTCGTTTGTAACTTGGGGACTCCCTGTAATTTACTCCACTTCTCCTGACGTAAGTCACGATGGCAACATGCTAAGCTGAATGGAGCAATCCACCTTATTCTCTGTAACTTCTTTTAGCCCCTCCTGAATAATTCCCAGATACTGTCATGCCTTCAGTAAGTGATGGTTCCAAGAATAGTAGACTAATTAAAAACAATAAAATCTAGCCACAATAACAGCTATCTATAGGCCATGTTCAAATATGACCAGTTCATTGTATAAATTCCTATGATGCCTTTTGACTCTGCTCTTGTATTTTGGAAAATTAGAAATTTAACCTGAAGGATGTTTTTAACTCACAAGGTGGCATAGTTTAACCTGCATTAGGACAGCTTCTTTGAGACTAGGCCTTCAACAGGTGCTACTGGACAGCTACAGTATCTCTTTATTATACTTGCATTTCCAAATCTCCTCTATTTATGAGACCCCAGAGGGAAAAGAAATTATCTGCCTAGTTCTGCAGAAATCTCTGTCTCCACTGTTTGAAAGAGGTTTTGTATCTTCTAGTGTATTAAATCTTTGTACCATATGCACATACAAATCTGATAGACCACAAAAGAGACATTGATCTCTAAAGTTCATAAGAAAGAGTAAGGTCATTTCTCCTTAAAACAGACAATGCAATAATGAGAGATGAAACTGACCTGCCTAACAACCAAAACAGATCTATCAGAAAGTCTGCCAAACCAAAAACATTCAGCGGGGAAACAATCTGAACATGTTTTGTGCTTATTGCAGACAAAGCATTACATGGAAATTAGTAAATGTCTCAGAAACAAGCAGGGGTTGATAGAGTGTGTTCAGTGAAAATGTTTAAATTGGGAATTTTTAAAACACAATTTGTAACATTACACATGATATATTGTTTATCTCCATTAACTTAAACAAAATAATCCAAGTTTATTGCTTACTGAATCTTGTCAGAGGATCTTAGTTTATTTTTATTTGAATGCTTGTAAAATGGAAATTATATGCCTATTCTTGAAACGGAAATAGCTTCCTTTTCAAATTACTTACTTTTTTATCTTCTTAGAAATTATCTGTTTTTGCTTCCCTCTTCACTGAGATGAGAATTGTTTATGGTAATACAAAGAGGTGTGCTTTATTTTTGAATGTAGTTGTGCGTCTAACTGCTTAGTTGGCTTTTAATAATATTTCTACACTTAATAATTCTACACTTCTAATAATAATTCTACACTTCTATAAATAATAATAATAATAATACATTCTATTCATATAGCACTTTCCCATGTTCAAAGCATTTCACAGAGTCTCAGAAACACATGTGCGCATGGGAGACAACTTCAGGGCTCATCAAAGGGTAATTCCACCCCGAGTCCAGGGTTGACATCGTCTTTTAATGCATCTACTCTTCCTCCATCTACAGGCTAGAAGATTGATGGCCCCAAAACTGCTGATGTCCCTGCTTTATAACCAGCTCGACTACCATCTTGCTTCAGGTCAGTCTTGGATGCACGTCTGGAAAGATGTTATAATTGCTGTTAATTCATGTTTGCTATTTTGCCAACAGTTATATGGAGTTCACCATCTGGTGCCCCAACTCTATATGATCTTTTGTTACAACTTATACAGAAGAAAAATACATCTTGCAATTTTAAACACTTTTGCTGGTGTTATTGCCACTTTGACCCAAGGGTGCATTGTAAGGGTGTACTTAAGCAGTGTAATTTTTTTCAATCAAAACACAGGTCATGTGACTCTCTTAGAGTCAGATAATGAGTAAGAGCTGGAAATTTAACTTAGATCTCTAGTGTAAAATGTATGTCCATAACCAATAAAACACAGGAAGTCTATAAAGATTAGTGCCACTCTCTTAAGGCCTCCAGAAACTTAGCTTCGCTGTCTTCTGCATCCATGTAGGATTTCTTCAGGCATTCCATTTTTAAATGTATGTCTCTAAATTGCCTCAATATTCATGGTTTGTATACATGTCAGCGTGCCCTGTGTTGAACTGGTATCCTGGATTTTATTAGCTCCTATCTAGTGCCAGATAGTACCATGATACTGGAAAAAGCATGTTTGTATACATAAGGTTTTACATGAGTCCAGTCTCAAAGCAATATATTGTTATGCTTAATGAAAATTTAATTGAAATATCTCCATCCTCCATTACAAACCTACATTATCCATTAATGGGCATATATAAATATTCAATTAATTTTAAAGGGAGTAAAGCACTTGTTGGATATCCTTTCACTTGTAACAATGTTGACAACCGACATGCACATCTCCTGAATTCTGATGTACTTTTCTTTAAGATCTTCACTAGTAAGTGGGTAGCAAATGGATACAGAACTAATTTAACTCTAGAGAAAATAACGAAGGGGTGTAAGATCTAGTCATCTAGATGGCCACTTGTTTGTTTCATGAGCAAGAAAGAACTTCATTCAAGTAATTTATACTTAATGGCTGAAGTGATACAGTGTTTTGTCAGTGTGTAGATCTGACATCACACTAAGAGTGGTGTATTGTCCAAACATGGTACTTGCGCATTATGCAACAACTCAAGATATATTTCTTTTCCAGGTTTACAGGTCTAAAAGGATGACATGTGGTTCTTATTTAATACATTTACTACATTCGACCAGCAGACCACTATCTGTTTCAAGGTTTATTAAGATGATGACAGTGAAATACTTCAGGTGTCTATTTTTTTGCTAAGGTCAAAGTGGATACAAAAGGATGAATGTATTCCTTTTTAGTATGTGTTTCTCATTTATTCAAAAGTCATCAGGCATGCAGTATATACAGAAAGTAAACGCGCAACCTGACCTATAAATGTAGCTGTCTGTGTTTTCTTAATGGGCCTACTTAGCCTGAAAAGTTAATATCAAATATTAATTAATCTTCTCTGATACTGTCACATTGTTTTTTACATTTGTTTTAACTCTATGTCACAAGTTTTTTGCTGCTTTCTCTTTTTTAAAAGGCAACTGGGACACTGGTGCTAAATCCCAGAACCAATAAACTTTAATTAACAACATGTCGGTTTCATTTAAACCAGGTATGTCAACTGTTTTCCATCTGAGGATTCCACCTTTTATTTCCTACTGTTGTTAGTGAATTACTTGATTTCAGTATCATTTCCTGGTGTAGTTTCTTTCCATTCAACAATAACATTTTCCAATTTCCAGCACACATTTGTACAGTATTATAACTTACCTGTTATCTGTTGCATAGTAACTATGACCTGCATTCATTCCAATTCTTTTTATATCAAAATAATTTAAAATTTAATCCTTTTAATACATGTTATTTGCTAAATAAATCAGAATGGAATAAAACTGTCCACCCAAAACATTTGATGTCTTCTCGTTTAGCATTCACTGCCCATGTCCACACAATCACAGAGCGCACATTTGTTGTACTGCAGTGGATTTGTGTCAGATATAAGTTTTCTTCCTGTCTTGTACTCGATGGTGATAGGCTCTAGTTTCTTGCAGCTTTTATATTCAATTAATCAATGGATGGTTTTACCTTGCAGCAATTATGGGATAAAAACTTTCCATAAAATAGATGGATATGTTAAAATCTAGCTCTGCATTACTGTCCATTAATTGTCCTTATACTAACATTGGTATTTATCAGGGTGTAGTACAGTAGAAATCTTTGTGTTGTAACTTTAGATTACCTGACTCTGACATTGGGAGAGAAGCAACCGTGGGCTGATACCAGAACAGAGAGGATGACTTTAAAAGAAAAATGTTTATTGTTATAATCAACCTCAGACCAAAGAGAAAACATAATTCTTAAGTTTATAAATTTTGTCATACACTTGAGCATGGGGAGTGTCTCATGGGTGACAGTTACGGCTGTTTTAAGAGAAAGGAAAAGAGTGATAGAACAGAATTAATGCAGTTTTCTGATTTCTCTAGGATGGAAGAGTAGCTGCCAGATGATGACTGATGTTACTTCCTAGCCCTGTTCCTTCTGGTGTCCTGGATATTTAATCAACTCCCTAATGTGAATTATCATATTTTAAAAGTTATTTCTCGCCCCTTTTGAGGCTAATATTTTTTTTTTTTTGAGGAATTATATTTTTTTCTCATGAACTAACTTCCTGGTTGAGTTTTGTAATTTGTTTAATTTTCCGTGTTACCATTTTGTGTTTCCATCACTGACGGCTCTCCCAATTACAGGAGGCGTAGCCCTGTGTGGTACAATGATTTTTTCATTAGCTTGGCACTATCAATTCCAGCTCGATGCAGCTCCAGGCATCCATGATTGGAGTGAATTTTTTAAAAACAAAAGATTACCCTTTACTTTGTTTCTTATTCTTCTGGTATTTTGAATACTTGTGTGCCCTTTTTGCCTACAAGTTTCTTATGTGTTTTGGCTGAAGTCATTTGGTTATTCTAGTCTTTCTGGATACAATCCTCCTTCCATCCATAATTTTGATTCTGTCACACGTGTGTGCATAGTAGACAGCTTAAGGGCTCTGGTGATAGTAATTCCCCACTGCTTCGTGGGTTGGTACTGTGTACTAATGCCTTTCCTTTTCTCTCTCTGCAGGCTGGAAGATTGACGGCTTTAACATCATTGATGTCACTTCTGATGTCTATCCACCTTATCCTGCTGACTACACCACTTTAAGAAACAAGGCAGAAACACATAAAGGTTTGACTCACCCAAAGGAAATCCTGGTATAAGTAAAAAAAATGAAATAATATAATGACAATTAGAAAAGAAAAATTTTCCACATGAGTCTTAATATTGACTGCTCAAGATGGTGGATCTTCCAACTTTAGGCCATTCCGGCAAGAAGAGGTAGCTCCAGGTGGAGAGACATCAGTAGTGACATCATTGGTGTTTGAGCCTTCAATCTTTTGGTCTGCAGGAAAAGAAAAGGTGTTAGTACACAGTGCCAACCCTTGGAGCGACAGGAAATTACCATCACCAGAGCTTTTAAATTGTCTCCTGTGCACACACATGTGACAATTTATTTCTCGATCCTGTTACTGCCTCTCCTTCCTCACTGTCAGCTTTAAATCAGTACACTTCAGAACTGGAAGTCAGCATTCCTTGCTGGACTTGTTTTAGCTAAAGACAGAGTTCTGACATACAGTACACTCCATTGTGGCTCAAAAATAGTCATGATGGACAAATTATCACAATTAACCACTTTCTTCTTTATTTAAAACAGGATATAAAAATGGGAGTCCTGACAGAGCCTCATTCTTTTTTACTTGTCTCTTTGAATTTTTCCTTACCCTAAGTAAATGTTAAGTCAGCCTGGAAACCCAGGGCAATCTCTCCCCAGAGGTTTCTTCTTTGAAAGAAAAACACACATTCCATACTCTCTTTAAAGGTCCCTTGTACTTGGATCAAACCTTTGAGCTTTAATATTAAAAAATTTTCAAAAATAAATTCATTTAAATCGGCAAATGTAGACACAAAAAAAATATATAACATTTTTAAAAATATAGAAAATGTTTTTCTAATGAGTAAAACAAAATATAAATTACTGATCAACACAATTCCTTTCCATGGAACAATGAATGATTAGTAGATACATATCAAAAAACTGTTCTAGTAAGGAAATATGAAGTAAACATAAACAAAAATATTCAATATAAAACAAAATGTTAAAATAAAGCACAAATGTATAACAGACTGGTAAATGACAACCACAAGAACTTTACATCTTCAAATAAGAGTCAGGTTTACAAATGAGTGCAATTTCAGTCACTTCAGAGTAAAAAATACGAAGCACTTTTTAATCAGCAGATAATGCATTTTTGAAATTGTTTTTGAGGTGAAGTCATTTGAAAAGCTGGAATCATTTAGGGAAAAAAACTGAAGGTTGTCTGGGGGTAATCTGTGGGCTAAGGTTTAGGGATTTTGGGACAGAAAAAGAACTACATAGTATTTTACTTTTGAAAAACTCCATCGATTGTTATGCAAGACAAAAGTTAATAAAACCAATTTGATCAGGAATGGGAGGTAGTATAAGTAGGTGATTCAACACAAGGCAGACAAAACCTTTTTTTTTTTTTTAAATTCCACTAGCAAGAATTCTGCATCTGCATTACATCAAAATGATAGATGTGTTGAGATCTTAGGTGTGGGAATGTTGCAAGGGCAAAACAACCCCTATCAAATTTATTTAGCACATCATGCAATTTTACAATAATTTTGTATTAATATTACAAACTTTGGATAGATTATATGTCAATGTTTTATGACTTTTTTCTTGTCCTTGAGTTATTAGTGGAACTACATTTCTAGATAGCTTCAATTTATGGCTTAAATAGTCTATATTTAAATTACACACTTGTTTTCATTTGAAAATAATTTGTAGGCCACATCCGAGTCTTCTAAAGGCTTTGAATCTCTTTTGAGAAGCTGTCTCTGTGTATCTGTCTGGAAAAGACATTGGGAAGCTATGGGAGAAGCAGGAAACTGAAAAAGCTGACAGTGTTAAATCTTAGTAGCTCTTATAAAGCAACATACTGTAACTGATGTGTTGGCCCCTGTCAATAAAATGATTTGTACTCCTCATTTTCCAGGTTTAGCAAATATAGTTTGTGATGTATTGTACTCACAAAAGCAGCATTTTGTTTAGGTTACCTATATGCACCTTTAGCACATCATACCTAGTATACCTCAAATTCATTTTTTTTTTTATTAATTTTATTTTAATCATTCCATACAAATAGATCAATTTTTACAAAAAATAGGATTGAAAGCAAATCGACCCCCACCCCTGAGAAAGAGAGCATGGGCAACAGAGTAAAACTTAAAGCTGGTCAAAATACCTAAATTGATGAGTTTAATAGGGCAATAGAGATGAATGGAGAAGAAAAAGAAATGCGGAGAGAATTGCTTCCTCTGCGCTTTAAGAGCTTATTCTAAAATATTATTGATTAGATCCTGCCAGTTTTTGAAAAAGTTCTGTACAGATCCTTTAACTGAGAATTTGATTTTTTCCAATTTCAAACAGTATAAAACATCGGTTTCCCACTGACTTAAAAGAAGAGAGTTAGGATTCTTCCAGTTTAGCATAATAAGTCTGCGTGCCAAAAGTGTAGTGAATGCAATCACAGTTTGTTTGTCCTTCTCCAATTTAAGCCCATCTGGAAGAACACCAAACACAGCTGTTAGTGGGTTAGGAGGGATTGTGACACCAAGGCTGTCTGAAAGGCACTTAAAAATTTTGGTCCAGAATGATGTTAATTTGGTGCAGGCCCAAAACATGTGACCCAGTGAAGCTGGGACTTGATTGCAGCGTTCGCAGGTTGGATCTTGCCCTGGAAACATTTTGGACAGTTTTAGGTGAGACAGATGTGCTCGATATATAATTTTCAGTTGAATAATTGCATGCTTTGCTCGAGTGAAGTCTCTGCATTGCTACCTTCCACTTCTTTTCTGACATATTGATTAAGAGATCTTTTCCCCATTGTCCTCTTGGATCTTAGAAAGGGAGGGACTGTAAGATAATTTTATATATTGCAGAGATGGCGTCTAAGTTCTCGAAATTGAGCAATATTTTTTCCGGCATGGAGGAGGGTGCAAGATGAGTAAAATCGGACAGGTTCTGTTAACAAAGTTCCTAATTTGAAGATAGTGAAAGAAATGTGTAGCTGGAAAGTTAAATTTGGAATGTAATTGTTCATAGGATGCAAAGATGTTGTCTATATAAAGATCTCTAAGCAATTTAATCCCAAATCTTTTGCAGATATTAAAAACTGCATATGTTTGTGAGGGTTGAAAGAGGTGGTTCTCTTGCAAAGGTGCCACAGATAAAAGATTCTCCATCTTAAAATGCTTCCTACATTGGTTCCATATTCTAAGTGAGTGAAGCACAATTGGGTTATTAGTATATTGCCGATAACTTGTGTTTATTGGAGCACAGAGCAGGGAATATAAAGAAGTACTGCAGGATTTTACTTCTATTGTGGACCAAGCCTGTGTATGTTCATCTATTTGTGTCCAGGTTTTTATAGCTTGTATGTTTGCTGCCCAGTAATAAAAGTGAAAGTTGGGTAGAGCCATGCCACCTTCTGCCTTAGGTCTTTGTAGTATACCTCAAATTCTTTGAGTTTTCTTATTCTTATCCATTGGCAGGTTGTTAGTTGTGCCATGTCATTTTCTAACCTGCTTAATCCTGCCCAGTGTCATGTGGGGGCTGGAGCCTTACCCAGCTAACACAGGGTGCAACACAGGAACAATTTCCGGACAGGGTGCCAGACCATCACAGTGGGAAAGGCTGTTTGTGTAAATTTATAATGATAACTGTACAAATAAGAAATAATAATAAAAAAAACAGGGACTCTTCTAAAACAGCTTTCTCTATTACAATTCTGTCATATTACACTAGCACTGAGTACAAGGCAGAAATCTGTCCTGAATATTACAGTGACACATTGCAGTTGTATTGTCATTATTATTATTGCAGTTAATTAGCTTTCTTAATACACTTTAAACTCTACATGACCCATCACAGCACCACTGACTGTAAGGTAGAGACTAATTGTGTATTATTGTTGCAGGCAGATACAATAGATATATTACTTTATTGATCATCGATAGGAATTTATAATTAGACAAAAGTACCTTGGTTTATTTTATAATGATTAAGGTAAGAAAGCAATAAATATTACATTTAATCCTACATTAATAAACCGGATGGCTTTTGAATAATTGGATTTATGGACCACACAAGCATCTGCTGTAGTGGGGGGACAGGGGGATGGGTTTCACAGACATCACTGTACGTCTCCTTATTATTATATTAGACAGCACCAATAATGTTATTCAGTAATGTTATAATGATGATGCAAAGTTGATTTATTCAATGTTAAAAATTGTGACAAACGTCACATGCTGTGTTGGCATCAAACCCTAAAATTATACATGCTTCATTATAAAATAGATATAATTGTAATTGTTTACCATCAAAAATAGTAAAAGCTGCTAATGCCACCCTCAGTCTTCTCGTTCTACCATATTCAGAAAAGCAACTTGGCATTGGCTAAAAAATTGTGTTTCATTCTGTTTCATCGTGGCTTATGTCTATTGTACTTTTTATTGAAAATATGAAGGTGTATGATTCTGTTGATTTTTTCATTAAATATGCATTTTTGCTTTGATGCAAAATATAGAGTCATTATTTAATTTCAGAGTTATTGTTACTTTTACACAGTGTAATATAATTTGTACCTGAACATTTGACCAACATTGAGCTGGCTGCCACTGTCCTTATCTGGTGTTCCAAACTTCGGGCCATTGGTTGTGTACAATATCCATGCATCCATCCCTTTTTTAACTTGTAGTATAGCATCACAAAAATTGGTAGGGGTAGGCAAAACAGCCCAGTTTCCTTTCACATACAGTTTCAAGAAATTAATACTAAGCTTAATTTCACATGTATTTTTGCAACCCTGAAACTCACTAAAAGGGTGTTTTAGAGTTTTTAAGGTTTTTCTGTTGGGTGGTCAAAGAAAAGTAACATGGCCCCGCAAGGGTTTGACAATACTGCACACTCCTTTTGGTCCTGTATGTTTCTCAGAAAAGGTTTTTGAGGAAAATAAACAAGCAAAAACTGTCTTTTGGGAATTCAACATAACCCACAATTTTCAGGGTCACCTATTTTTGAAAATGTGTTGCATCTCACCAAGGGGTTCTTAATGTAAGCTTTTGCCTCTTTCTTTTACCTTAAAGAATCCATTAGCTTCTCCGGTTCTTGATAAATACCTCTGGTTTTGATTTTGGGTTTTGATCTGGGCCATTGTGTCACCACCATTTTGATTCCTGTGGCCAGGTGATGAGTAAAATCGGGCAGGTTCCCGGAATGGACATGTCCTCAGAGATCATGACTCTATCAATCACAATGCAACTACATGGATTCCAAAACCTTTTAAACCTTTAGCACCCTTTGCTTTGTTTTATTCCTCTGGATTTTGAACTCTCAGCATTCCTTCTTGACTTTGATTTTGTCTCATGGATCTTAGCTTTTGTGACTGGATAGTCATTTTCCTGGTTTTGACCCTCATTTCAGTTTTCTATTGTGTTCTTTTCTTCCATTCACCCTCTGAAATTTCTCTGCTTAGCATAAAAATGTTGAGACAAAGTGACATACTTTTAGACAAAAGCTGTAATCCAGGAAGACAGTAAAATTGTTTTCCAAATTAGTTGAGAAGAAAACACTGTGCCTGCAGTCTTAGATCCCACTCTGCAATGTGTGCACTAATAACTATATCCCCCCACCTGCTTCAGGGCACTCCAGCTGCTTGCTGGGAATCATAGTCTCTACGTTGGCATTGGTTTTTACATTGCCATATAATCTATATTTTAAGTTGGGCCAATGGCAACACACATGTAAAATTTCGTTGAAAGTTGGTTCAGTGATTTTTCCAGGACTGGTGAACAGACAGAAAAAAAGACAAAAAGATCTCTTATGATTTTATTTATATAGATTATTCTTGTTGTTGCTGTTGTTATTATTACTATACACCATAAAGATGACTTAAAGCAAGAAAATGTCATGGACCAACCTATTAGAATGTTTAGGAATTCTATGTTATGCAAATCATTATATGCCAAAATTGTAATATTTTCATATTATAATTCTGTGAAATAAATTAGCTGTGATTCTGTAACTCTGCCTTTTTGGTTTATTTATTTAACATTTAGGAAAGTCTAAAGAGGCCATTGGGAATACTTCAGCTTAAGGCTTTATCATTAGTCTGCAAAGTAGAAAGAGTGGTTTCTGAAAAATTGACTTCTTTTCATCATAAAAACAAAATTAAGATTTTATTGCTTGAAACAGTCTTCTCACCAAAGTAAAATCCATATATGATGCCTGTGAAAGGGTTCTAAGAAAAAAACGGTGTTGCAAGCAACAGAGGGCAGGACAGATGTCAAGTAATAATTGCAGGGACACAGAAGTAGAGAAAGGGCAATGGTGGCTAATTAATGATTTATTTGGAGTTCCCCTGTGTGATATCTGGCCACCTCTGTACCTTATGCTGTGCCTGTAGATTGCCTACCCCATTTAGTGTATGCTGGAGCTCATGAATGATGGAAGACCTGAGACTAGTAGGTAGAGTCCTGTGGCCCCAGGAGTTCCAGAAGGCATTTCTCATCCCATAGCTACTTTTTTTAGGATGTCCCTATAGTAGTTCATGGCAAGGACTTAGAAATTCTGTCTTTTTAAGGTTGGCATCATTGGCAGGCAGCATATCACAGTGGTTTAAGGTTTTGGACTTCAAACCCTGAGGTTATTTGTTCAAATCTCACTACTGATACTGTGTGACCCTGAGCCAAATAAATAAATGTAAGTAATTAAACAAAGAGTTGGGTGTTTAGCAGAACAGAGGTTTAGTTGGCCACAAGTTTGAAAAGAGAATTAAAGAAGGGTTCAAAGTATTACTTTTTTTGGACACTGCATAAGGAATACTGCCAGAAACACAAGCATGTTAGGATAGACTCAGATAGAGAACTAGGATTTTCATTTGTTTCTTTATTCTGATAATTCCTATTTTTATGCTTGTACTGTTATTTTTTAAATAGACATAATTTTGTATTTCTTTGGCTTTCTTGGTATTCATTCTGGGTTCAGGAACAGCTTCAAGTTGTCCTGTATCATCTAAAGTCAATAGTAACAATGTCTTTAAATATCAAGATATTGTTAATTTATGGTCACTTCCCTTGCTTAATTTTAAATGTTCTTTTTGTTTATTTTTGGTTCATTTATTATCATTTATGTTAGTGCTGTTTATGTTTATTATTTGTATAATAATGTATTTTTTATCAATTTTGTTCATTGTTTGGTTTCTTTGTGTAGAAGCATGTTCTACCATTGTCCCTGTTTTGTGGGTGGTTCCCCAAAAGGTGGGGTCAGCTGTCAGCCTCCTTTGAGGGACTGTACCCAACCCTATAAAGGCTCATCGGATTTGAAATCCATCTGCAGTACATCGTATGTGCTTGGTGGTTGGTGAGTTTTTCCTTTTTACTATTACTGTTTCTTTTAATTTACTGTCTGTCTATTTTGCTTCTGCTTGTGGGATTCTGATTTTAGTATAGTGTTTTGGGACTTGTTTGCTTAGGATTGCCTTATTGGCAATTCTTTTTGACTCCTTTGGTTTGATTTTTTTTTAAATAAAGTTATAATTTTTATTAGGATTCCTATTGAATCATTGTGCTAGTCAGAGTTCACAGTTCTTCCTTTTGCAAATCTTATTTTCCTTTAATTTGGGACTATCAAATATACTTCTTGAACTTAGAAGCTAAGTGCATTTTAGCATGTTGTACACTAAATCAACCCACAGAGTAGGAGATTAAACTCTTTTGTGTACAACCTTTCTGGGTAGGCACTTGGGAATTCTGGCCTGCTCTACATGCTATTATTATTATCTAACATTATTTCGGGTGAGTGAATCACCACAGATATGATGAAATGAAGTTGTAGTTTTAAGAACAATAAGAAATGGTTTAAAGTTAATGTATTTTTTCAAGAAGCTTATTTAAGTAGAGAATTATCTGAAAATAGTATAACGTTCTCAAACAATTTAATTAAAATTCATGGTAGAAAGAAGCCAAAAAATATCCTGGAAGCTTTTGGCACATCTGAACCTGCAGTTCCTGTCATGTTGAGGAGGATTGCTATTGCTACAAAACATCGTCAGTATGGTAAAACTAATTTGTCTCATGGTGGTCTAGACACAGCTCACATTTCCTATTAATGGGTGAACAATTCAACTCTCCTTGAATCTTGATTCACAATAGAAGGAAGAGTCGAGAAGAGCTATGAACGCTTGACTACTACAAGGAACTTTTATGGTCTGTACTCCTAATGAAAATCAGGATCATGCAATTTGTTGGTATTCTACTTCATGGGAAGTTTGCAGCCTCCCTAATTTCACTTACCTGATTTATAATGTTACAGGTAAATTATCCCAGTCAAACACCTCATCTACCACTGTCCTAAGAGTTTGTTATGCCCAGGCAGACACTAGATGACATTGAACAGTCCCTTTTGCTTTGCAAGGTGAGTACAAAAAACAATAAGGGTAGAGGCACTTCACTGCAGGCAAGGGGCTTCACACTTACTCTATGGTTCAAGAGTCAAGCACAGCACAGACTTCTTTCCTTACTGATTCTGATACTCTTTTCGAATCACCAGTTAAGCATGTTTTTTAAGAATGTGGGTGCCGTCAGCGAACCTCAAATGCCAACACAAACATACACAAAGTCCCGGGTTCAAATTATGAATGGTTTTTAACGTCCAAAAATGTACCTCCACAAAGTAGCACAAGCACAAACACAAGTCTTCTCTCTGTAGAGATAGTGAAGTGAAGTGAAGTCACCTCTTCTTTCACCACTGCACTGCCTTTCTCCAGTCAAGTGTTGCCCCATGTCCTCCCAGCTCCAACTTGCCCGAATAAGGGAATGCGGTTCCTTTTACTGAAGACCCGGGATTACTTCTGGTGCCAGGGCAACTGCCCGATGGAAGTATTTTTGGGTCATACAGGAGCCCCATAAATTGGGGAGCGGATCTCCATACAGTGACCCCAGCAGGGTTGCATTGCCGGACTATATCTCCCAGCATTCCCTGCTGGATCCCGAATGGGTGGCATCATGGAGGGCTGCTGCCATCTAGTACCTGGGTTAGCTAGATATCTGTCTGTGACAGTCTTTCACTGTCCTTCCCTTTACTCCCATCCTGGGAAGGTAACTGGAACTATGTTGGGCTGGGATGTTCATCCATCCCCTAGGGTAGCCTTGTCCAGGTGCCACCTATTTCCTTTTCTTGGCTGGGATGCCTTTCTGTATTCTCGGGGCCTCCCATCCAGGTAACGGACAGTGGGAAACCTAAATACACACAAAGAGAACATGCAAACTCCACACCAACAAACACTGGCCACAGAATTTCCAGGATGCTAGGTATGTGAGTGGGTAACAATTAACTATAGGGTTATCCAGTCACAAAACATCATATATACTACCACTGTGTCAATAAAACAAAATAATATATAAGCACAAAGAATATGCAAAGAATATACACAGAAAATCATGCTATTAAGGGCAGCATGAAGGAGATGCCAGCTGCATTTGAACAGAACAGGGGTGTTGTATTTAAATTTTTAACATGGAGGACACAATGAAATGAAAAAAGGTTTGTGTGTGTGATTATGAACAATCTGAGTCTATATAAATCTTGCAAATTCTGATGAATAGTCTTTTTCCTTCAGCTCTGATTCTTAATACAGAATATGCCACCTGGGTTCCATTAATAGATTTATTATACAGTAAACGGTGTACTATATCAATGGAAAACAAATATCAGCAAAATATTACCTTCTTTTCATCATTTTTCGAAGATTATGCAATGTTGCAGTTTTTTTTCTTTCTTATTTGAACATAATACAGTATAGATTATGGGCAGCAATGCAAACCCCTAGGACTATAAACAATGGAAAAAAAAGTTTCCATGATTCAGTTCAAAATGTTTACCATATCAGGTCTGGAATTCAAAACCATATTAATATGAAATGTCCTTTATCGTCAATCACATTACAGACCACACACAAATTGAACATTTGCTTTTGTTTGCCAATGCGCATAGATGCCACTTTGGCAATTCATAGCAAATTATTTGGAAACTGTGGTGAATTAAAGACATGTTAACAATGTCGCTTTGTTTACGATTGACTGTAATTAAATATTAGCTGCTTTTAGCTGCGCTAAATGAAGGATATTTGATCCTACAATTGTGTGTGGTCGAGAGCGGAAAGCAGTCTATTTGTTATCCACCCTATATATTACTAAATAGAGTATATTATATTAACAAGAGCAAGCCTGGCCATTTTGTCAGACTCCTATTAAGCAATATTTATGAGGGACTGTTACATTGTGAAAGGGATATTGTTTAAGCAGTGTTATGGCTTTTTTATGCTTCCACTGTGATGCATTGTCTAGTTGATTTTGACGTTTTACATGTGTACACTTGTTGTAGAAGGAGAACTCCCATTTCAAGACAGTGCACTTTCCAACAAAATCAAACTTTTTAAGAAGGTGTTGGATGACTAAGTCAACTCATGATTTAGCTTTTTGTTTTTCTGTAATTCCTTTGCTCTCATTCTCCTTTGTCTTTCTCTAATATGTTTTATTTTGCCATTCCATCTGTTATTTAGCTAACATAGTCTTTCCTTGTACTTCCTTTTTAATTTGGGGTGAAGGATCCCACATAATTTTATTTAGTGTTTTCTGTTTTTCCTTAAGTCCTTTACTTGTAAATTGTTCTCAATCTCTCATAAAGTGTTGCTGCTGTTAGACCTGCAGTTGCCTGATGTATTTTAAAAGACACCTGCGTTTGACAACTCTTAACAGAGGAATTACAACACTTTTTAAATATTCAAATAGGAATTTCACTGTACAATATGCATATGACAATTCTACTGCCACTATTATTAACACTAGGGATTCATAGCACAACAAGATAGGAAGCAACTTCTTCACTCAGTTCAAACTATTACTGGTAAACGTTTTAAATAACATATTATGTCAGAGCACATCATGGAACTGCTTTGAGGTTTGGTGGTTATGTGCTGGTTATGTTGCTTTGGTTTTTATTTTTGGTTTTCTTGTTGCTTATCATTTGTTATTGATACTTTTCTGCAACCTTCCATGTTTTCTAAACTTTTGCATTACTGTAAAGTCACTGCAGTGCTTGTCAGGAACATGCATGCTACACAGGTTCAGATGCACCTTTTTCTGACTTGTGATAGTTGTCTTTAATAGAAAAGGTGTCGAGTTGCTGCAGATAAGTTATCAGTTGTTCTGATCTAAACAGAATAGACATTGCCCCATGAGATTTTCATTCTGTATTTCTATGTGCTATATGTGTGTGCACTGATTCTCTAATGAGAATTTATGTTCATACTCTCAGGGAGACTCCCCTTATCCTAAGTCTGTTAAGTTTTGGAACATTTATGTTCTTATTTTTCTCATATTTGGACTTGTCTCTTGTTTTCAGGCTTACAATTTTTGGTTTGGCAGATTTGGACTTGTTTTTGCACAAAGTTGTTTTTTTTTTCTTTTTGGCATTTTCAAGTTCTTTTCAAGTTCAAGACATATTCTGCATTTTAGTTTACTTTTAATTATAGAATGCTGATCTCTTATTCAAATATTGACTTTTAATATTTGTAATTTTGGAATCTTTGATGTTATTTTATTTTTTGATGGAAATTTTGTGTTTAATTTATTAAAACTTAAATTAAAACATTAGAACATTTGAACAAGGTGTTTTTAGATGGTTCATGCCTTCCCTGTTTGGGGTTAGATCATTACAGCTGCCATTCTACAATAATGTACAATCACACACATACTCATACTAGGCCAGTTTAGTATTGTCAGTTAACCTAACAGGCATGTCATTTAAATATGGAAGAAAAATCAGATTAATTAGAGCAGTGGTCTCCAGCTCCAGCCCTGAAGCACTTCTATGACTGCAGGTTTTCATTCTAACCCTTTTCTTAATTAGTGAGCAGTTTTTGATGCTAATTAACTTATGCTCCTTTCATTTTAATTAACTTGTTTTTTAAGATGAAATCGTTTGAATTGCTTCATGTTTTCCTTAAATGGCACCCAATCAGAAATGAGTTGATAAGTGAGCTAACAAATGCCCAAGCTAAGTCAGGGCCTGAAACTCCAACCAATTTAATTCCAACCAGTTTCTTAAGTAGAAGCCAATTCTTGCTGTTAATCAACCCCCTTATTTAATTGCAAGGCTTGCTGTTGCTCTTATTTTGGCACGGCAGACATTTCTAAAAGTGCTGATTTTTACCTTTCTAAGAACACCATCAAAATTATTTGTGGACCTGATCAGATCAACATTACTGAGAATTTCACCTCTGTTTATTTTCAGATATTGCATGATGGACACTCTGTCTCATTATGTATCTCATTATTGTTTGATTGCTAATTAAGGAAAAAAGAAATAAGTAAATGATCTTAGTCTTAACTAGTAAGCCACTTAAAAGTAAGAGAACAAAATAGTTAATTAGCAGCAAAAACTGGTCATTAATTAAGAAAAAGGTTAGAATGAAAACCTGAAGCCACTGTAGCACTCCAGGATCGAGTTGGAGACCCCTGACCTAGACAAAACCTGACACAGGCACAGAAAAAAGTGCAAACTCCATTATTAATTACTGATTATTGATTATTTGACCATGTAGCCGCCATGTGGTCTGAGATTGTGTTGTGTAGGCGGAATCTACAAGCCCAGATCACTGACACGATATTATGAGGATGACACAGTATTTTCTGAGTCTTTTGTAAGTAATTGTACAGAAGATCATGAGAAAAGTCCCAGGACATTAAAGGCAAAACTAGGACTTAGTTTTTGTTTGTTTATAAAAAACTGAGCAGGGCATGGCATTCAAGTATTCATGATTCAATGTCCACCAGGCAGAGCAATGTCAGAGAGAATATCTTCCATTCAAACTAATGAAATAAAGAAAATAATTCAGTGCCATCAAAATATAGTTTTCCATGAAGTATAGTATTAATGGAGCCTTGGCAGGTGATATAAACAGGGCCAGCACCACCATTAAGGCGAATTAGGGATTCACCTAGGGCGCAGATCATCGGGGATAATCCAGCCACATGGGTTAGGTGCTGAACAGTCGGTTGGCGCACTAATAAGCTAGGCTTAGGGTACAAAATAAAACAGCGGCACTGAGTATAAAAAGAGGTTTCCTGAAACAAAGACCTGAAGAACTCCTTCCTATATGCTGCATGTAGGTGAACGAACAGTTCTCCAGGATACTGTTTAAGATCTAACAGGTCATTAAAGATCCTGTTATGTCAGGTTTCTCCAGCATAGATGAATCTCGTGATTAAATTAGATGAAGATTGTTGACAAATTTAAAAATTGAATCACTGATGACAGAAAGGCTGCTTGATAACTAAGAAATGAGTCTTAAAAAGGAAAGAAGAGCTGTTTACGAAAGCATAATCGAGAAGTTTAGAAAGGAGCAGAAGTAACTAGGTTTAGTGAGAATCACAGCATGGTATCCACAAGAAGATATGAAAAAAGGAATGATGCAATTTCTAAGAGTGCATACAACATTCAGTAATGATAAAAGGGTATTATTAATTGTTTAGTTCCTTACATGCTATTAAGGGATTTTGGGCCATTACTTCATGGCAACTACTTCAGCTCTGTAAAATTGCAGTGCCCTCAGGATGAGCTGCCAATTTTAGTTTCCACCACAGTATTTCTATTAGATATAGAGCAAGTTCAGTGTTAGACTTGGTTATTCCAAAACATGAAATTTCTTCACCCATTCCTGATCGTATTCTAATACTAATATTTTTTCATTATTTTTTGAAAAATAAAAAATGTCACATGCTTCTCCTGCTGCTATTCCTTGATTTCCATTATCACACAGTGGTTTAATGTCATACTGCTGAGCAGTGATATTTGCCAAAGTGGTTTGCAGGCCTGTGGGTATTGTTATACAATTTGTTGTGATTCCCTGGTAAATTTAGACATATCTTTTCATTTTGACTAGGATGGTCACACTTGGGAAGTTTTAGTATGAATCTTTGCCACTTTTGGGCCATTTGTGGTTTGTAGGAGACATGGTTTTGTCAACATTACCCTAGATATCTCTTTAATTGAACTAATTTACTCTAACTAGGGAAGGGTGTCATTTTTCCGTGCTGATAGTTTGACTAGGAGATGACTAATTATGAAGTAAAAAAAAATGTCTAGTAAACTTTGACACGAAATTTATAACAAGAAAATACAGAAATACAGACACAGAAAATCTCAAAGAAAGGGATGATGAACAGCAGTGTAAAGTTGCCCTAAATGAATTCCTGAGCAGAGAAAGAAATATTGGAAATGGAGTGCAATGGAAATAGAGCCAAAGTAAAGTACCACATTTCTTAAGGTCATTTTGCAAGGTAAAGGCAGCCAAGTGGGTTGGGGGTTCCTTGATAGGCGATATCTTGTAGTTTTCAGTCAGCAACATGTCGTGGTCTGGTGCGCACCGTGCTTTCGCTGTTGAAGTGTTCTTCAAAAACAACGAATCCGTCATCACTGCACAACACGCCTTCCAAATGTACTTTAGCATTCTTCGTAATGGTGACGTCCCAAATCGGAAAACAATTCTTTAGTGGGAGGCTAAATTTAGAGAGACAGGTACAACATTGAACAGAAAATCTCCAGGCCATCCTGGGACTGTACAAACACATGAAAACATCCAAGCTGTAAGGGCATCAATTCTGCAGTCTCCTAGACGTTCATCATGCAAACATGCTTCTGCATTAGGCATTTCCAAGATGTTTTTGAGGAGGATTTTGCATGAGGACCTTAATTTTTATCCATACAAAATGATGGTAGTGCAGGAACTAAATGAGACAGTCTGGGAGAGCCATAGAGAGTTGTGCGTGAATATTCTGCCGACCATTCATTGAGATGCTATCGTCATGTGCAGTGACTAGTTACATTTCTGTTTGAATGGTTGCATAAATTAGCAAAACTTTCTCTATTGGGCTGAAACCAACCCTCATGAACTTCATCAGAGACCCCAGCACAGTGAGCGTGTTACAGTTTGGTGCACCGTTGCAGAATTTGGCATTGTAGGCCCATACTATTTTGAGGAGGAGGGGAGCAACTGTCACAGTCACTTCAGAACGTATCTTTTTGCAGCGGCAACTGGAAGAAATGGATGTGGTGGATGCCTGGTTTCAGCAGGCTAGAGCATCAACTCATACGGCGTGGGGATCGATGCAAGTTTTGCGGGAGATGTCTCCAGGTAAGCTGATCTCCCTGCATGGCAAAGTCGGGTGGCCTTCACATTTGTCTGATCTTGCTCCTTGCGATTTCTTCTTGTGGGGTCATCTCACGTTGAAGGTATACACTCACCGATCTCAAAACGTTGAAGCCTTCAAGGACGCTATTCTCCACGAAATCGCCACTATTCCCTTTGAAATGGCTAAATGAGTCATGGGAGCATTCAGAAATTGTCTCAAAGAGTGTATCGCTAATGATGGGCACCATCTTGAAAACATCATTTTTAAAACACAGTAAACAAAATCTGTTTCTTGTGTCGTAATGTAGTTTATTTTATCTTGTAGCTTTTTGTAGAATAAACGTTTAAAATGTAATACTTCTTTTTGGCTCACCCTGTACTATGATTCACTATATTCCTATATATAGATGTTGGCACAATCGGATGGCACATTTAACTTTTACTGAACTCTGACAAACACAGTATACTGCTGAAATGGCGGGTACTCTATAAGCAACCTACAGGATCAGGATTACCTAGAATTTAAATCACTAGGCGTATCAAGAGTCCACAATCTAATATTTCCTCAGGAATTTCCTTCTTGTACACTTCAACATTAAACACATATAGTCTCTCATCTCCTCTTACCACTCAGAACTCCACTTCACATTCCACAACTAAATTTACGAATCACTATTAACTTTGCTTGAGTGCTGAGAACTGCAGTGTCTCAAGAGTGTATTAAGCACATAGCAGAAGCCATATGAAGTGCTCCAATTTCAGATTCTTATTTTACTTAAATAATGCAAGTTCCACTACAGTGATGAAAGTTTAAAATGACACCAAAATAGCACATGAGATACTAACTAAGCAGAACAATAAATAGATATTCTTCAGAAGTCAAAAAATGTAAACACTTTGGTATTGTGGTATGGATTTCAAACAAATTATCAATCATCAAAAAACTTTAGAACTAGTAGTGTAATTTTGGCGGATAATGATATAAATTACATGGATCGATGTAGATGATTTTAAAACATTTTTGCGGCTCTGCATTTTCTGAGTTGGAACATACAAAAAAATATGACTCTCCTTTTCTAACTTGTCAAAGTAAGTTATTTCATGGGATTTATTTTACAGTATATCCATTTTCAGCCTGGGTTGCTTCCTTTTTACACGATTGGCTGACTGCATGTTGTTGAAAGTAGATGGAGTTAAAATGAAATAACCTGTCAACAGTGCATTGTCTTTGGCCATGTACTGCTGAGTTTCAGAGCCACTAGAGACTATTAAGGATATATAATTTAGTGAAAGATTCCTTGTGTCTAATGTGTTTCAGGATGTAGTATTGGTTCTTCTAACTTTACAGCTTTTATTTACTAAGAGAGAATTCCAACACAAAATACATGTGGCTGAAATAATCAAGCTTCAGAATTAGGAATAGTTCATCTTAAGAATTATTTCACCATTTTCAGGGATGTTATTATTAGTTTGTAGTTTTTCTATAGTTTTAAGTGCTGTCTTATAAGGCACAAATTAGACTTTTTAACAAAATGGTAATTGATTTACAAAGACCCAAATTAAAGAGGAATGATTCTTAGCCTTCTTAGCATTATGTTTAACCTCAGAAAATCAAGCCAAAAGTGCTTCATTTTTTTTCTACAGCAAAAAATGTTATTATGTGTGACAGAAACATGTAAATACCAAAACATCAACATAATCACAGTAGGAAAGATGTCTAGTGTCCACTGCTATATTGATACAAGTTTAGTGCGCATGCTTTGTGCAGTACTTTTCGAAACAGTCACCAACACATGCAGGCACTGTTCAAGCAAAGATTTTTTTCTAATATTTTTTCTGTTGCTTGCAAATGATAGAGTACAATGTCAGTGTCTGGCTGCCTTTATGTGCCATCCCACTTGGTCCTTCTACTGGTGTAAAGTATAGAGTTCCATGTACGCAGAGCTTACTTCTGCACAGCATGTAGAACATGATGCCAAATTGTGTCTCTTTGGGTGCAATGTACTGTATTCACCACAGCCTTCCCTTGTAAAAACATTTTTCAGTACTTGTGTCATTATCATGAACACACTCTTACTGCGTAATTTTTGACAATCACCTGATACACACCCCACAGTTTGTACAGTTTTGGTACGGTGTCATTGGCTTCATCATAGTCATCTTTATTCGTCGAATGTAGGTGTTTTATAATGCGTAAAAAATTACACTCACTCATAATTTAACCAAAAATGAGTGTCTGTAAGAACCAGTTTGTGGATCACTACTAGCTCAGGACTGGTTTACCCACTATGCCCTGCAGAATCAGGAGACTGAAAAACACATATAATAAGTTGCCAGCGACTGTGACAAGCAAATGGTTTAATGTGACTTTTCCATCATAGCAGTTAATTTCATTTTCCTCACCAGACTATCATCAACAAATCTTGATTAGTCCAGATAATCATTATCAACAGACATCTTTAGACCAAGAGCACCTGTACATGGGCAATGAGGAGATTGTCAGCAGTAGTATGAAGATAATATCAAATGCAACATTCACTGAAACTTCGTACATGTTAGTTTCACTGTCTGTGTTAACATCTGATGACTAATTCACAGCATTGTCACTATCACTCGATCGAGCAAGTTTCAGTTTGTTCTAAAACTGGTTTTATGTATTTTCATTTTCCATTGTGTTTTTAGATGAAGATTCTATCCATTCATGAATATTGGTGGGTCACCATATAGTAAAGTGGAAGAACGCATAAAAATATTCTTGATTTTTTTCAGTATGTTATTTCATCCACTAGATGTCAGCAAAATACTTGTTTGGTCTTAACACTGCAAAGTGGATAGTTACACATCACCCATAGTCTGACTCGGGCTTAACCATAAAGAATTCCATGTGTGAGTTACATTCGGTGATAACCTGAAGAACAACCTTATTAGGAAGCATTGTGAAAATGGATGGCATCACATTTTTAAACATTCATAACCTGCTCTTCTGTAATCAAGCATGTTTGCTATCAAATGCTAATATGCAACATTGCTGGTGGCATTAATTAAGGTGTCACAATGACAATGAAGTTAAAATGTCCACAATGCCCTCACCCTATTAATCATGCCCAAAGACATATGTCTTCATCTGGAAATATGAATGTCAGTTGTGCTGCCAGAATAGCAATAACACTTACATTTATGTTTAATGATGAGATCAAATTACAAATCATTTAGTCATGGGGTATGTCAGAATTAACAACTACAGTTGTTGATCTCATTAACAGACCATGTCAATTTACACAAATTAAAATTGCTAGGCATGAATTTAGTTACTGCATGCTGACCTTCCAGCTCAGTCATGCTCACCTCTTTTTGTAAAAGCCAATGGCATCCTGCCTGACTGAGCTAAAACTGTATGAAAGGTGTGGAGAGTTCAGCTGAAATCTTGGCACTTTTCTTTTTGCCATTCTGTCATGGTAAGTAAAACATGAGACATTAGACAGAGGAGCTTCTGTTCTGCTTGTAAGGTCCAAAATAGCCACATTCTTAATTCCTTGTCACGACATATATTTTAATTCCAGATGAACATGCATTGGTTGTCAGCTCTCATGCACACAGAGACCACCCAGATGACTAAAGACAAAATCAAACCTCTTAATCAGGGCAAGTCATGGACTAGTTGGAGTGAGTTGTTTGGTATGTCAGACTATACAGCTGACCAAAGAAGCGCACTACCATCTGTCCCCGACTCTCTTAAGACTGTGTAAATGAAGGCTATGACTGAAAATTTCTGGAAAGGTTGTTTAAATCTGACATGGCCTAAAGTATAAATGGCCAACAAGACCTTCCCACCTGAAAAAAGGTCATCCCCTAATTCTACTGATGAGAATGTGTGTGAGTTTATATCCACAACCTGCAATGTCATCACTGAATGGTGGGAAAGAGGCAAATAAGGCTAAACTGTTCAGCCATGCTGATTATCATTCTTATTATTTTTACACTTACTTCTTCTTCTTCTTCTTTTGGCTGCTCCCGTTAGGGGGTGCCAGAGCGGATAATTTTTTTCCATATCTTTGTCCTCTGCATCTCGTTCTGTTATACCCATCACCTGCATGTCCTCTCTTACCACATCCATAAATGTCCTCTTAGGCCTTCCTCTTTTCCTCTTACCTGGTAGCTCTAACCCTTAATATCTTTCTCCCAACATACTCAGCATCTCTCCTCTGACATGTCCAAACCAATGCAATCTCGCCTCTCTGACTTTGTCTCCCAATCATCCAACTAGTCGTACAAAATCAAAGTACAGTATTCAGCTTTTATCATTAGTCAGGATTGGGAACAAAAGAGGGGGAGGAAATAAAATAAGGAAAAGAAATAAAAATAAGTTATAAAAGGTTATAAGGTGAGCAAATGAAAAATGAAATGCAAGATTAAAAAACATACATTGACCATTGAGAGATGGATAAATGCAAGATCTGAAATTGAGATCTTGAAGTGGATTGAAAAACTGGATTGACATGAATCCATTTGAGTTATTCTTGCTTCATTCTGAATATGTTTTGTGCTATATTAATTGTTATTTTTATGTTAGATTTCTTTAAATGCTTTTTTTTGACATAATTGCATTGCCATTTTGTGCACGGCAAAATCACAGGAAAATGCATAAACCATATAAAATTCACATTTTTAAAATGTGCCATGTGCATGCTTCTACTGAATTTAAATCACAATCCCCCTGTAAATGTGTGTTTACGTGAATTTGCCTCAAATGCCACCCTGAAACATTCATATATGGTGCAATCCATATTGAACTTCATTGTCTGGTAGAGCAGCCTCCTTCATGATGTATGAAGACCCCACCACCTGTATTCAAGAGTATTGCAGCATTATATTGCCTGTCCTCTGCAATCAAGGGTTCTGGGAAAGGCGTAAGGTAGCAGCATCTGAGCAGTAGCCACTATTACCTGGTAGATGTAATGTCATGATTGTTGTTGCCATGAATAGTATAGGCAATATGAAAGACTGAGGGTTCAGCCAGTTACCTTACCAATAAGCCATTCACCACATACAGTTCCATCACATCTGCCAAAGCAACCACAGGTTGACTCAAGCCCCTAAGACACATCATTTGTCAGCCACATCTTGGCATCACAGAAGACTTGTGCATTAATGGAATGTTAATCCTCACATTTAACAAAGGTAGCTTCATTCTCTCTAGATGTCCTTATTGCAATATAATTGTAGTAAATTGCTCTTATTATGTTAGGAGATCCGGACATTACTGCAAATTGCACTTTTATGCTATTTCTTTATGTACAGGTATGTATGTTCACCCACACCATATGAAACCTGGATGTAGCACCTCGCCAGTTAGTTAATGACTTCCAGTGGTCACAATGGAGATAGTCTTGATCTGTCAGCCAGTTCCCCGAGTCGTGACAACAGGTACGCTATATAAACTGACAAAAGGCCAAAAAGTTATTCAGTGCAAATACACAGCAATCCCTGTTTTTTAAAATTAACTAAAATAAGTCTGTACATCATATTCATAGTCTTTGAGGTGTAATATGTTTCTCACAAAAACACACATATAATAATGGTTTGGTGGTACAGTATGTATTAATAGGCCTGTGAGTTGTCATTTAGCTGGTTTTGCTTCTCTGCTTGATCAAGGGAGCCATCATTTCCCAGTTTCTCTGAAAAGTTATGTAGGCATGGGTCAGAGTTTCAGTTCCCCTGTCAAGATTTTTTGAATAAATTCCGACCAAGGAATATGCACAAACAGAGGTTTGAAATGTATGTACACACAAATGAAGCCTCTGGTCTGGTTTTCATTTATTTTAAGGCCTCATCACCTTTTTTTTTTTTTTTTAACAGTTTCATGTCACTGTATAAGAACAGAAATAAACAACTCTGTGTTACACATCTACTTTTGTCTGCTTACTGTGGACCTGTATTGCATCTTCTTATTGCTACCTTTGGAGGCTATCCAAGATGATACAACTGTCATAAAGGTCAGCCTAATGTATTTTCTTTTGTTACGTTGCTTGCTTACCTCCTTATTTTATTCAACTGGAAAAACTCTGAACAACCTACTATTTTGCATTAGCGTAGAGGCATACTAGAATATATGAAACTATATCAATAGAGTTAACTCAGCTGGAATTAAACTGTTTTGATTCTGGAACTATGGCAACCTCTGTGTCAATTCCTGGTGTGGTCTTTGTTCTTAAGACCTTTGTGTTCTGCCCCATGCTTTCTAGTAGGGAATGAAGATGGGGGGGGGGCAATTAGGAATATGGTAAATATGGAAGAATAAGTATATTTAAACCTCAAAAGAAGAAAACATATCTTATATATTAACGTTTATACGTGGAATTGTGTTTGTCTGTCTGTCTGGCCTGAAAATGTAATTCAAGTGGATGTTCTTACTCGATCAGCTGAAGGTGATGCAGTGTTTATTTCTCGAATCAATTTTATGTCCATCTCAAACTGGATGGCCTTTCAGATTGAAATGGCGACAGTTTTCCGTAAAGTTAACCTTTGCAATGACTATTAATAAGTCATTGGATCGCATTGGAATTTATTTGCCGGAACCAGTTTTTGGGCATGGACAGTTATATGTGGCATTCTCCAGAGTAAGACACATACAGAGTGTCAAAGTAAAAGTAGAAGAATCCTCAATTCAGGCCAAGTTGATTAAAGATTGTAACAAGGTTTTTATACAGAATGTCGTTTACCGTGAAGTTTTTTAAGGTGTATGACATCGAATGTAAAGCCTACAGGGACAATGAAAATAATATCATGAGTGCCTGGGCCAGTATGACAACATCAGAGATAGATTCTCATCCCTTGGCCAGAGTAGTTCTTTTCAATTACCTGACATCTCTCCATTTCAATTTTATTTTTCTAAAGATTTCAATAGTTTTCTAGGAGCCCAGGTTTTTTACAGCACAGGCTTACACAGCTAGTAAGCTATAAGACCGCAGTGTTACCACCATGACACCCTACTGCTCATTACTTCAGCACGCATCAGGTGTTGTAAATTATGGTCTCTGATACCTTGTTAACGTTTTTCTAGATTGTTTAAATATACTTTTTTCCCAGTTCTTATGGTTTTCAATGATTTATGAAATAGGGAGTATAAACGTATGAGCCAAAATGCAAATATTGCAGGTGTGAAAATCATGTGTAGCAAATACTCAATAAATGTTGCACCACATGGCAAATCTTTGATAAAATATGTGTATTTATGCAAAAAAAAAAAATAAGAAGAACAGCCGCCTGCAAAGCATATGGATCCTGGTGTGTGCTGTCCAAAAATGTAATAAACAATTGCATGCCGCACCTGTCCTTGCAATGCATGCCACAAAAACAAGAACATAAACAATGGATTCTCTGGTTTTGTTCATTCTGATTACAGCTTACAATCAAAACTCTGAGGAAAAAGAATCTGTGTGCATATCTCTGTGTTCAATGGTCAAACGGAAGACACTGCCTTCAGTAATATGTCAGCTTGTTGAAATCTTCCGAGCCAAAACAAAAAGCAGGAACACAACTCATTTACCATGGTGTTGCATTCCTTTGCATCTCTGTACAGTTTTAGAAATGTTTGCAATGTCATCTCAAAACCAGAGGAAAAAAGTAACAGAAGGTGAGGCAGGAGAGAGAGTTGGCACCGACAACTTGAAACAGAAAGCTGTTTTTTTTTTTTTAAAAAAAAAAAAAAAACCCTTTCCAGTCATACGACAACAGAAGAAAAACACTTTCATGTTGCCCTTTTAGCCTTTGCTGGCTCAAAGCTTCCCCCAATTCCAGCAAGACCCAAGACAAGGGCATTCCTCCAGACACCTGTGCTATAAATAATTAGTGTCACGTTCTTTCCCTCGTAATTAGATCATTCTTCATTCAACTCTCCAGTTATTTTGCTATGATTATAACAGAAACGTGACACAAAACTGCTGGATCTTGGCAAAGACATTAAAGAGAAATGGCAAGCCACAATTACCATAATGCTAATGTCTTCCTTTTAACGTATCACCACTGAGAAAGGGAGCACATGACAGAGGCCAAGTTGTCATTTGAGGATTATTGAACTTTTTTGGGCTTTGTGAGCTGTCAAACATATCCCACTGGTTTCAGTTTAACAGCGCACTCAACCTGGATCATTTTTGCGTGTGGTAATTCTCTCTTGTGTTTAAATTCTTTAATCATTTGACTCAAGCTGAATATACCATATTTTCTTTGATGACAACTTGCAGGAAAAGGAAAATCTGCTCAAACAAGATTTTAGGCTTAAACTAAATCCACATTGTTTTATTTATCGTGAAGCACCCACATTTCATTTAAACTTATAGAAAGATGGCACTAGTTTGTTTAAAAATTACAGTTTTTAGACTTGATATGCATATTGTTATAGGAACACTCACGGACAGCCAAAGAATGATTTCCAGTTTATTATGAAGAGTTTTACATTAAAAGTCTTATCACCAATTATACTAGTCAAACATAGAGTGCCAAATTATATGCAGTGGATTCTGTGAAGTGAGCTGGTTTCTGTCTCTGTCTTTTCTGTTCTATTTTTTTTTCTCTCACTGTCTCCTTCAAGTCATTCCTGCAAGTTACCTCCTAACAATGAAGGGGGGTCCAGGGGCTCCTATAATATATTGCACATAGGGCATTTTCAGTCAAAGAGAAATTGAAAGATCCTGATTGGTCGCTCTGTATCTTTTACAGTAAGTGTCCCAATCAAATGTCTTCCTGCAACAACATCATACCAAACACTCCTTAATACAGTACATATAAATGTTACTTTAATGCTCTTGAATCCTGTTTTGTTCCTTTTTAAAATTCAGTTATACAGGGTTTGTACATGTGTGCCCCAACCCTTCTTATTGTGTCTTCTTGTTCTTACAGGGTATACTTCAGATCTGATAATTGTTGCAATTTGGTTTTGCATCACCTCAAAGACCAGAACCTCGTCAAACCCGCACGCACGGAGACTGATACTTTGCACTAACTTTGAACTGTCTAGATGAACTCCACTGTGAGAATTATATAAGAACACAAAGCAGACTAAGATTCACTTCATAAAATGGCAGCAAGAAAAGTAGTGCCGGAGGTATTTTCATAATGTGTTTTCCAACCGCCCTCTAAACTATTACATGCATTTAAACAATATTTTAACAATATTTCGATTGGAAGAGAGAGAGTTGGCACCACTTCTACATATGAAAGCTACAGTATATGAGTCAAGATGACAACAGACGTTCTCCTTCTCATTAAGTCAGTTAAGTGTCTGTGGTATAGCTGTGAGTGCAATGGCCAGAATTGTCATCTACATGTGGGATAAGCTATGGCAGACATTATTAAATCAAGTCTTACTTATAATATATATTTACATACTTTACAATTTAACTACAGGCATAAAAAGAAAGTGTAGTAGAATGAATGAAGCAGTGAATGAGTATATAAACACATGTAAAAAAACATACGCAGTAAAATGAGAAGGTGCTCTTAAGGCATTCTTCTACTCTGAGACTTAAGCATTTACAAAAATACTGCACTCAAGGCAGTAGTCAATGTATAAGAATAAAATCAAAAGTAAAACAAGAAAGCTGACGCCTCTTAGTTTCAGTAATCAGATTTTCAGTCCCCTTTTTGTCTGGTTGTTTGACTGGGCCATTTACTAGTCTACTAAATGCCACCAGGCACTTCCTTTCCAAACCTCATCTCTTCTCCACGATTACACGATCCTGACCACCTCCCATCTGAGAGTCTTTACCCCAAAACTCCTTCTGACTGTACCCTCAATCTGCCACAATCATGAATTGTTCGTTTAAACCCACTTTTAGGGTTACATCTTGTCTATGCACCGGTATTATTTTTGTGCCTCTCTTTTGGTAGGGGTGCACTAGGCTAGCAGTCCTGATGTCTTAGCAGCCCACCAACCATGCATTGGCCCTTAATCAGGCATATCCTTTAACCACTTAAAATGAAACATACAGTATATCTACTCTCTCCACTGCCATGTGCTTAGACCGAATGGGCTGGATGGTTCTAATTGAGCTCCTCTCTGTTCACACCACTAAATGAACAACCCTGCCCTACTTCGTCACACTTGAGTGCACATGCTCCTCCTTAATTTGATTTCTTGAGTCCCAAAACTCCGCGTAGAAGTTTAGCGATCCTTGGCACCAGCTTGTGTCCTGGATGGAAAATGACACTAGATTAGATTAAATTAGATCAGATTAGAGTTTAAATGAAAAAAAAATTACAGAAGTACCCTTAAAAATAAAGAAATAAGTACAAAAAAAAACTTGCACAAAAACTTCTGGCTTGGCTAACAGAGAGCTGCTGCTGTCAATAACAGGGAAAGATGACGGTAAGATGAGGTCATACCTGCTCAGACTGTACCATAGGTTTACATATATTTACTGGAGAGGAGAGGTTAGGAGCACACACTGATACAGCGCATTGCCGCACCCACCACACGACAAACCAACTCAGGATCCAGATTAGGACCCGAGTGTAGCCATGCAACGGGTGATACCTCAGCACCACACTAGCGACAGAGCAGGTCAAGCTTTTAGTGTCCACAAATGGAATATGCCTAATAGACACTTGATTCCTTGTTTGAAGTCACCAGCACTCAGAATAATTCATCAATAAATTATTTGTACAGAAGGAATAATTTCTGTTGCTCAGTCAGCCAGGATGATGTACTTTACTTTCCTGGGCAGTGACTGTGTTTTTTCCACACAGTGTAATTAAACCTGTCCAGCATTAAAATAGCATCTGAAATAAGAAGTGTAAGCCAATTTTCTGCAGTACCCAAAATATCAAAGTAGCTGAACTTGATGTAACTTGCTATGAGATATAAAAGTTCAAGCAACTTTCATGAAAAAATAGAACATTTCTCATTATGTGAAGTCAGGGCTGGTTTGAATCTTTTCCATCATATCTTTTTCCTCCTTGGAGACGTTCACGTCTTCCAGACAAGCTTGTAACATTTATCCTTGCTCTGAGTATTCACCCTTTTCATTTCCAGATAAGCAGCTCTTCTGCTAGGGTGTAACAGGTCTTTTTAGGCAAGGGTTATCGCAGTGCTACCTGGTGAATATTGGGAATGTTTAATACATTCCACTTGACACTGCTCAGTCTCTTATATTCTCATATGTTATTGCTGTTGCCAGCCATCAGATCTTTTAGGCTCACCATGTGACATTTCTCAAGTTCACAGCTTGTTGGAGAGGCAGTTGAAGCGGGCTGGTGCACGGATCTGTGTTGACAGCAGTATCTCTTCAGTTTAGTTTAAAAATTCATTCAAAGACATATGGTAACAAGTCAGAGGCTAAATCTTAACATTACTACCTAATAACATTCTTTAATTACAATAAAAACAATAACTCTAATAATTTTAAAGAAAAATTAAGACTACACCCAAGAATATGAATAGGCCATAACACTCATTAGTGGTCCCAACCTTGCTATACTAGCATGTTGCGTTTCACGCTTGTTGCCTTTGTTGTTAGTCCAATAAGGATTCTCTGCTGGAGTTGTCTTGTACTATCCTACTGGAACCCTTACCCAAGAATCCTGTTAAACACCATCACAAAAAAATAGCTACTAATTTATAAAGACTAATCTGTATGTAAAAGGAGTGTGCCACTGTAAAAGAATGATACAAATATAAGTTTTATTTCTGTAAACTTTTAGGTGGGATGAAGACAAGTACAAGTATACAAAAATCAGTAAGTTTTGTTGAGTTGGTGTGTACCAGTATTTTTAGCCTAATTGTCAGAACAGATATTATCATCATTTTGTCACTTTTAAAAAACAATCAACCACTACAACTATCCTTCTCTCATCTAACTCTCTGTGTATTTTTCTGTTGCCTACCTCCACTACTTTTAAATTTAATCTTTGGCATCCCTTTCTTCCTGCTAGTATAACTTTACCTCAATTCACTCAAATTTCAAACTTAAATACACCTCTACAGCCTCATCTCTTTTCCCTTTGCAAGGGAGACAAAATATCCTGGTAGAAGACAGTAGCAAAAAAAATCAAAGGAAAAGGTTAACTGAAGCAAACCATAAGAGCAGGCAAACGTTGGAGCTAGGATGACAAAAAAAGTGTGCCAAAATTTATGTCAGAAATCAAAATCAAAAATGCATGTGTTTGAAGTTCATTGCAGTTAAATGAAAAAGAAAACTCACAAAACCACTAAATATATATATATTTTGTATTGATTTTATTGAAATCACACAAAATTCCATACAAATAAATCAATTTTTACAAAAATAAGATAGAAACCTGAGAAAGAGAGCTAAGCCAGCAGAGTAAAACGTAAAGCTAGTAAAAATAAGTAAATAGATGAATTAATAATCAATAAGTGAGTAAAGATACAGTCATATGAAAAAATTTGGGAACCCCTCTCAGCTTGCATAATAATTTACTCTACTTTCAACAAAAAAGATAACAGTGGTATGTCTATCATTTCCTAGGAACATCTGAGCACTGTGGTGTTTTCCGAACAAAGATTTTTAGTGAAGCAGTATTTAGTTGTATGAAATTAAATCAAATGTGAAAAACTGGCTGTGCAAAAATTTGGGTACCTTTGTAATTTTGCTGATTTGAATGCATGTAACTGCTGAATACTGATTACTTGCAATACCAAATTGGTTGGATTAGGTTGTTAAGCCTTGAACTTCATAGACAGATGTGTCCAGTCATGAGAAAAGGTATTTGAGGTGGTCAATTTCAAGTTGTGCTTGCCTTTGACTCTCCTCTGAAGAGTGACAGCATGGGATCCTCAAAGTAACTCTCAAAAGATCTGAAAACAAAGATTGTTCAGTATCATGGTTTAGGGGAAGGCTACAAAAAGCTATCTCAGAGGTTTCATCTGTTAGTTTCAACTGTAAGGAATGTAATCAGGAAATGGAAGGCCACAGGCACAGTTGCTGTTAAACCCAGGTCTGGCAGGCAAAGAAAAGTACAGGAGCGGCATATGCGCAGGATTGTGAGAATGGTTACAGACAACCCACAGATCACCTCCAAAGACCGGCAAGAACACCTTGCTGCAGATAGTGTATCTCTACATCATCCTACAATTCAGAACAATTTGCACAAAGAACATCTGTATTGCAGGGTGATGAGAAAGAAGCCCTTTCTGCACTCACGCCACAGAGTCTCTTGTTGTATGCAAACGCTTATTTAGACAAGCCAGATTCATTTTGGAACAAAGTGCTTTGGACTGATGAGACAAAAATTGAGTTATTTGGTCATAACAAAAAGAGCTTTGCATGGCGGAAGAAGAACACCGCATTCCAAGAAAAACACCTGTTACCTACTGTCAAATTTGGTGGAGGTTCCATCATGCTGTGGGGCTGTGTGGCTAGTTCAGGGACTGGGGCCCTTGTTAAAGTCGAGGGTCGGATGAATTCAACCCAATATCAACAAATTATTCAGGATAATGTTTAAGCATCAGCCACAAAGTTGAAGGTATGCAGGGGTTGGATATTCCAACAAAACAATGACCCAAAACACAGTTCAAAATCTACAAAGGCATTCAGACAGAGGGAGAAGTACAGTGTTCTGTAATGGCCATCACAGTCCCCCGAATATCATCAAAAATCTATGGGATGATTTGAAGCAGGCTTTCCATGCTCGGCAGCCATCAAAATTACATGAACTGGAGAGATTTTGTATGGTAGAATGGTCAAAAATACCTCCACCCAGAATCCAGACACTCATCAAAGGCTATACGAGACACCTAGAGGCTGTTATATTTGCAAAAGAAAGCTGAACTAAGTACAGGTAGTCCCCAGGTTACGGACATCCAACCTACAACTTACGAACGGGGCCGCAGGTGCAACACATGTGCCTCAGTAACTGCCGCTCTGTCATCTTCGGCCGGGGGACGCTGCAAGTGGTAGCTGGATGGAAGCTGGAGGGGGGCGATTTCGCCGCCCGCACAATGTAGTGTCCCTTGGGCGGCTACCAACGGCAAGTGGTTTCACTGCCCGCCCACCACACACGGCTTCCCCGTTCGTTCTCGGTGGGCGGCTGGTAATGCTGCAAACGGTGGCTGGGTGGAGTTGGGTGATTTCACTGCTCACACAGTGTAGTGTTTTTCGGGTGGGTCCCGGCAGCAAGCGGTTTTACTGCCCGCCCACCACACACGGCTGCCCCGTTCATTCTTGGCGGGCGGCTGGTAATGCTGCAAGTGGTGGTGGGATGGAGGCTGGAGGGGGGCGATTTCGCTGCTCGCGCGGTGTAGTGTCCTTCAGGCGGCTCCTGGCGGCAATCGGTTTCACTACCCGCCCACCACACACGGCTGCACCATTCGTTCTCGGTGGGCGGCTGGTAATGCTGCAAGCGTGACCCTGTTGTGGCTGAACGGAGGCCATTGAGGGTGAACGGGGCGGCGGGGGGTAGCATTGTAGTGTGCATCGGATGGCTGCCTTTTGAATGGGGGCGATTCACTACCCGTCTTTGGCTGCACCATGTTCGTTCTTGGTGGGCGGACGCTGCAGACAGCATACTGTAGTGGAGGTGACTGTGAGATGGGTTGGAAATGAACCGCCCTTCGATGCCCCCATTCATTCTCAATAGCAAGCCTGCTTGTACTGTTACAGACATAGCAGGAAGTTGTCTCATCAGTATATCAGACGTGTTGACGACTGGTGCCTTCCTGCTGTGATAGCTTGTACAGTGCTGTACAGAAGAGCTCATCTTAATCTTTTGTCTTTACCCTTCAACAATGTCACTGAAACACAAATCTGATGCAAGTGCTGGTAATACAGTAAGGAAGAGAAAAACCACTACCATTTAAAATAAAGTAGAAATAATAAAAAGGTCAGAGAGAGGTGAAACTCCATCATTCATTGGCAGAGCACTTGGCTACATTCAGTCAACAATAGCATTTATTAAATTTATGTAGGCTACCTGTTCCACCTTGCATAAAAATTCAATTTAAGTACAAACCTATAGTCCCTATCTCGTACTTAACCTGGGGACTGCCTGTATTGATGTAATATCTCTTTTGGGGTGCCCAAATTTATGCACCTGTCTAATTTTGTTAAGATGCATATTGCACATTTTCTGTTAATCCGATAAACTTAATGTCACTGCTGAAATACTACAGTTTCCATAAGGCATGTCATATATCAAAAGGAAGTTGCTACTTTGAAAGCTCAGCCAATGATAAACAAAAATCCAAAGAATTAAGATTCCCAAACTTTTTCATATGACTGTAAATGGAGAAGAAAAAAAAGGTGGAGAGAATCTGCTTCCTCAGTGTTTTAAATGCTTATTCTAAAATGTTATTGATTAGACCTTGCCAGGTTTTGAAAAAGTTCTGCACAGATCTTCTAAGTGAGAATTTGATTTTTTCCAAATTTTCAAAAAATATAAAACATCAGTTACCCACTGACTTAAAAGAGGAGAGTTAGGATTCTTCCAGATGAGCAAGATACGTCTATGTGCCAATAGTGTAGTAAAGGCAATTACAGTTTGTTTGTCCTTCTCCACTTTAAGCCCATCTGGGAGTAGCACAAACACAGCTGTTAGTGGATTCGGAGGGATTGTGACACCAAGGCTGTCTGAAAGGCATTTAAAGGTTTTGGTCCAGAATGATGTTAATTTGGTGCAGGCCCAAAACATGTGGCCTAGTGAGGCTAGAACCTGATTGCAACGTCCACACATTGGATCTTGCCCTGGAAACATTTTGGACAATTTTAAACGAGAGAGATGCACTCGATATGTAATTTTGAGTTGACTAATTGTATGCTTTGTGCATATGGAGCTCGAGTGGATTGTCTGCATTGCTACCTTCCACTCCTTTTCTGACATACTGAGTGAGAGATCCATTTTCCACTGTACTCTTGGATAGAATGGTTTTCAAGACTAATCAATATTTTTTCCGGCATAGAGGTAGGTGGGAGGTGAGGAAAATTGGGCAGGTTCTGTTTAACAAAGTTTTTGATTTGAAGGTAGTGAAAGAAATGTGGTGCTGGAAAGTTAAATTTGGAATGGAATTGTTCGTAGGATGCAAAGATGCTGTCTATGTACAGATCTCTAAGTGATTTAATCCCAAATGTTTTCCAAACATTAAAAACTGCATATATGTTTGAGAGGGTGGAAAAAATTGGTTCTCGTGCAGAGGTGCCACAGATAAAAGCTTCTTTAACTTAAAATGCTTCCTACATTGGTTCCATATTTTGAGTGAGTGAAGCACAATTAGGTTGTTAGTATATTGGTGATAACTTGCATTTATTGGGGCACAAAGCAAGGAATATAAAGAAGTACTGCAGGATTTTATTTCTATTGCGGACCAAACCACTAAATATGTTGTAGAATCCACAATCTTGGACAGTTACCTTCAGTACAACACTGGAATAAATACCATTGCAGAGATGATGTTATCCAACAAGGCTTCAAGTAGCCATCCTCTAATAACATGTCAACACATTATAGCAACAATAGCCAAAATGGCGACATTCATGCCAAAAACAGATTATTGCAGTAGGAGAAGTGTTAAATAATAAATAACTTGTTAACTTGTTAATAAAATAAAATTGTGAAAAAGTGAAGTAAAACTAAAAACTCCATGATACAATGAATACAAGAAATTATCTACTTATCTACTTTTTTGTCACACTTTATATTGGGCTTATTTTAAAACCTACATATATATGTTTGGTATCATTCTTTTCAGAATTTATTGAACTTTAATGTGATGTTGTTAGATTTTCTGATTCTTATTCTGTTTTTTAATTATAAACGAAAAAATATCAAGAGCTCACGTCCCGCAAGATGAAACTTAACCAAGGGTGCCAAGAGATTTAACCACGCCAGGGGCCAGAAATAAAAGACAAAGAGTAGGACAGCTGCTGTACAGGCTTTTAAATGGTGGAAGCGCCACGCGAGATGCAATCATGTGGCATGGCAGCAACAAGCCAGCAGCTCATCGAGCGAAGAGGAGGTTAAAAAAAATATATACTGTATTTATTTCCTTATGCATCACCGTTTAAGAGGGAGTTTCAGAGGAGCGACTGCATCTCCTTAGGGTGCGTACAGCCCCCCACTTCACAATGCGAGTGGCAGACTGCCTGCAACTGGGGGTTGGGTGCCAAAGGCACCAAGGGGTCTTGACTCCCTAGTATCCACAATAAGAAAAATGTATTGAAGAAAAGAATTTCAAACCAGTACCCACAGGCAATACACAGTCCACAAAGCACTATTCCAACACCAACACAATCTTTTCTCTCCTCTACCACCACTCCTCCTGAAGCTTAGTCCTCCTCCGCCCGACTCGGGCCCCTGAGTGGTGGTGGCTGGCCCTTTTTATAGCCCACCTGGAAGCGTTCCAGGTGCTTGACCACCTGGTCGTAAATGCACTTCCGGGTGGGGCTGAAGATTCGTCCAGCCGGGCTGCTGACTCCATGCAGCTCCCCCTAGCGGCCATCCGAACCCCCAACCAGGCTGTGGAGGACTCCATCTCCCATGGAGCCATGCGACAGGCTGGGGGATCACCGTCCATCAGGGAGGCTGCCACCAAGCGTCCTGGGGGAGGTATTGAGCTGCCCATGGTTGTTCCCCCGGAACAGATGCAGCAGGGGCGACCCTGCCGGGCATGGGACCCGGCTGTCCGCCACACAGTACACTTCTTCTCAATTCCTCAGGTATCCTCTCACTTTCCAAGATTCCATTAAACAATCTTCCATTTCCATCTCCATGTTCCACAGGTTTGTCATCTGGACTAACGGCCGTTCTATTTTTCATCCTCTTCATAGTTGTCCTTACTTCCTGCTTGCTAATCCGTTGCAGTTCCTGATTCACTATCTCAACATTATCCAACCTTTTCTCTCTCTCATTCTCTTCATTCATCAGCCTCTCAAAGTACTCTTTCCATCTGCTCAACCCACTCTCCTCGCTTGTGAGTATGTTTGCATCTTTATCCTAATCTGCTGTACATCTTTCACAGCCTGACCCCTCTGTCTACTGTAGGTCCTTTTCTTCCTCCTTAGTGTCCAACCTCTCATACAACTCATGATACGCCTTTTCTTTAGCCTCCACCACCTCTTCACCTTACACTTTATCTCCTTGTACTCTTGTCTACTTTTTGCATCTCTCTGACTATCCCACTTCATCTTCGCCAACCTCTTTCACTGTATACTCTCCTGTACTTCCCTATTTCACCACCATTTATCCTTGTCCTTCTTCCTCTGTCCAGTTGTCAAGTCAGGAACCTTTCTTGCTGTTACCCTTACTACTTCTGCTTTAATTGTCCAGCTGTCTGGTAACTGTTCATTGCCACCCAGTGCCTGTCTTACCTCCTCCCTAAACTCAACCTTGCAGTCTTCCTTTTTCAACTTCTACCAACTAATCCTTGGCTCTGCCCTCACTCTCCTCCTCTTCTTGATCTCCAGCATCATCCTACAGACTACCATCCTATGCTGCCTAACTATACTATACCACTTTGTAGTCTTCAATTTCCTTCAGATTGACCCTCCTGCATAGGGTATAATTTACCTGTGTGCATCTTTAAAAGTTTTCAAAATTCCAACCCCTGTCTTTTTAAAAGGGTTTCTCATCTGGGGTAGCTAGAGAAGGCTCTCAGGCAGAGTTAGCAATCTGTGTTCAGGTTGATTGAAAAACAATTGTGGTCTACCTTGATTTGTGGCTTTTTACATTTCCTGTCATTAGCATAACTGGAAGTGTAGGTCCTAAAAAGTCCTTAATGAGCGGTACTGGACTATCCAGATTTCCATATTCCATTTTTGGGTTTGTCCTGGCACCCAAACTCCCAGTGCCTTCCTGCAAAAAGGACAGAACAGTTCCTTTGTCATCTGGAATTGTACAACCCCTGTCAGTGTTGTCCCCTGTACTTTAAGATAATTAATGCAGGGAGGCAAAGCAGCAATGAATGCTTAGAAATGAAACAATTAGACAAATGTAATCAGCACAGCTCTGATCTGTAATGTACTGCTGTTTGTCTGATAATGCCATGCTGTATTTTTACTTAGATCCCAGTTGTTTCAGTGTTTTTAAGCTTAAATGCCCCTTTTATTTTCTGAGTATTCCTTAAGAGCTTTCATTCACATTGACACATTCCACATATGTTTTCTTAAAAAAATTGGAATTCAGACCATGTTTCTACAGTTTCCTTTGATTATTTCATTTACCTCATGTAAGAAGTATCTTGCTTGCTCCCTACAGAACCTGTCAAGAATTAGGTTACATTTTCTATCAATATATAGCTACTAATTAAACTAAATGTATAATAAATATATTACATACTTAAAATCCAGCTGTTTTATCTAAAATGTGTGCATTTTAATCAAGATCCACATTGCATGTTATGGTCTCCTCATTACAGTAGATGTTGATCTCTTGATAGTTTCTGAAGAATTATTTTCATTTGTGTTCTGATTGTAATTTATAATGTAATATTAATCCATACATTCACTAATAAACCCATTTACTCCAGTTCAGAGTCCAGAGGTCTAGCACATTTCATGGCAGCATCGGGAATATGGTATAATCTACATCTGAATGGGACGTCTATCCATCTCAGTCACATATTGCACCACTTTTAGAGCAAACATACTGCATGTAGAAATTTGGAGAATGCAGGGGAAAATCTGTACAGAGCACTGTATAGTGTGCAATCTGTACAGAGAGCATGCAAACTACGCAAGGTCAGTTATTAGATAAGGATGGAACACAGGACTTGAGAGCTGTGAGGCAGACATGCTAACCAGCACACCACTATGCCACCCCATATTGCTTGAAGAAACAGAAAATTAAATTTTGTAATTTAGATTTAAGCAGGTGGAAGAATGTTTTGTTGTTAAGATTTATTTATTTTTTTGTACATTTATTTGTTTTATTTTTGCATTTACATACGTTGAAAAAAGGTGTCAGGCTGGTAAGAAATTGCACTGACCAAATTGGTACAGAGCAAACAAAGGTCCTATATACTCATATAATTAATAAAACGTCATTTGTTTCATTCTGGGATTAGGGGGTTGCTGGAGAATTTAAAACTGTTGGGTTTCACTTGATCCAGGAAATCACTTTAAACCAATCAGCTTTAAACTGTGCTGCTAATATACTAAACAAGGAAGTATATCAAAAAGAATGCAAAATTTTGTTGTAGAAATTCAACAAGGCACACATAAAATCCTCAAAATATGGACTGAAATTTAATAAATTTTTAGGAGACCTGTTTTAAAAATGTGAAATCATATGCCTTTGAGTATTATGTCTTTCCATTATAATGGCAGATGTTGACTTTAAAGCTAATTAGTTGAAGGTAAATGACAGTCCTGGAATAACATTGATGATATTACAGCAACAGAAACCTGATGATAACAGAATGACATGGGGTTACCATAAAGGTGGTTTCTCTTCACACTTGACATGTAGCAAATGGGCCAGCACATAAAAATATTTTGAACCTTTTTGTGTTTTAGCACAGCCTGCACAAATGCATTTGTAAACTCAGCCTACTTCTACTGCCCCATTCAAATTAACAATTGAAAAAAGGCTGTGGTTACTGTCTTCACATTACTCCCATAAGCTCTGGGACAGGCAAAGTAACAGACAACATGGAAAAGAGGCTTGTTTCTTTGTGGCACCAAGCCATATCACCTAAGCCTAGCTTGATTTTTATATGACCACTAGAAAGTACTGGCTTGTAGCTGACACTAAGTATTACACAGTATGGAAGTGTCACAACTAAATCTTAAAGCTCATTAATCCAGGGCCTGGAAAAAATGTATATTCACAATAAAAAAAAAAAACAATAAAATAAATCTTCAATGCATAGCACAGTATAGTATAGATAATACAAGACATTGTTCTTTTCAAAGATGTCAAAATCAATGCAATTATTCATTTGGGCTAAGGCAGATATGATCTCAGAATCAAAGACACGTAGAGTGAGCTGTTTTTTCATATTACATTGTTCTGCCATTTATAAGTATCAGGAAGAAGGCTGTTGACACTTCTGACAGTTGGGGGCTATTCCTTGTCAAAAGTAGTGCCTACAGAAAGAAGAAGAATGCTACTGTCTGTAAATCACACATGGGGGATGAATAGTGGGGGAGTGTGATGACTGTGTACATTTATGTCATTGAAAAAAGCACCCTTAAAATTCTTATTTAATTTACATTTTTCATTTTCATACAATTTTAAGTAAGGGATAATATATATATTGAAGTAGACTGTAAAACTAAGAACACAATTTGAGCAATAATGGGCTTTTAAAATTGTCATTGCTTTTTTCAATAATATTCATTTTATAGCTCAAAAATATGCTACTAATATGATTATTTCCACTTAGGGCTCCACTTTCCTTCCACTCTCCTAAGTCATGCTGTTAAATTGCCAGGAATTCTAAACTGAACCAGTATGAATGATTATATATATATATAGTTTTTTTAAGTTTAAGTAGACATTTTAAGGACTACACTGTGCTGGCAAGCCTTTCTTCAGATGCCTTATAAGAAATATAAATAGATGAATTCCAAATATAAAATAACTTATACAATTGGTGATAATAGTTGAGATTAGTTAACTTTTTTCTTTGGCGTTAGTGAATCTACCTGTCTATCTATTATACGGTGCATTTCATAACGATCTATTGCCCAGTGAGCTACATGAAACTGTATAACCCTCAGTCACCTTAAAAACTATGGCACTGGCATCACTGGTTTTAAAAAAGTGGACATTCAGCTCAGAATGGATGTGGCTGTGTGTCTTTTACCTATGTAGCTGTAAATTAAACCCTGTCAAAATTGCTCAGATTTGTGGAGTCACCTAACTTCTGTTGATTACTTTAAAACCCACTGTCTGTCTTAAAGCAGAGTTGGAACAGACTGCGTTACTACTCCCTCTAAAGTGCTACTTGGACAATATTACACTGTAAAAATGTGTAAATTCCAGTGATAATAGCAAGAAACTGAAAAAAAAAAAAAAAATCAAACCGTCAGTGAGTATGGTGTCCTACAAAAATCTAAAGGCAATTGGAAACTGGAAGAAACCCTGATAGGAACAGATCTGGCAGACCTAAAGTCACAACCCAAACAGAAGACAAGTTTCTGATGGTCACCAGCTTGTGTGATGGGCGCCTCACAGCACAACAGCCTAACTGTGGTTAGAAAAAAAGCAAGTCCCTGTTTCTACTGAGAAAAGGAGACTTTGTGCTGCAGGTTTGACAGGATGAGTGGCAGTAAGAAAGCCATTCCTTAAAGGACAAAATAAGGCCTTGAAATATCAGCTATGGACTACTGCAGACTGGCAGAAAGTTGTATGGACCGTTGAATCCAAATTTGAAATCTTTAGTTCCTCAGTGTGTGACAGGAGGAGGAGTGGTGGTCTGGGGTTGTTTTGCTAGAGGCAGAGTTGGTGACTTGCACAGAGTGACCGTCATTCTGAATCAAATGGGTTACCACAGTTTGACTGTTATATTAGTTAAAGGGGGCTACTTTGATGAACCAAAGGTTTGAATAAACTTTTGCATGCTTAATGATTCCTTGACTTATTTTTTTTTTTATCTGTCATTGTTTATTTGTTCTATGCCTTTATTTCATGAAACATTAGGATTTTTTTTTTGGATTATGGTTGACTTTTATACTAAGGCAATGGCTTTTTATCCATTTCATATACCTGACGGTCATTGTAGACATATCAAGTACAACGTGTTGTGTCTTAGTAATAGTAACTTTCTCTTCTAAACTTCAGACAATTCAATAATCTCAAATATTCTCAATAAATTTCCTGTTTACAAATGCATTTATAAATCAGAAGTCTGATTATCTTGAATAATACGAACCATACCATTGATATGTGATCCTGCAGTGTAATGTTTTACATATGAATCCAATATATTTTTGGCCTTGTGTAATATACCATTTTTTTTTTCCTTTCTTTCTTTTAAAGATAGGTTGTAAGGAATTTGATTAATGCAATCTCTTTCCCAAAAACAGTGTGGAACATCTGTGTATTAAATTCATTTATTAAATTATATCAATATGCTTTTTAATGAGTGAAAGATACTTATTCTGTCATCCATCAAAATAAATTCAGGAAATACTTAAAGTTATAAACATTTTTCTTGTTTGAAAACTAGTTATGAATCCCACTAAGAATGTTGTGCTTGCCATTATGATCAAATGTGTTTTTACAGGTGCGTGAAATATTCCATTTTTACTCTTGTTCCCATAGAGTTGTAAAAATTCTGTTCAATAGTCACCACTGTCAAGGACGAGTACACTGGCACTTGTCACGTGGCCTTTTGTATTAATGGAGCGCTGATTTAAAAGACTCAAAATTTCTGAAATTGTTGTGACAACAAAATTACAGGGTTAAAAAGCATGTGGTATCAACTAAAGTGTTGCAGCTTTTTTATATGAAAGATTAAAAGTTCATATATGACTGAAATGCACTCCAACCACAATATATGGAATAAAAAGGTATTCAGTTATTTAACCTCCTAAGAGCAGCACATTTTTATTTCTACTTATACAAAAATGTCTAAACCACTTTTTAATTTGATGCTGGGGTAAGTGCATAAACCACATCTGTTATATGGTATGAGGCAGCATAAATGCAATACAACTGCAATATAAAGCTAATCGTCCAATGCCATTTTAAATATTGGATAGATTTCTGAACAAAAACATGCTAGTCACAGTGAAGAAAATGTGCTAGGCATATGGATGGTATGAAGTGATGCTTGTTTACTGGGGCATTTCTTATATTTAGTAGAAGTTTAAGTGTAAGGACCAGCTAAGGGCATTTTACTAACTTAAAGTCACAACACAAAGCCACAAAAGAGTGTATCAACTTACTAAATGAATACAATTATGGCCAGAATGTGTAGAGTGAACCACACACTTAACAAATCATAACTGTCACCAACAACCTGTGAGTCTGACCCACCTTTTTTAACAGTAGTTCAATAGGTTAGTTACTTTCCAGACAGCCATTTTCTACACCCACTTTTTTTTTTTATTTTGATTTTTACAGATCCCAAGGCTATTCCACCAGCCCAGAACAGGAAGACATCCATCACCGGGCACACTCATGCTCAGTAGGCCCATATTATGTAATAGCCTGTCTATAATCTGTGGCTAGAACCCACAACATACTTGGGGAAAACATACATCAAACATCACAGTTTATGAGATGTGAACCCTTCTCAAAAGCATAGATAGATGGATGGATGGATGGATGGATCGATTGATCCAAAGGGACAAAATTAAAATGAACAAGAATGAAGACATATGTACAGTAAAGTAGATACTTTTGTAAGCTTAACTACATAAGACAATGGTGTTCTGTTAAAAGAGCTTGATTTCCAAAAATAGAAGTCACACTCATGCTTCTTGTACATTACCTGAAGCATTATCTATCAACACAGGTTTTAAAATATGTAATTGGTTTATATTCACAAAATTCAATATTCCACTGCATGTCCAAAAACAAAATAAGAAAAGTGGGAACAGATTAAGGTGGTTTTAATAAGTGTGAACGGGATGTAAAATTTCTCATAAATAGAATATATGTCAACCAAAAAGTTCAAATTAGAAATATTTCCAGACAGTCATTCAAAAATGAGTCATATTCAGACTATGTCATCCAACATTTAAAGAAAAATGAAACGCTCAGTTATTAATAACTCCAGTAAATCTGTCATTCAGTTGTCTTCAAGCAAGGCACAAATGAAAAGTGTACCCAGGAAAGCAGCTGTGGTAATTGGTTGTTTAAACTTTAAAATTTCCTGGATGGTATACAATTACTACATAAAAACTAGCAAGAACAGAACCAATTAAAGTACTTCAAATTAAAGGGAAATATAGTTTCTATATTGCTATGAGGTTTATGAAAAAGGTGGCGAAATTGAAGTGAGTTTCAGAACAGTGAATTAGGAAAAGTATGGCAAGGAAATATGTCAATGCCCTAGGTTTTCAGATGCATGGTATAAAAAAATGTGTTCCTAAAGGCTATGGATTAGCAAAGTGTCAGTGGAAAAACTGTTTTTTTTTAAATTTTTTTGTTTTCTTATAATTAGAAATGTATATGTATGGGGATATTGTTTAAATTTGAGTCCAGTTGTTCAGTCATCACTATGGGACACCACTCTTAACATCAATAAATTCAGAAAAGGCTCATTGCACCATTACCTTCTGCTTCCTGTGTTTTATCCTATTCTGCACCCATCTACACACTACACCCTAAACTCTTACGTCTTTTAGTTTTATGCCCAACCTCTCATGTACAGGTATATGACCTTGTCAAACGTCAAGATAAATAATATCGTATGCACCTCTTGGATCATATGCTTTTGTTGTTTCCTCATAGAATTCTAGGACATTAATAAAACGCGACCTCCCTCTTAAACCCATGCTGACTTTTCAATAAAACTCCTGTTCTTGCCATGTGTGGTTCAGTCTTTTGTTTAATATTTTGTTCCATTAATTTACCTGTGTTGGACATTAAGCTTACTGTTAACCTACAGTTACTTGGATCCACTCTGATTTGTAATACAGTCATCCCACAGGTTAACATGTATTCCCTTTTCATCTATGACTGTGTGGGCAAGCACAGCTCCATCTACATCATTAATCTGTCGATGACACCACAATCACATATCTGATCTCCAGCAATAATAAGATAGTCTAAACAGAAGTGATTAGCCTTCTGACATAGCGATGCCAGGACAAACATCTCTCTCTTAAAAGGAAATCTGAGGAACTGATCAAAGGCTTCAGGAACTAGGATGCAGTCTATACTCTCCTCTACACTGGAGAGATTCTGTGGTGAGACCTTGCAGGTTTAGTTTCTTGGATTGACCATCCCTGATGACCTGTTGAAGACACAACACATCTCTGCTATTGTCAAGAAGGCTCAAGAACACTTTTACTACCTAGAGGAGTCTGTACTGACTGGCTGAATGACATCCTGTACAGCGCCTGTTCAAATCAATACCATAAAACACCAAAAAGTGTGGAGTTCAGTGCAGAATATTACTGGCACACCATGATTCTCTTTTTCAGGAGATACTATATATAACACAAGCTGCTGCAGAAATGCAAATGGTATTATGAAAAACTGAACAGTCACACCTCCCCTTCCCTCATTCTGGAAAACAGTATATGATCATTAGCACTAGTACCAGTGGATTCAGGGATAGTTTTGATCCTCAGATCATAAGTATACTCAATAGCTACTTGTATTGACAAATCTAAATTCTTGTATGGTATGGAATTGTTGTGTTGGTCTGTCATGGGTCTCTCCCTGAGGCTTGTTTTCCCTGTTTTGATTGGGATCTTCTGTTTAAATTGTGTTTCTGTCAATTGCTTTTTAACAACCGATTATGAAATCTTTATTTCTTTCCTTAATTTAATTTTGTCATTTCCTGCAGTTTGTTACTTTAAATAATTTGTGGGGTGAGATCCCTGTTTAGGAATTGCCCTCAGGTGTTGCCATTAACCTTTTCAGAAGTACCTGAATGCCATAATAAGCACCTGCTACCATTACCGAGGTGCAGGGACATTAACATTATGTTGTGTTCTTTGGCTCCCTACCTTTTGTTTAATTTTGTGGTCTTTGACTATTTCATTTTGAAATTCATGTTTTTCAAATTGGGCAGCACGGTGACACAGTGGGTAGCGCTGCTGCCTCGCAGTTAGGAGACCCAGGTTCGCTTCCCAGGTCCTCCCTGTGTGGAGTTTGCATGTTCTCCCCGTGTCTGCGTGGGTTTCCTCCGGGTACTCCGGTTTCCTCCTACAGTCCAAAGACATGCAGGTTAGGTGCATTGGCGATTCTAAATCGTCCCTAGTGTGTGTGCACCCTGTGGTGGGCTGGTGCCCTGCCCAGGGTTTGTTTCCTGCCTTGCGCCCTGTGTTGGCTGGGATTGGCTCCAGCAGACCCCTGCGACCCTGTGGTTAGGATATAGTGAGTTGGATAATGGATGGATGGATATTTTTCAAATTTTAACTTTGTACTAGGGTATTGGCTTTGTTTGTCTGCTTAACATAAAATAATGTTTTGTATTTGATATTAGGATTTCTTTAGAGTTTTGTGGTTTACGTTTCTCACTTTGAATTTTAGTTTTGCTCTGACTTTTTGGAACCTTTTTAATTTTTCAGTTTTGGTTTCCTCTCACTTTAAACTTTTTATTTGGTTTTGTTATTTTTAATTTAACTTAATAAAGAAAATGATTTGTGGCCAGGGTTTTTGATGCTTTCCTTCTATGTGTGTGGCAAATCATAACAATTGCATTAATAGGTTGCACTTGTTATACCAGACACAAGTACCCAAAGCACTCGGCTGCACAGTAGAACAGAGGCTCTCAATCTACCTTTTAACTTCCAATAGCCGGAGACAAAATGAAAGAGACCAACTCCTTGACATTGACAGCAATGGACGAAGAGATGGGTGTGGTTTTTGAGAAGGAGTCTAGAACAAACAGATTTCTAAACAGATTGTGGATTGCTATCAAAAATTAGTGGGCTTTAACTGTTATTGCAGTTAAACAATAATTACCAGGCGCCAATGACAACAGTAAAAATACTAATAGTGAGAATTTGAATTAAGACATGGAAAGCTACGAGTTGTTTACCAGATAAACAGAACCTAAAGCACTAAATTACCACTTTTTCACAGTTCAGATCTGTAATCTTAAAGAATGAAGTAATGCTTCCATGAAAGTCAAGGTGATGCAAGTCATAATGCCTCCTAGGAGGCATTTCCTAGCAACTATGCAATGCTTTCTAGCTACCTATTAACTACCTTCTGAAATTCAAAAATGGCAGCATAACACATTTAGGGTTAAATGATAAAAAGTAAATCTCAAGTAAAGACTACACTTAAATGACCTTTGAGATAGACTTTCAAAATATTAAAGTTCCATGCCCAGAAAAAAAGGGTAAAATAATATAATAACAAGAACACAGGGCTCTACTAATCCTTATACAGTATTAAATGTATGATTTTTTTATACTTAATACTACAGTTATTGCCAAGCCTACATGATCATGTTCAAGTTTCTGTCTGTGTGTGTTTACACTTTGTTCTGAACTTGAGTCCCTTCCGTGGGTGATTCTCAACATGAGTTCCCAATAGAAGGATGATAAACTTTTTACTTCAGTGACAAAGCAGGTAAAAAGAACACACATTTCCTCTTTATCCAAAAAATGGCCATTTTACATATACAGAGACTTACTTTTGCAATAATGAAAAAGAAACACTCAGATGTTTGAAAGACTTCCTGTAGCATTTCAAACCTCCCCGTTACTGATACACCTAAGCATTTCAAATATCTCTGGCTGATAGACCTAACAAAACAAAAATTAAATTCTTCAAGTACTTACTACTGTAATGGAATGCTTAGTGGATAAAATTGTTTCTTTTTATGATACAAGGGTGAAAAACAATGTGACAAATTTTGGATTTTTGCTCTCAATGCCATACTTCAAAATCCATGAGCAAGGAGCTATGCAGTAACTGTTGTGATTGCTTTATGGATTGCTGCCCAAAGTGAATCTTCTCAGTTACATATAAAAATGATGCCTTCCATTCCAATATTACCATTTTCTGCTGATTAACCAGTGCTGTGCAGTCTTGCTAGCACTCACGTTGGCATTTATTAAAATAAATGGTAAAGTAAAATGAATGCTTTTCGACACTTGTTCACTATAACACTTACTAGGGTTTGTTTTAATACCCAAATACATTTTTGTATCATGTTGTTTGAATTTTTAATCATTTCAGTTTTTTCTCCAAAATGTTTCATAAAACAATGACCCAAAATGAATTAAAATGTACAGTTTAAATAGTGTATTGAATGTTAATAGTCTTCTTCTTGTTCTTTCGGCTGCTCCCGTTAGAGGTTGCCACAGCAGATCATCTTCTTCCATATGTTTCTGTCCTCTGCATTTTGTTCTGTTACACCCATCACCTGCATGTCCTCTCTCACCACATCCATTAACCCCATCCTTGTCACACCCAATGCAAATCTTAGCATCTTTAATTCTGCTGCCTCCAGCTCTGTCTCCTGCTTTCTGGTCTGTGCCACCATCTCTAACCCATTTAACATAGCTGATCTCAGTGCCATCCTGTAGACCTTCCCTTTCACTCTTGCTGATATCCGTCTGTCACAAATCACTCCCGACACTCTTCTCCACCCATTCCATCCTGCCTGCACTCTCTTTTTCACCTCTCTTCCACAATCCCCATTACTCTGTACTGTTGATCCTAAGTATTTAAACTCATCCACCTTCACCAACTCTATTCCCTGCATCCTCACCATTCCACTGACCTTCATCTCATTCACACATATGTATTCTGTCTTGTTCCTACTGACCTTCATTCCTCTCCTCTCTAGAGCATATCTCCACCTCTCCAGGGTCTCCTCAACCTGCTCCCTACTATCGCTACAGATCACAATGTCATCAGCAAATATCACAGTCCACGGGGATTCCTGTCTAATGTCGTCTGTCAACCTGTTCATCACCATTGCAAATAAGAAAGGGCTCAGAGCCAAACCCTGATGTAATCCCACCTCCACCTTGAATGCATCCATCACTCCTACCGCAGACCTCACCACGGTCACACTTCCCTTGTACATATCCTGTACAACTCTTACATACTTCTCTGCCACTCACAACTTCCTCATACAATACCACAACTCCTCTTGAGGCACCCTGTCATATGCTTTCTCCAGGTCCACAAAGATGCAATGCAGCTCCTTCTGGCCTTCTCTATACTTCTCCATTAGCACACTCAGAGCAAACATCACATCTATTGTGCTCTTTCTTGGCATGAAACCATACTGCTGCTCACTAATCATCTCCTCACTTCTTACCCAAGCTTCCACTACTCTTTCCCATAACTTCATGCTGTGGTTCATCAATTTTTTTCCCCTTATTCTTAAATATTGGCACCAGTACACTTCTTCTCCACTCCTTAGGCATCCTCTCACTTTCCAAGATTCCAATAAACAATCTGGTTAAAAACTCCACTGCCATCTCTCCTAAACACTTCCATGCTTTCACAGGTATGCCATCTGGACCAACAGCCTTTCCATTTTTTATCCTCTTCATAGCTGTCCTTACTTCCTCCTTAGTAATCCATTGCATTTCCTGATTCACTATCTCCACATCATCCAACCTCTTCTTTCTCTCGTTCTCTTCATTCATCACCCTCTCAAAGTACTCCTTCCATCTGCTCAATGCACTCTCCTCGATTATGAGTATGTTTCCATCTTTATCCTTTATTACCCCAACCTGCTGCACATCTTTCCCAGCTCGGTTCCTCTGTCTAGCCAATCGGTACAGGTCCTTTTCTCCCTCCTTAGTGTCCAACCTCTCATACAACTCATGATACGCCTTTTCTTTAGCCTTCGCCACTTCTCTCTTCACCTTGCACCTTATCTCCTTGTACAATACAATACAATACAGTTTATTTTTGTATAGCCCAAAATCACACAGGAAGTGCCGCAATGGGCTTTAACAGGCCCTGCCTCTTGACAGCCCCCCAGCCTTGACTCTCTTAGAAGACAAGGAAAAACTCCCAAAAAAACCTTGTAGGGAAAAATGGTAGAAACCTTGGGAAAGGCAGTTCAAAGAGAGACCCCTTTCCAGGTAGGTTGGGCGTGCAGTGGGTGTCAAAAGATGGGGTTCAATACAATACAATACACAGAACAGAACAAATCCTTAATACAGCATAATAATAAAAATTGTAGAAGTACAGAGCAGAATTTAACAGTAGATGATATCACATAATAAGATTTTGATATTTTTAGAGTGCTGGAGACCTCATCCGTCAAGCTGCCTCCTCATTTGGCCATTCCACGGCTGAAACATTGCTCGGCCAGCCAATCCGATGAAAGAGCCCCTCTTTCCCATGATTCCTGTGATCCTCCACCAGGGATGACTTTACCATCGGCAGGCAAACAACTTGGCAGGTGGGCCGTGGCACCAATTGCCACATTTGAGTACTGAAGTACTATGCCACATTTGAGTACCATTTTGTACTATGGTCTACTTTCTGCATCTCTCTGACTATCCCACTTCTTCTTTGCCATCCTCTTCCTCTGTATACTCTCCTGAACTTCCTCATTCCACCACCAGGTTTCCTTTTCCTCCTTCTTCTGTCCATATGTCACACCAAGCACCCTTCTTGCTGTCACCCTTACTACATATGTTGCAGATTCCCAACTGTCTGGTAATTCTTCACTACCACCCAGTGCCCGTCTCACCTTCTCCCTAAACTCAACCTTGCAGTCTTCCATTTTCAACTTCCACCATTTGATCCTTGGCTCTGCCCTCACTCTCTTCCTCTTCTTGATCTCCAACGTAATCTTACAGACCACCATCCTATGCTGATTAACTAGACTTTCCCCTGCCACCACTTTGCAGTCTACAATCTCCTTCAGATTGACTCTCCTGCATAGGATGTAATCTACCTGAGTGCATCTTCCTCCACTCTTGTACATAACCCTATGTTCTGTCCTCTTCTTAAAATACGTATTCACCTCAGCCATGTCCATGCTTTTGATAAAATCCACTATCCTATGACCTTCCTTAATTCCTCTCCTTGACACCATATCTATCCATCACCTTCTCGTCTCCTCTGTTCCCTTCACCAACATGCCCATTGAAATCTGCTCCAATCACCACTTTCTGTCCCTTGGGTACATTGTTCATCACTTCATCCAACTCACTTCAAAAATCTTCTTTCTCATCCATTGCACACTCAACTTGCGAGGCATATGCACTAACAACATTTATCATCACATCTCCAATTTCCAGCTTCATAAAAATTACCCTGTCTGACACTCTTTTCACCTCCAGAACACTCTTGACATACTGTTCCTTCAGAATAACCCCTAGTCCATTTTTCCTCCTATCCACACCATGATAGAAGAATTTGAATCCACCTCCAATCTGCCTGGCCTTACTCCCCTTCCATTTAGTCTCTTGCACGCACAATATATCAACCTTCCTTCTCTCCATCATATTGGCTAACTCGCTCCCCTAACCAGTCATACTGCCAACATTCAAAGTTCCTACCCTCAGGTCCACTCTCTTTACCTTCCGCCTCTCCTCCTGCCTCCAGACACGTCTCCCCCCTCCCCTGGCTAACAGTACTGGTGGCGGTCGTTGTTAAGCCGGGGCTCAACTGATCCGGTATGGAAATTTGTATTTTTGTCCGCATATGAATTTGGCAAAAGTTTTACACTGGATGCCCTTCCTGACGTAACCATCCCCATTTATCCGGGCTTGGGACCTGCATGAAGAAACATGCTGGTTTGTGCATCCCCTATGGCTGGGATGAATGTTAATAGTTATTAGTTAATAGTTGAATGTTAATGGTACTGTATGTTTAAAAATATATATTTATTTATATCAACAATTTAATATACAAATATTGCTTTATGTCAGCTTCAGGTCACAGTATTCTTTAGCTGTAATTTTCTTACATGCAGGATGCAGGAAGGCACTGTATGTTTTTACTCTTGTCATTTTCAGATAATAACCCATAATGAAAGTTTCATCCTGATATACTGTTACATCAATAGAGGTAAAAATGGTATTGGATATGGTAATATACAGCTTATTCACTTTTGGATTTGACTTGAGTGATAATGATTAAAATATTGATGATCTGTATGGAAAATATGCCTGCCTCATTTTCACATTATTTCACAACACTCTTCACAAAAAGGATTATGTGATTCTACTGGCTATGGACAGTACCCTTAAGAAATAACATTTAATATTCCCTACGTTGCTTACCATCTTAAATGTGTATCAAAAATCATGATTCTTTTATTCTCTGTCTCCCTCATGAAAATGAGAAGTTTTTTTCAACAGATTACTTTGTTGAGAAATATATATTTAAAGAAAGCAATTTCTGCCTTTACAGTCACTGCTACTTCACACCATCAGAAGTGAGTTTGTACAACTGCATATTTGATGGGATTCTTCAGCCACTACAGTTCTTCTAAATGGGACAGACTAATTCAAAGGAGCAGAAGAAAACCCCATATACTAAATATCAATTCATTTAATCAAATATGAACATAAAAGCACCTAATTGAACCAAAATTAGGTTCAATTCCTTTTGCCATGGCAGTTTTTCACTCCAATCTAGCTGTGAAGAGATGTGAAATGATTTGTGTAAAACTTCATTCAAAGCAAAATTTCACAAAAAAAATCTGCAAAATAAATGGTGTCGTTTCCAGTAAAATTAATGCTATTCATAAAAGAAGACAGGTGTTTAGTTCCTGTCTGGAAACATTTTCATACATTAATTCTGCATATGTCTCTATTTTATTTAGTATTTAAATAAATACCTCTAGAAAAAAAAAAAAAGGTGGTGGGGGTCTCATTTCCTGACACATAAAGAAATTTTGTTTTGTTCAGCTGCCAGCTCTCTTTTGGGGTTTTCTGATGGTATGTATCCTAAAGATGCATCAGAAACAAAATAGAAACTCAAAGCTCAACCAGTCATGAAATGTGTGAATATCCTTAACTATGATAAGGCACTTACTGGATAACAAAGGGAGGTAACAATGGGAGAGAGTTACCTTTCATGTTCTCCCATTTTCCCGCTGTATAAACACAGTAATATGTTCAACAGTACATTTTGGTGTCCATGTATAGAAAATATAATGCATGTTACATTTTTTAAAGCTCATCCATGTGGATGTGAACAAGAGGCAAAAATAAAACTGATTTTACTGGTGTGCAGTTGATTACATGTGTTACGTAGCTACAGAATAGAACACAGGTAAACATTGAGTGTGAACAAGGCTTTAGGAAGCAAAACTCCTTATTTTCCATTATAAAACAAGAAGCACAAACACAACAAAAAAAGGTTTGGAGTAGGCAACCCGTATACTTGGCAATCAGGTTGGTAAGGCAATATGTCTTTATGGACATTAGTTCAAAACAGAACTGAGGTACAAATGAAAAAGATGACTGTTATATAGTCGGGTGACAAGAAGACGTGGTTTCAGAGGGATGGAAAGCAGAAGTGACATCCATAGGATGCAGGTTGACAGGACCGGAAGCAGAAGTGATATCTCTAAGAGGCAGGATCTTCTGTTGGTCTGCAGTGTAACAAAAGGAGAGAGAGATTTACAATACAACATCAACCCCTGGTACAGTGGAAAAACACAATTAATCGAGCCCTTAAACTGTTTCCAATGTGCATGTGTGTGACATGATCCAAAGAGAAAAGTTTAAAACTCCAAAAAACTCTTTTTAGTGAGTTTTGCATGTCTCAATTGCTACAATGCCTGCAAAACTAATTCTACAGTCATTTTTGTGAAAGTAAACTTACCTGTTTCACTCTTCACTAGTGACCACACAGCAAAGTCAGAAAGAAAAGACAAAGCACAGCATCGTTCAAAGAAAGCAAGAGATGAAGAACATTAAATAAGCCTGTTAAACACCAGGACATAACATACAAAAACTAAGCATCCTGCTTAAATACTGTTGTAGTTCAGCTAAATAAATACACGAATAAGTACCATGGCAGTTCTTGTGTAGCATTCAGACATGCTGTCATCAAGCACAGATTTGTAATCAAGTAAAATTTAAATCTGAAAATAGGTTCAATATTACAGTTGAAGAAGGATACATCATTTTGCTCACGGGCAAATGATGGAAAGCATTTCATCATTTAGTCATGATCTTTGATTCGCAGATGTGGTGGTTCTCCACTGTCTATGTCAGCATTTTGATTAGGTTAGAAAAGCATTTTACAAATGTATTTAATATATATGCATTTATATATGTGTGTGTAATTCAGGCCAGGTGAGCATAGGGGCCAGTCAGTGGTATCAATTCCTTCATCCTCCAGTAACTACCTGCATACTCTCGCCACATGAGGCCGGGCATTGTCCTGCACCAAGAGGACCTCAGGACCCACTGCACCAACATAGGGTCTTACAATGGGTCCAAGGATTTCATCCCAATATCTAATGACAGTCAAGGTGCCGCTGTCTAGCCTGTAGAGGTCCGTGTGTCCCTCCATGACCATCACTGACCCCCCACCAAACTGGTCATGCTGAACGATGTTACAGGCAGCATAATGTTCTTCTCCAGACCCTTTCACATCTGTCACACGTGCTGAAGGTGAACCTGCTCTCATCTGTGAAAAGTACAGGGTGCCAGTGGTGGTCCTGCCAATTCTGGTATTCTATGGCAAATGCCAGTCGAACACCAACAACAACAACAACAACAACATCATCATTTATTTATATAGCACATTTTCATACAAAAAAATGTAGCTCAAAGTGCTTTACAAAATGAAGAAATAGAAAAAAAAAGACACAATAAAAATAAAAATAAGTCAACATTCATTAACATAGAATAAGTAAGGTCAGGGTGGACAGAAAAAAAAAAAAAAAAACTCCAGACAGCTGGAGAAAAAAAATAAAATCTGTAGGGATTCCAGACCAAGAGACCGCCCAGTCCCCTCTGGGCAATCTACCTAACATAAATGAAACAGTCCTCTTTGTATTTAGGGTTCTCATGGAAGGATTTGATGATGATGGTCATGTAGACTTCTGGCTTTCAGTCCATCAATGCTGGAGTATCATGATGCTTTGAGTAGGTGGTGGTGGCGCAGGCCGCCACCACAAAGAAACCGGAAAAAGAAACAGAAGAGAAAGTTGGGGTCAGTATGGATTTTAGAGCCACCATGAATAGTTATTATGATGAATTGAACATACAAAGTATCAGGATTAAATTAAAGTGAAGTTAGGAGAAAGCCATGTTAAAGTAATGTGTTTTCAGCAGTTTTTTAAAGTGCTCCACTGTATTAGCCTGGCGAATTCCTATTGGCAGGCTATTCCAGATTTTAGGTGCATAACAGCAGAAGGCCGTCTCACCACTTCTTTTTTAGTTTAGCATTTGGAATTCTAAGGAGACACTCATTTGAGGATCTAAGGTTACGATTTGGAATATAGGGTGTCAGACATTCCGATATATAAGATGGAGCAAGATTATTTAAGGCTTTATAAACCATAAGCAGAATTTTAAAGTCAATCCTGAATGACACAGGTAACCAGTGTAGTGACATCAAAACTGGAGAGATGTGCTCGGATTTTCTTTTCCTAGTTAGGATTCTAGCAGCTGCATTCTGCACTCATTGCAAGTGATTTATGTCTTTTTTGGGTAGTCCTGAGAGGAGTGCGTTACAGTAATCTAGTCGACTAAAAACAAAAGCGTGAATTAATTTCTCAGCATCTTTCAATGATATAGGAGGTCTAACTTTTGCTATGTTTCTTAAGTGAAAAAATGCTGTCCTAGTGGTCTGATTAATATGCGATTTAAAATTCAGATTACAGTCAACAGTTACCCCTAAGTTTTTTACTTCCGTCTTAATTTTTAATCCTAATGCATCAAGTTTATTTCTGATAACCTCATTGAATCCATTATTGCCAATTACTAAAATTTCAGTTTTCTCTTTATTTAGTTTGAGAAAATTACTATTCATCCATTCAGAAATACCAGTAAGACATTGTGTTAGTGAATCGAGAGAGTCGGACACATCCAGGTGCTTATTTAAAGGGGCTGCCTCCCTGCAGAGGGGACAAGAGTCGGGTGGCAGAGTGACAAGGTCTTTGGAGGAGGCAGGAGGCGGCTTGAAGAAGAGAGAGAGAGAGAAGGCATTGATTGGCCTGGACTGAGGGGTATTGGGGCTTATGAGCACGGACTTATGTAAATAGAAATGAAAAATAAAAGTGTGTTGGAGGACTTGAACGTGTCTGCCTGTCTGTGTCCGGCACACGTTTCGAGGGTGCGAAGTGCTCACGGCCCCGAGAAGACGAGAAATTCCCCAGACCGCCACCGGAATGCGGTCAGATTACTACCTGGTGCGGCAATAAATCAACGGCCATTGCAGGGGTGCAGCAGGCTCCTGTTTATGTGCTGCCAATGAAGACGTCCGGGACGGCGTGGCGTATATGAAGACCATGCCGAGGCAGGTCCATATGGATGGCAAACACACGCCGATCCATGGTGCTTTGTAGACGCGACAACGGCGATGAGAGCTGCCATGGAGGAGACGCTGCAACACAAAGAGCCAGAATGGAGAAAGGAGCCAAGATGGCCGTGGATCAGAAGTTCCTCCCTGAGACAGGCACGGGATTGGACGGTGTGTCTTGTGTGCCCGCCAATGACTGTATAGAGGCGGGACCAAGGAATGTCCATCTCGTGCCAAGGAGAGACCCGATTGGGCTGGAGGAGCCTCACAGAAAGCAGTCGGTGAAAATGACTGACAACCAGGTAGGTCAATCGTCGACTGACTTTCTGTGCTTGTCTATGATGCAGGTGCTAGGTGCCATCTGTGCTGAACTGCAGAAACTGAAGGAGACGGCGGGCGCGTCAGTGACGTCAGAACGGCGCAACGCTGGAATCTTTAGACGGACTGGTACCTCGGAGATGGTGAGTAGAGCCGACTCCGTACAGCATAAAGGAGAGCCCACCAAACTCGGCCGTGATCCAAATGAACGGTATCAAGTAAGGGGTTCTCCGCAAGTAAGGGGTTCTCCGTTCTCTGCATGTGATGGTGAGTTCTGTGTGCGAGGGGAGGGGAGAGACAGCGAGAGGGTTGGCAGGACGCGGGCTGATGAGTGCCCTGAGTCCTAGCGCCCTACGTCCCAAGCCATGCAACAGTCTCCCGTTGCTCTATAGGGACGCAAACCGGACAGGGTCTGTACCTTTCCCATAGGCAGACTCAAACCGTTATAGCGTCCCAGAATAAATGGAGGCCGATTCCTCCGATAAGAAAGGTCGTCCTCTGCAGTGGCAGAAAAAAGCCCCGGAGTCGGCGGGGAAGACGAAAGTGAGAGCGGACCCGTCGGAGCCAATCAGACGGGCACGGAACCCACGGAGGGGGTGCCAAACAGGCAAGTGCCGGGGTGCCGGTCGGAGGCGGGGGCGCTGCCAGTGCAGGGCACAGGGAGACGGCAGGAAAGGGTGTCCAGGCAGCGGCTCTGCCCTCTTGTTTCTGGTTGTTGCAGGAACTGGACCCTGGACGAGCAGAAGGACCCGCTTCGTTGGGAACCTGCCCTCATGGGACGGGACGCTTCACTGGAGGATTCTTCGCTGGCGAGGGGGCGACCCCACTACTGGCAGGGGCTACAGAGGTGCGAGCGGCTCTCTCCAAAAGGGTACAAAAACCTCGGAGGGGGTGCCGAAGAGGTACGTTCCAGGGTGCCGGCTTGGACCCTGGACACGTGGTAGGTCCCACTTCGGGGAGGAGTTGCCCTCACGGGACGTGTCGCTCCGACCGACGTGTCTTCGCTGGTGGTGGGGCAGTGTCATACCCAGATGGAGGTGGTACCCAGCCGGGTTGCCTGAGAAGACAGGAGGAGGGCTTGTGCCTCCTCCAGACCTCGAGGGGGCAACCGCCTTGGAGGCCTCGGGTAAAGAGCTGGGAAGCTTGACCCTGTAGGGACCCGGGGTTACTGCCAGGGGGACCCCAATACCAGGAAGACCCTAGACCTCAGCACTTCCGCCACACCAGGAAGTGCTGGGGGGAAGAGAAAACGGGGATGCCCGGAGTGCTTCCGGGGAGACAGCCGGCACTTCCGCCACATTGGGGCGTGTCGGTGGGAGATTGCCAAGAACACACCTGGAGCACGTCCGGGTGCTTATTTAAAGGGGCCGCCTCCCTGCAGAGAGGACAAGAGTCGGGTGGCAGAGTGACAAGGTCTTTGGAGGAGGCAGGAGGCGGCTTGAAGAAGAGAGAGAGAGAGAGAGAAGGCATTGATTGGCCTGGACTGAGGGTATTGGGGCTTATGAGCACGGACTTGTGTAAATAGAAATGAAAAATAAAAGTGTGTTGGAGGACTTGAACGTGTCTGCCTGTCTGTGTCCGGGGCAATGTTCACTATATATATATATATATATATTTAATATGTACATGGAAGCGAACGTCTGTGATACACTTGGCATATTACTAGCTAGAGATCCACAAAGGGAGAAAATGAGTCGTGTATCTTAAAATAGCTTTTTAATTCCTAAGCGGAATGATGGGATTAATAAAATGGGGTTCAGAAGGTGTTGGTCATGATGTCTTCTTTTATTATTTGGATGGTCTTCTTTTTAAGCCTGCATATGCTGGGTTCAAGTCCAAGTGTCTGTTAATGGCGTTTTCAGTAGAGAGCCACGTATGGTATTCTCAGTGTCCCAGTCAAATATGTGAACAGTGGAACTTATATGTTTGTAAATAAGAGACTATGGGTCTTTTCTTCTGGCGACGCTGCAATGTTACTTTATACATTTTGCTAGTCTTTTAGATGTGTGTTCCACGCATACCACTGGGCATGCATTGCATTGAACGCTGTAAACTACGTTTCTTGTCTCTGTGGTCGACTTTTTGCTTTTGGCATTGAAAAGGACCATAAGTCCATAAAGTGTTTGCCGGTTTATGCATTATCTTTTTCCCAGATCTGGACAGGAAGCATGTTGTACTTTCTGATATGCCACAATGATAAGGGAGGGTATGGTATGTGAATTCTCACCTATATATACAATGCTGGCGCCACCATTGAGGCAAATTAGGTATTTGCCTAGGGTGCAGATCATAAGGGTAGGGAAACCCAGCTGCACGAGTTAACTACCGAACAGTCAGTTGGCGCAATAATAAGCTTGACCTATCTTGGCAGGAAAGGACTAAGCAAACAGAACTTTTCTGTTGACAGTTGAAGGAATAGCAGTCACCCTTTATTTAGCAACTTTGCATTAATTCATCCAGAAAAGTACATTAATGAAAAACACACATTTGTCTGTGTTAATGTACAGAATGGCCTATGGAGTATTTGATATTTCTTTTTTTGTAGGCATTTGCAATAGGGTTCTATATTTCACTCGTCAAACCTTAGTTTGTGATGGTTACTTGGTTAATTGTCATCTGTGCATAAATTCCTAATTAAAGATATGATTGATACAGCATACTTGGTCTCTCATAATTTCAGAGAGTAAGTCCATAATTTTTTCTGTTTTTCAGATTTGTACCATTCATTTTAAAGCTAAGACTCTGTAGTAATCATTTACTTTACTGTGTGTGTCTCTGAGACCTTGAAGTTGATATGCACTCATAATATTTTTGTGTAGGTAGGGCCCCAAAATATCATTAAAACCCAGGAGACCCCACACTCCTTAAAATTTGGCCCTGGCAAAAAGACATAGGTACTCAACAACAAAAGAAAGTGATTCAGAGGTAAAATATAAGACGAAATGTTGCTGATGTGGTAAGAATTATTCACAGCTCTGGGACACGCACAATCATTTATAGAATAACTGTTTTCAAAGAAACAAATGCCAGAAACGGCCAATATGATGTGTAAGATGATAATTTCTTAGGAGAAATTAAAAGAAATGAAGATAAAGATTCCTCAGTTGCCCAGGCAAGTATTGATTGAAGGAGAACATTTTTCTAATCACCTACTACAGCAATGTAATTTCAAAGAAGACAGAATTATTCTCACCAACCACTGTTTAGACCAAACACAGCAACCACACAGTACACAAATGTAACATTGGACAAAAGACAAAAGTTCAGGTTCATTGTGTTTGTGATCGGAAGTAAGTTACAATAACCATGGGAGGAGTTTATAAGGTCATTACTGTTGCATGTACAGAGTGAGATCAGAAGACCTGGGCCTTCATGCATAACGCCGTGCGTAGAATTCGCACTATAACATGACGTAAGCACAAAAGCCAAATGCAGGAATCTGTGTGTACTCCAACTTCCACGTTCTTCCATTACATAAATCCCGGTCAGTGTGAAAAGTAACGCACGTGCACGCGCCTGCTGTCCTGCCCCAATTCCTCCCAGAATTACACCTCTTTGAATATGCAAATCAATATAAATAGCCCTTAAGCTCAGCGTTCTGTGAAAAGACAATGGGAAAAGCACGGGGGAAAATATAAGAATTTCAGTGAATACCAAGTGGAGAAAAAGGAAAAACATACTATTTGTTGATTTAAACAGTGGTATAATCAACAAAAGGAAGTTGATCGAGTGACATAGCGTGTCGGAGAAACTCGAAAGCTCAAGTTCACAAAGTTGCACAGTGCCAAAATAAAAAAAGAAGTCACATATCAAAGTCGCCGTGAAAAGGTGAGTTTTAGACCACTGCCTGAGTGTCATATGAAAGCTTATTAGGGTACAGACAAAAAAAAAAATAAACACACAGTGGGAAAAAAGCACGAAATGCCAACTTTAATCTTGAAATTTCCACTTTAATCACATAGTTTATTTTGACATTAAAGTAGAACATCATAAACTTCATCTTAAAATCATTTAGATTCTCAAATCCCATCGTAACTAAAGTGGCACGTTAAATGCTTTGTTTTTTATGTGATCTTCTATGTGCTCTATGTGTGTGAATCACTACGTGCTTCCTAAATGGGCTTTCTCTTCCTCCGACAGGACACTGAATCCATTACATTCGTGATATTACAGCTCTCTGAATAATTAAAATACTGAGATGTATACGTGATATCATTTTAATAATGATTGGAATGAAAGCATGTTATTAAACATGAGAACACGATGGCGCAGTGATTGTTCATGTCTCACACAAGATGCTGCTGCGCCATGCGTGACCTTCGATGAAATAATTTATTGTAGCAGTACTGTCCCTTTCAAACGTACTAACCTCCAATTCCTGTCCTTACTTTTCTTTCCCCAAATACCCAATCGCCACACAATCAGCTCTGTAATAGACCTTAAGCCATCTGTGAGCTTACAACGACAATTCTTCAAAACTTTTAAGGAACATTGAAATATCTTCATAGTATGTGTTTAATTATTCTATCTGTCTATTCTTTCAGTGTTGCGCCAGCCTCAGTAAATATACAGCACGAAGCAGGAACAATACATGAACTTGCTGGCGCTGCAGCACCGTGTCCTCACATTAACAATGTTTAATTATTAAGAATACAGATTATTTAAATGAAGTTAAAGTTTTATCTGTATAATATAATCAACATATTTTTCTGCATTTCATCTTAAAAATGATATTGTCATCATATGTAAATATGCTCTTTATAAAGTGGCTCAGGTTGTGTAATATTATAACTGTTGTGCAAGTTTACAGTGAGGTGATTGTACTTATACTAAGTCCTAACAGTTCTACAAGGAGCAATTGATTGAGTGCATTTATAGTTCTTGGGATGAAACTGTTTCTGAACTGTGAGGTCCGTACAGGAAAGGCTTTGAAACGTTTTGCCGTGGCTGAGGCAGCGTGTGCTTGATGCTGTATACCGATAATTCTCTTTCCGATCAGCTGTTGCTGTGATTCCCCATTCAGATATGGTGATATAAATACTCTGAGTGGTGCAGTGAGAGTAACATGGAAAAAGATGATCCGCTATGGCAACTAACGGGAGCAGCTGAAAGAAGAAGAAGAAGAAGAAGGTGCAGTGAGAGTAACAACGCTAAAGCAGTTATGGTATTTGGAATACTATGGCTATTCCCTGGACCATTATATTGTTACAGGCAATTTACAATCAGATGCATTACACTAATAAACAATATGCAATTAATTTCAGTGTATTTATAAAGCCGCGTCAGGAAAAGAAAGGATAACCACACAGGAACACTTGCGTACGACAGGATATGAGGTACCATGGAAATGTGTGTGGCTTTACGCCAAGTTTAAGTTTTTTACATCGCAATTTGAGCATGGAAACGTTCTTACACAACATTTCTGTGTGTACGCACCGTTTATATATGAGGCCCCAGATCACTTTTGACTATGATCAAGAGTTTTCCTTAAGGAAGGTGAAATGATTTAGGTGGAAGTTGAATCTTTTTTTTTTCCTTTGTATTCCTAATTTTCTTTTGTTTTCTCTGGATTGATTTTGAAGTAAATTGTTGTATCTTTTATGTCATTATTTATTTGATTGAGTAATTGCAATGTTCTGCTCTTCAAAAATTCAATTTAAAAATGCTACTAAAACCATTGCAGTAGTTTATTAGGTCATTATTGCCACATGTACAGATTGAGATCAGGTGACCAGATCACGTTTAGGGATGTAGTATTTTCCTTAAGGAACAAATGTTATAAAGGGTAACAATTGAAGCTCTACTTCTTTTAAAAAACAAAACTGTAACTACAATATATTAGATGGTTAGTTATTGAAGTCACATAGGACATGAAACAGCCAAATGATTTTGTGCTTTATTGGTTTGTCATACCCATTCATTCACTCATACATGACCAAGCTTGCTTACCACATTTGAAAAATGGTGATTTTGACATATGTTTCGACTTCAAGTATCTAAACAAGGTATTGCCCATAATAGTTGACACATTACCTGAGTTCACATATGCATGTATATTTTTGCTACTGGATAATAATATGTTTTTTGAAAATTACAATAGAAACAGAGACTGAGAACTTTACGACATTAATTACACCAGTGCTTCATTTACATATTACCTTTTGTGTTTAGAAATGCACTTGACATATTTCAAAGAAAAATATATTTTCAAGATTAGGATGACTAGGATTTACAAATGAATGACATCTGTAGACAATTTGAAGAAAGTGACTTGACACTACAAACAAACTATACAAATAATGAAATTGAAAACCATGAAGTATGTTTTGCGACTGTCACAGCTGAACTATCAAATATAAATCTACCAAGGAGAATAGCATGCATACATTGATAATGAAAGTTGAATGTTGTTGACTTTAGGCACAAAGTAGTAAATTGGAGTTTAAATACTGCCCCATTGTTCTTACCATATTCATGGTTTTCAAAGGTAAACATTTTGAAAGCTTGTTCCACATCTTTTCCCAAAGCATGTATAAGAATGAAGCCAGTGATGGGTGAATTTGCAGCAAAGAAATGCCAAAATAAATCGTGTTTCGCTTCCAGTGAAATTCATGCCATTCACACAAGAAGAAAGGCATTAAGCTTCTTTCTACCTGTGAACTTCAAACTGTAAAGGTTGTGGGTTCAAATCCTGCTACTGACACTGCATGATCATGAGCAAGTCACTTGACCCGTCTGTGATCCAATTGGAAAACCAAAAGAAATGTAACCAAATGTATCATAAATGTTGTAAGCCGCCTTGGATAAAGGTATCAGCCAAATAAATAAATGTAAATGTCATCCCTTAATTCTGCATCCACCTATATAAACAAAAATCTCTTGTCAAAAATAGGAGGGGAGTTTGACAGTTGTGACTTTCTGTGCACTGAGTTCTCTTGTTGAGAAAACACAGCAATTTGTGCAATGGTTTATTTGTTTATGTTTAAGCCAGGGTTCCCAAAAAGGCTAAAGTTTAAATTCCTTCTGTATGTCTTATTTGTTAACTTTTATAGTTCGATTGTTATCATGTATGTTAATATTGTTATTTATCTTTGTTATTGTTATTTTATTTCTTGATTATTTACTTTTTATGTGCATATTTTTGTTCATCTTAGCTTCTTCTCTTCTGATGGTGGACCACCAAGAGGTGGGACCACCAGTATCTTACTGTATAGTACCACAAAGGCAAGCTGGCAGAACAAGTTCCTTGTAGTTTATTGAATGCACTTTAAGTGAGGATTGCTATTTCTTTGTTTGGATTTCTGGTTTAGTGATTTTTTTTCTGCCCTTGTTTCTGGATTTGGATTAATGAATTTAGGATTTCATTTAGGATATGATTGAACTCCCTTTGTTCCCTTTTTTGAGTCTTGTGATATTTTCTTGTTAGTAAAATTTTTATTTCTAAAGATTATTGGAGAATTGTACTTTGCTCAAGCCAAAGTTTTTTTCAACCATTTTTCTAGTCCTGTAGAGAGACACTTTGAATTATTGGGATATTAAAGTGTATTTAAACATTATGAACCCCAAGCACCACTGTAGCCAACATTCTGAGTTGTCACTTGGACTAGAGGATAGTGAATGTTTTTGGATAGGATAGGTAGGTGTCATGAAGTTGGTTCCTTAGCACAAAAATCCCAAAAATGCTGCTAAATAGAGGGGGGAACTGTCCAACGCTTGCTAGTCCTAGTCACAAAAGGACAAACACAGAACCTTAATAATTTATATATATATATATATATATATATATATATATATATA
>JANRMT010062791.1:19441271-19467175 GCA_026402145.1 Polypterus bichir lapradei
AATAAGCTCTACAGAGCACAAAAAACCAAATGAGTTGCGTGAACACAATGTTCTAAAACACAAATCCAAAGAAAAAACAGAGCACAAAAATTAAAAATCCAGAAATTCACAAAAATACAGAAAAATCACAATGGAAACTCACCATATCCATTAGTGCATTAAACAAAACTCAAGGAACTGTGGGCTTTTCTTAGCTTTTATAGGGCTGAGGGCATTCCTTTGATGGTAATGGGCAGGTGGCCTCTCCTCGTGGGGGACCACCCAAAAAACAGGTATATAGAAAAATAAATAAATAGCAACAAAATTATCAATAATGTAAAAAATGAACAAAATAGTATTAAATGAGAAATGCGTAACTAGCCAAGGGAGGGCAACCTTGGCTGAAACATAGCAGTAGGATTCTGGCCCATTTTCAGCTCTAGTTTTGTCTAGTCCAGTTTTAGTGTGTCTTTGTGTAGAATATTTTACAGCATGTCATTCTTTAAAAAAAAAGAACTGCACACCTGCACTGTGATGTGAACAAGAGGCATAAATAGTTGATTTTACCAGTGTGATACAGATTACATGCTTTACAAAGGTGCAGAAAAGAAAACAGGTAAACACGAAAGTGTGAAAAAGGCTTTAGGGAGCAGTAGTCCTTGCTTTCCACCCCCAAAAAACATTTAAAACTTTAGTTATTTTTGTATTTTGCAACTGTGAAATTGCTTGCAAAACTGATCTTAATGTCAGAAACTATATGGGAATCAAAACTTGCCTGTTTCACCCATTAATAGTGATGAAATGTTTGTCAGTTTTCCTGTGTTTAGATTTTAAGGGCCTATAGTATCCCTAAAAACATTCCAACAAGTGTTCCAGGTGATCAGAATCTAAACACTCTATTTCACTTCTACAAGATTTCAGATTAAAAACATTTTACATAATGCTTCTGGTATATACGAAAAACTGTTTCTGTTGGCATTTGTTAAAACAAACAAGTACTACATATAAAGACCTATGTGTCTCTAGCATGTGGGAGACAAACTGATGTATTTAGGGTGTATTTATTTTGAGTGTTTTTCTATAATTTTGCTTGAACATTCCGTTGATTTTGCAACTTTCTCATTGCACTAAGTATCATAGTTCACCTGCAGTACCGATTTATTAGCGCGAATCCGAGAGAGACTCATAGGGCTGTGGGGATGGGGGCAGGGCCCTCCTCACTCACGCGTCTACCTCGGGGCGTAGCCTTATCTCTGCTTAGTTAGCGAACGAGAGAACTACCTAATGGATTTACTTTTTTTTTTACTATAATTTGCTTGAACATTCCGGTTGATTTTGCAACTTGTCTCATTGCGCTAACAATGATAGTTCGCTTGCAGGAGCAATATATTCACACTAATTCGACACAGAGGCTGCGGGCCAAGGAGAGGGGGAAGAGTGATGTCAGGAATAGAGAACTGAGCCGGGGCCCTCCTCACTGTCCTGTTTCACTAATACATGGGCAAAGCCACGGGGGATGGCTAGTCAATATTTAAGTTGAAAGTTTTTAAAATAAAAATCAACTTTTCTAATAATACTTTATGGTCATTTTTTGGTAATTACGTTTAAATGTCTCTGTAGATAAGATCCTGAGGAAATTGGCTGTCATTGTATTTTTAAATGAATTTAACTTGTGCCATTTGAGCCTTCACAAGAATTATGAGTGTGAATATGAGTGTGGTTGTATGATGGAGTGGGTCTTCGTCAGACTCATACCCTATCCAGGGCTAGTAGCTCCCCCGCACTCATTGCTGCCAGACCATTGCAACCCTGAACTGGATTATAAAGGTTTCAGCCTTCTATGTTTCATATTTCATCCATTCAGATTTTTAGTAGAGTATCATATAGAGTTAACTGCTGTTCACAGGTTTCCCAATTAGAATAGTGAAGGTTTCTGCATAACATTTTAGCTATTTAAGCTATATATTGAAGCTAAGGATAATCTATCCATGGCTGAGTACATTTTTCCCTTGTGTTCCATTGACCCTGAACACAAGAGGCTTTTGAAAGTCAACCACAAAGTGATATGATTCAAGCACCTTATCTTGCTATTTCATGAAGAACAGCCTGATATTTACTTCAATAGTACATTATTTATATTTTGTTCTAGACCCAGTAGCCTTTGAGTGAGGAAGTGTTTTCTGCTTGAATGAATTTCCCATTAGTTTAAAGCAATTGTGGGTTCATATTTCAATGTTTACTTGGAAGAAACTTTCACTGATGTTCACTTGAGCATACACATTAGGTTCCCATGACTTCACCTTTGCTCACATGTGAATAAATTCAATTACGCTGTCAAAGAGTGCCCTTCATGTAAGCACAGTATTTGGATTCTTCATTGCATATAGCCTATAGCTATGTTCCTTGTAGAATGATATAAGGAACAGAACCCCATAATTCTGAATAATATGTACAGAGTCAAGTATAACTCCCATTAAATTGAACTCTGTAGTAGTTAATATGAAAATATTTATGGTACACAACATCCTTAATGCCTATCATTATTTTTTAAACACTATCCTTCATTCCACTGTTTTGATTTACCTTTGTGCCTTCTTTTCTGAAGTCATAATTGTATTTGCCTTCTTCTGTGCTAAGTTCTAAGATATTGATTTTATTGTTTTTCCTTTTTCCTCAATAGCAGTTTAAGCAACAGAACTTGTCACTAATTAAAATACAATAATGCTAATGTCAAAAAAGTGATTTAGAATAGCATCATTTCAAATCTGAAAATTTACTTTCATTTTAATGTTTTCCGTATTTCATGGTGAAGGCCTTACATTTTTCATGGTCTGGTATTAGAAAGCCATCTTTTCGTAAAACCTTTGCAACAGTTATAATTTATATCAATAATCATAAAGGCCAATTTTTTGTTTACTTTCATCACTTTAACTTTTCTGAACAAATCAGAACCTTACATTATTTCAGTACATTTATATACGCTTCAATAACTTGGTTATTCATGGAAACACAGTTTCTAAAATGCAATGTACTGTAAATCAGTTTAGAGAAACCAGATTACTGGTCTCTGAGAAATCTGGTTAACACACGTAGATTTCTTGTAGAGCATTTTGCAGCCTGCACAAGTCTTTTGCACTTTTAGCTGGCACATGTCTTTGATCCACTCACGCTTCCAGAAGCCATTTGTAGAAAATGCTGGAAGGGTCCACAAAGATCAATTTCTTGAGGCAAATGTCTGGATGATTGTATTATTCCTTCTCCTGGCTGAAATAACCTGTCTCATTATTTCAGAAATTGTTAAACTTATGCTGAAGAGCTGAAGGTGCATTGCTAAATTCCGCAGCACAATCTTGACACCAGTAGGGTGACATGTTAAAAGCAACATGCAGCAAGTACAATTACTTTTTGAAGTAACTAGTAAAATAATGCAATAATTATTTTATTGAAGTAAAAATACTAGTGTTATTATTATGCCAGCAGCACTGATTGTAAGGCAAAAAGCAAACATACTGGTATACCACCCCTTTGTTGGGCTCAATTGCATAGCCAAGCAAAAAAAGAGTATGCTGCTTGCAATCAAGTAACAGAAACATATTGATAAAGTGCTAGTATGCTTGGGTGATGCAGCAGCCAGTGCTCAAACCACAGATTACTAGTGGCATAGGTTGAGGAAATAAAAATTGGGCTGAATATTGATTTACTTCACAGTATGTGTATTTACAGTCAGGTCCATAAGTATTTGGACAGTGACACAATTTCCATCATTTTGGCTCTGTACATCACCACAATGGGTTTGAAATAAAGTAATCATTATTTGATTGAAGTGTAGACTTTCAGCTTTAATATAAGGTGTTTACCAAAAATATCGCATGAACCATTTAGGAATAACAGCCATTTTTCTGTATAGCCCAGCCCTCTCCTAAATTTCCAGGGTCTCAAAAGTATATGGACATTTGACTGACAAACTGTTCCATAGCCAAGTGGGAACGGTTCCCTCATTATATTATTAACCATTAAGCAGGCAAAAAGTCTGGAATTGACTGATTGAGAGTGGAATTTGCATTTGGAGCTGTCCATGCAAATAAAAACGTCTATCATTGGGCTGAGAAAACAAAACAAACCCTTTAGAAAGTTAGAAGAAATACGATGAGGGATCAAATCAACCATTTGGTATATTCTTAAAAAGAAGGAACCCACTAGTGAATTCAGCAACACCAGAAGGTCTGGAAAACCACAGAAGACAACTTTGCTGGATGATTGCAAAATTCTTGGTGAAGAAGAACCCCTTCACAACATTTAGTCAAACCAAGAACATCTTCGGGAGGTAGACCTATCTTTACCAAAGTCTACAATCAAGAGAAGACTTTATGAAAGTAAAGACAGTGCACACTTCTGGTAAACCTTAAACATAGGAAGGGCAGATAAGACTTTGCCAGAAAACATTTTCTAAAAGCCTCTCCAGTTCTGGAAGAATTTTCTTTGGACAAAGGAAACTAAGATGAATATGTACCAGAAGTTTGGAAAGAGCAGAGTATGGAGAAGATAAGAAGTGGCTTATGATCCAATGCATATAACATTATCTGTGAAACATGGTGAAGGCAGTTTTATGGCATGACCATGCATGGCTGCGAATGGAAGTCAGTCTCTAGTGTTTATTGATGGTCTGACTGTTGGCAGAAGTAGCAGGATGAATTCTGAAATGTACAGGGCTATACTATCTGCTCAGATTCAGCCAAATGCGGCACAGTACAGTGCTTCACAGTACAGATGGACGATGAGCCAAAACATACTGGGAAAGCAAATCAAGAGTTTTTTTCAATGCAAAGAACTAGAATATTCTGAAATGGTCAAGTTAATTAACTGACTTCAGCCCAATTGGACATGCATTTCAATTGCTGAAGATTAAACTTATTGCAGAAAGTCCAATGAAGAGGCAGCAACTGAAGACAGCTACAGTAAAGGCCTGGAAAAGTATCACTAAGGTGGAAACCCAACACTTGGAGAAAGCTATGGGTTCCATAATGTAAAGGATTTTCAACCACATGTTGAAAATGATCATTATATTTAAGATTACGTTAGTTTCTCCAAATACTTTTGAACGCCTGAAAATAGGCGGACCGTGTATAGAAATAATCTGTCTTTTCTAAACAGGTCTTACAATATTTTTGTTAAACCTCTTGAAGTAAAGCACAATGTCTATACTTCAATCACATAATGATTGCTTTGTTTCAAATCCATTGTGGTGGTGTATAGAACCAAAATTATGAAAATTGTGTCACTGTCCAAATACTTATGGACATGACTGTATAAAACACAGACAAATAATCATGTTTCATTGTGTTTCTAGTCAGTTTCAGTAAGGTTCATATATAGGCGAAAGATTTCATAACAAATGCTGGCCAGTCAAATATGCAGTTTTTCCCACAAAAGAAGAAAAAGCAATGCACCATTTGTATTGCGTTACATTTTATAAAAAGTAACTATACCACACGTTAGTTAGTTTTTTAGTAAGTAATACGTAATGTAACTAAGTTATTTTTAAAAGTAGCATTCCCCACACTGCTTGGAAGACAAAGGCTCCATGTTTGTCATTAGATTCATGGTGATCGTTGATGATGTTTAATATTTTTTAGGGTATTTCTATAATATCAGAGCATTTTGCCAAAGGAAAACTTCAAAAGGGGACTCACACATGTGGATGTTTTTTTTTTTTTAAGAAACCAGGTTTCTGCATTAACTGGGTACTCACTTTATCCCGGTTTTATGTGTGCATGTAAACACACTTTGTTGCAGTTATCTATATCCACAGCCTTGCCCTTACATTAGTTCATTGTTAATGCAAATAAACATTTAATAAATGAATTATATCATGAAGTTAACAATCTATTGCTTTAATTAGAATATTGACATATTTTTTTCTGCCAGTAGCAGCTGTTGCGATCACAGACCAATGAAAACTGATAAGATCAGTATCACTTCAAAAGAGGGCTGATACGAGAAATAAATGCATGGTGCTGAAGAAGGTTCATTACAGAAGGATCAACTGTGTAGGACAGCAAGAAGATGAGTTTAGTTTTCAGCAAACATGCTTAGACTCTGCTACTCATTTTCATAGCAAGATTGTTGTTGTGTATTAGAACATTATTATACAGTAGGTTGTGGTATAATATTCTATCTCTAAGTCAAATCAAGTCAAATATTTAGCACCTAGGTTGTCTTATCAAATGGATGAGTGGGAGGGTTATTCAGCACACAGCAATACTAGAAATACCTTTACTACAACTATAAAGAACTTTTTAAGATACACACTTTTAAATTAGTATTAATAATATAAATATTTTTTCTGAAGATGTGTAACTTTTAATAAATTAGCTCTTAATCAGCATCACAAAAAGCAGGCATTTTAAAAAGCTTACCCATTTAATTTTGTGCATTTAAAAAATTCCATTCATTTCATGAAGTAGTATATTCTGCTACACTGTCACAAGGGTTTGGAGTCTGTCCTGACATCAGTGGGCACAAAACAGGAATCAACCCTGAATATAGGGAATGGTTGGGAATCACAGGACATATACACACACTCACTTGAGTCATGCCAACTTTGAATCACCAGATAAATGTTAACATACAAATAATAAATTGGAGAAGAATGAAGAAACTAATTTAACTGTAAAAAGTGCCTATACTATATTTTACAATGGTTAATTAACACTATTGACCAGAGCCAGACTGGGAAGCTTATTCAGGCTGTGAATCCCAAGACTAACACAGGCCACACAATATACATCAGTTTTCTTGTACAGGCGCAGACTCCAAAAACCAACAAACACCATTTTGTCTCGGAATTTTTTATGAATAAGGAGACAGTAGATTCAGCTTTTACCCATAGATTTTACTCTTAAATATTAGTCTCAAGACAACCTCTGATAAAGTGTGGAACAACACTTCCTAAATGTAAACACTTCAGAAATAAACCATGTAGTTCTATAATATTTATATCAAAACAAATGTGCAAAAAGCACTGAACCACAAAAAGTAGTTATCAGTGGAATCCACAGTGTAGCGGTCAGGGGCTGCTAAGATTCACACCGTCAATGTGACGGTGATTTATTTATTTTAGTGGTGGATTACCAGGGACAACCCCAGCCTTGGAACCACACACACACACACACACACTACAGAGACCAAATGAAGCACGCTGGGAACATTAATCGATAAATAATATAATGAAATTAAATGAACTAAATGAAAACAATAATACCACCCCTGACCCCTTCGGCGATATTACATTTAACAAAGAAACACAATAAACACGCAGCAAAGTCCATGTAAACCAAACCGGATGAAATGGGAATTGGTGAAGTTAAGTCCAGCGATCTGTATGTTGAAAGAATGAAAGAAAACTCAGTCCTAACGGTAGTTACTGAAAGGATGAAGTCAGATGGATGGTTCAGGAGCGCTCCAATCTTCCGGAAAACCAATAAATTCCAACACAGTCCTCAGTGCATTGGTAGACAGATGATCCAGACCCCAACAAACGAATACAGTCCAGGACACAATGATTAATTAAGGTTCAACAACAGCAGGAAGCACGACAGACAAACGTAACACAGAACGCACCAAAACAAAACAAACTTTTTTTTTTTTTTATTTGACACCAGCCCTCCTTTTAAACCCCTCTGGCCACCTTTGACCCCTGCAAGGACGGCTGGGAGATGCAGTTCTAACTGTTAGTAGCATTGCTACAACAGTGCATAGATTACGTTTGCAATTTCACCGTTAGTCTGGAATCTACACAGCCGAGCCGCTGTCAGTGTCTGGATGGTCATATTGAATACTCTTCCACAAAGTTTGAAGTGTTGGTCAAAAAAGACCACTTAGAATTTCTTCAACAGACAAAAAACTCAAAAATTGTCTGTCAAGCATTTTTTAAAGAATGCACTTAGTAAACAAAAAACTATGAAACATTTTGTGTAGCCTATTCAGTCACAGTGCTAAGGTTTAACTGTCAGAGCACGAGAGATGCACTTTAAAAATTATAAAATAAAGTAAAAGCAAGACACGTTCATTAACAAACTTATCATTAAATAAAGAACAAAAAGTACATTTAAAAACACAAATTATTCTACTCACATATGTGTTTCATTAATAAGAAAATAAAACATTTCGTGTAGCCTATTCAGTCACTCTGAGGGAAAAAGGAATAAAAACATGTTAAAAATGTGACCATACACTACACTTCATTAAAATTTAAAACAAAAATAAAACAAAATAAATACACAGTAACAAATACCAAAACCTATACAACATCCAAATATAATTCAAAGTATATTATGAACTTTTAAACAATCTTCATATATAACTTTAATCACAAAAGCACCAGACGTACGCACCTCTCATCACAGCACTCTTGTTTAACTGCCAGAGCGTGAGGCTCATGCAAAGTCAAAACTTGACTTGAACAAAAACAAAAAATTATCGAACCAGAAACCAGAAAAGAAACTCTCCAACGTTAAACCAAAAGGATTTGAGCCCACTACAGTGCAATGATGCCTGCTCGTTTTCCAGTATACTAACATTATATAATTTCACCATTAGTTTATTTCACTGGTTGCTCTGAATACCAGGCCAGGCCAGGCAGCAGGCCACCGGGAAAGCTCCTGCGGATTGTAAACGTTATTCCGGCTTTGCTGTTGTCTAATGAATAGGTTTCAGAAATTATGACAACAAGGATGAAAGTAAAAAAAGTGTCCTTCTGGTTGACAGAATGTTCAAAAGCAAGGATGTTAACTGGCCTGTGACATCCATCCATTAACCAACCCGCTATATCCTAACTACAGGGTCACGAGGGTCTGCTGGAGCCAATCCCAGGGCACATGGCAGGAAACAAATCCCAGGCAGGGTGCCAGTCCACCGCAGGGCACACACACACACATACACCAACCAGGGACAATTGCCAATGCACCTAACCTGCATTTTTTTGGACTGTGGGAGGAAACCCACGCAGACATGGGGAGAACATGCAAACTCCACTCAGGGAGGACCCGGGAAGCAAACCCAGGTCTCCTAACTGTGAGGCAGCAGCGCTACCCACTGTGCCACCATGCCACCAACGGCCTGTGACATGCAGTTGTGAAATGCTACACATCTTCCAATTTAAGTGTATTACTTTGGTGATCAGAATGAAAGATACTATATAAAATGTGCATTTTAAGTGCATTAGGTAGCTTTCTAAATCATCTACTTTCAATAATGACTATGCATCTAATTATCATAGTTGAGAGGAAATTTATAAAAATATTTAAATTTAGTTGCTAGCAATCATGTATGTAAATTTTAAGAATTTAGAGTGTTTAGAGTTGTAAAGTTGAGTAGTGCCTTATATCAAAGTCATCAAATAACATATTGGATTGGCTGACTGACCTATCTACTCTATAAATATAAAATCCTAAGCCTAAAAGTGCAATGATTTTATGTGACTTTTTATGTCATGCTTTAAATCGGGCTTATTTTAAAACTTACATATATATGTTTGGTATCATTCTTTTCAGAATTTATCGAATTATAATGTGATGTTATTAGTTTTTCAGATTCTTATTGCTTTTTTAAATTATAGACTATAAAATATCAAGAACTCACATCCCGTGAGACGAGACCTTGTTCCAAGAGATTTAACCACGTCCGAGGCCAGAAATAAAAGACAAAAAGTAAATGACAAAGTAGAATGTCATAGAGACAAGGCAGTGAGACAAAAGGACAGCTGCTATACAGACTTTTAAATGTTTGAAGTGCCATGCGAGATGCATATCATGTGGCACAGCAGCTGCAGCAAGCAGTGGCAAAGACACGAAGTGGCTGGCGTGTTGCACAGGCCGGGGGGTGTTGGCGAGCGAAGCGAGCAGGGGAGAACCCCCTAGTTATAAAATAAAATTACTTGTAAGAAAAGCTAGGAAAACTGGAAAGGTGTATGAACTAATCTGTAAATTTAGAAGGTAAGTAGGTTAAATAATGGATAGTTTTGCTGAAGCCAGACAGCTTACAGAGTGTCACATTTTTAAACAAACCCAACACTTCATGATGACAGTGCTCAAAGTAGGAGCGATGATTTTGAAGTGCAAAAATCAGAGATGATCTTATTAAACCGGTCCGACAGAGAGCAAGCTTCTGTTTATGATGAACCATCTACATTCAAAATGTCTCCTAAAAACTGCTATTAGACATATACATGTGTGTCATGTGTGCAGAGAGAACATTGCACGTTTTAAAAATAAACATAACCTGATGGAAGGAAAAAAACCTTCTGTAGCATCAGATTATTCATTGGCATTCGACAGCATCAATGGGTAAATGGTAAATGTGAATGAAATGTTGTAGCAGGTGCTGTGTGTTCTCTTTTGCTTAGTGTTACATTGATAGTATATGAGTCGATCTTAGCTTAAAAGCATTGACAGCTACAGTATATTCTTCAAAATATGAAATGTAAAATAAGCAATTGAAGTTAATGTTGTGTCACACTCCATCAAAAAGACTGCCGTTAAGAGAGCTAATAACGAATAGCCACAGGAAATGCAGATTTCAGTACTCAAAACACACGGAATCAACAGATGTGCAGATGTGTCTCCACTGTTGCAGTACTCATTTCAACATTCAAATTAATTATTAAGCTTCATTTGCCTTGTGCTACTGAGCACGTGAATGAAGAGCAGAAATTTTAACTTTTTATTTTCTTTCAGCATTAAGTCTTTTGTTTAGTATCTTTTGTTCTCTCCCTGAGCAGTTTAAAGTGTAAGGCCTGGAGAAATTGAGGGAGGATATTTTAGGAAGAAGTCCTGTGGGTGTAGCCTTTGTAGTGCAGAATTTTGCTACTAGTCAGTACATACTTTTTAACAGGTTGTCTGGAGTAAAGATGTTAAATGGTGTTAAAGGTGTGAGATTTGAGAATTACGTCTGGCCCCACAAAGCTACATAATGGATCGATAAATGGATTAGCAAATGTGAAAGTTTAACACAATCTAGTAGGTGTATACTGGAGTCTCACCAAGGCAAGGACTACAAATGCAACTTTATTCTCAAAGAGATAATACTACAGAAAATTTTAAATTAATAATTTTTACTATATATGAGAAGCAAGCATTATATTTAGAAATTATCAGCCTCATATATTGTTACAGTCTATTAAATAGCAGACTGCAGTATATACAATATAGAACTAATCAAAACAAAACAGATGGCCAACACATGCATCAGAAACTTTTCTCTTTCAGTGATTACTTTGGTAAACTCCTCTAAACCCATTGTTTTGCTGCAAATTCCAATCATGTTATGCAGCTGTAAGAGTTTCAGCTGTTTTAAAGACGATCTCAGAATAAGTATATTTTTTGGCTCACGCCATCAAACTAGAAGCCAGGTAATTTATAGGGTAAAATGTTGATTGAGACATAGTGTTTTTAAAGAAAATCATCAGTCAGTCATAGAGCTATCAAGGGAGAACAAACATTTAAGTCTGCTTTGTGTCAGACAGGAGCTGATAGATATTTTGATGACATTGATTTATGTGGCTTTACAGGAAAGCCTTTTAAGTGAATCTTGGGCATATCGAAGAAAAGTCAGCCATAAAACACCAGGTAGTACGACCAAGGAAGTGACTTTTTGCACTCTTTTCTTGTGTCTGGTAAAATATTTTTTTAAAGCATATGTTCATACTTTGTTGTAAATTTCTTTCACCTAAGAAGACAAATAGAACTGATTATTCAAGGAAATCCCATAATTACAAGGTAGAATGATATCCTACTGCCAAAATGCTGGGAAAAAAAAAGTTACACAATAAGAGACTAACTTGGGTAGGCTTAAACGTAGTTAGTGATAGGTTTTTAATTATTTAACAGCAAGGCTGGGTTTAGACACTCATGGTCCCCTGGGTGTCGAACCTCTTAAGACCCCCTACTGACTTCACCTCACTACCCCACTTGGCGCACACACATATGTCAATAATAAACTAGTTACAAGAATTAAAGGAGGAAAAAAATGCAGACATTTATATTGGATCAAAACACCGGTCAGGGCGCGCACGCACACACCCCCTAGGGACAATTTAGGATCGCCAATCCACCTAACCTGCATGTCTTTGGACTGTGGGAGGAAACTGGAGCACCCGGAGGAAACCCATGCAGACACAGGGAGAACATGCAAACTCTACACAGGGAGGACCCAGGAAGTGAACCCAGGTCTCCTAACTGTGAGGCAGCAGTGCTACCCATTGTGCCACAGTGCTGCGTAATGAACATCAATAAAACATTTTTAAAGGGCCTATGCCACTTTATGGTAAAAAGGGGGTCCGTAACTAAATGTTTTGGAGTCACATACTGTATTTGCACAAAATAAAGTCAAATACAGAAAAGTGGATCCTTCCTTTGTGTTTGGTGTTGTTTGTTGCGACTTATCTCCTGGACTGTGTGTTGTTGCAAAAAGCAGCAATATTAACCTTTTCCTAACTATCTATAAAAATATTTTAAAAACCTACCCTTCGAAGATCCAAGGGAACAGTGAGAAAGGGACCTTTCAATTGCCATCTCAGAAATGGAGTGGAATTCAGCCTTTTACTGTAGTCCTATATGTTGCAATTCAACTAAATGTCTTTTCATCAATCACATTTATTTTTTTTAAATTGTCCAAATTGTACCTAGGGCAGAACTAACCCAAAGGAGCTGACATTTAGCTTGAGTTTTACTAGGCCATATATTTTGGAAATGCACTAAATTAACATCATTAGGACAAAGATTTTTACGTACTTCTCAGGCAGCCCAGTCCACTAACAGCGACATTTGGTTTACTTCTGAGTGGCATTAACGTGTATCAGGAAAAGTCAATTGTAATACACTACAACAACAACAACAACATTTATTTATATAGCACATATTCATACAAACAGTAGCTCAAAGTGCTTTACATAATAAAGAATAGAAAAATAAAAAACACAATATGAAAACAAAATAAATCAGCATTAATTAACATCGAATAAGAGTAAGGTCCAATGGCCAGGGGGGACAGAAAAAACAAAATAAAAACTCCAGACGGCTGGAGAAAAAAAAATAAAATCTGTAGGGATTCCAGACCATGAGACCGCCCAGTCCCCTCTGGGCAATCTACCTAACATAAATGAAACAGTCCTCTTTGGATTTAGGGTTCTCACGGAAAGGCTTGATGATGATGGTCACGTAGAATTCTGCCTTTTAGTCCATCCATCATTGTTGGAGCATCATGAAGCTTTGAGTAGGTGGAGGTGGCGCAGGCCACCACGACAAAGAAACCGGAAAAAGAAACAGAAAAGAGAGTAGGGGTCAGTATGGATTGTAGAGCTACCCTGAATAGTTATTATGAGGAAATTGAACATACAGAGTATCAGGATTAAGTTAAATTAAGTTAAATTGAAGTTATAGAAAGGCCATGTTAAAGTAATATGTTTTCAGCAGTGTTTTAAAGTGCTCCACTGTATTAGCCTGGCGAATTCCTATTGGCAGGCTCTTCCGGATTTTAGGTGCATAACAGCAGAAGGCCGCCTCACCACTTCTTTTAGGTTTTGTTCTTGGAATTCTAAGGAGACACTCATTTGAGGATCTGAGGTTACGATTTGGAATATAAGGTGTCAGACACTCCGATATATAAGAAGGGGCGAGATTATTTAAGGCTTTATAAACCATAAGCAGAATTTTAAAGTCAATCCTGAATGACACAGGTAACCAGTGTAGTGACATCAGAACTGGAGAAATGTGTTTGGATTTTCTTTTCCTAGTTAGGATTCTAGCAGCTGCATTCTGCACTAGTTGCAAACGATTTATGTCTTTTTTGGGTAGTCCTGAGAGGAGTGCATTACAGTAATCTAGTCGACTGAAAACAAACGCGTGAACTAATTTCTCAGCATCTTTCAGTGATATAAGAGGTCTAACTTTACTTATGTTTCTTAAGTGAAAAAATGCTGTCCTAGTGATCTGATTAATATGCGATTTAAAATTCAGATTACAGTCAACAATTACCCCTAAGCTTTTTACCTCCGTCTTGACTTTTAATCCTAATGTATCCAGTTTATTTCTAATAGCCTCATTGTATCCATTATTGCCAATCACTAAGATTTCAGTTTTCTCTTTATTTAACTTGAGAAAGTTACTATTCATCCATTCTGAGATACAAGTCAGACATTGTGTTAGTGAATCAATAGAATCGGGGTCATCAGGTGCTACTGATAAATACAGCTGTGTGTCATCAGCATAGCTGTGGTAGCTCACGTTGTGCCCTGAGATAATCTGACCTAACGGAAGCATGTAGATTGAGAAGAGTAGCGGACCCAGGATAGAGCCTTGTGGAACACCAAATCGGATATCATGTGTCTTTGAGTTGTAATTACCACAACTAACAAAAAATTTTCTCCCTGTCAGGTAGGATTCAAACCAATTTAAGACACTGCCAGAGAGGCCCACCCATTGACTAAGGCGATTTCTAAGAATATTATGATCAATAGTGTCAAATGCAGCACTCAGATCTAAGAGGATGAGAACAGATATATGGCCTCCGTCTGCGTTCACTCGCAAATCATTTACTACTTTAACGAGTGCAGTTTCTGTGCTGTGATTTATTCTAAAACCCGACTGAAATTTATCAAGAATAGCATGTTTATTTAGGTGGTCATTTAACTGCATAATGACTGCTTTCTCCAGAACTTTGCTTAAGAAAGGCAGGTTAGAGATGGGTCTAAAATTTTCAAGGGCCGAGGGGTCAAGATTATGTTTCTTAAGAAGGGGTTTAACTACAGCAGTCTTAAGACAGTCTGGGAAGACCCCCGTATCTAATGACGAATTTACTATGTCCAGAACATTATCAATTAGCACGCCTGATACTTCTTTGAAAAGCCTTGTTGGTACTGGGTCAAGGACGCAGGTGGAGGATTTTAATTGAGATATTATTTTTTGTAAATCAGGTAAATCTATCCTAGTGAAAGAGTTTAATTTGTTTATAACAGAATGCTGGGGTTTAGGAGGATCCTTAGTGTTTGAGGGATATACTATGTTATTTCTAATATCATTAATTTTTTGATTGAAAAATACAGCGATAGCCTCACAGGTTTTATTGCAAGTACTTAGGAGGCATTCCTGTGAGTTACCTGGGTTTAGTAGGTGATCAATTGTAGAAAATAAGACTCTGGGATTACTAGCATTGTCATTTATAATCTTGGAGAAATAACAGCGTCTCTCAAGACGGACAGTGTTATTGTATTCTGTTATTTTGACTTTTAATATTTCATAGTGGATAGTTAGTTTAGTCTTCCTCCATTTACGTTCAGCTCTGCGGCATGTTCTCTTTAAGTCCGACACTCTTTGGGTCTTCCATGGTATAACAATACTAGAGGATTTTTTTACTGTCTTTTCAGGTGCAACTATGTCAACAGCAGCTCTCACTTTAGTATTAAATTTTTCCACCTTACTATTTACATTATCCTCGCTATTATAGTTGGCACTATAAACGGACTGATTGCTTAGAATGTTTGTAAGTTTTAAAGCTGCTGCTGAGTCAAAGAAGCGTTTTTTAACAATATGCTTCTCATGTGTGTTTTTTATCATTATTTCTATATTAAAAAGTAGAAGAAAATGGTCCGATAGACCAATATCAATGATCTGCTTTACATCAACTTTCAGTCCTTTAGTAATCACTAAGTCTAACGTATGACCTGCTTTATGTGTAGGCTGATTTACGAGCTGCCTCAAATCAAATGAATCCAGGAGGTTCATAAATTCTTTTACTTTTAGATCACACTGATTATCTATATGAAAATTAAAGTCGCCAACTATTAGGAGTGTGTCATAGTTAGTAATTAAAATTGACATTAAGTCAGAGAATTCCTCAATAAAAGACGCGTTGCATTTTGGAGGTCTATACACGGATAATACTAGAACTTGAGCATCTCCTTGGATAACAACGGCGAGATATTCAAAGGACTTGAACTTACCAAAACTGACATCTTTACATTTTAACCGGCTCGAGTAAATGTTAGCCAATCCGCCCCCCTTTTTCCCCTGGCGGTCTGCACGAGTAAAACTGTAATCCGGAGGCGCAGATTCGATTAAAACCGCCGCGCCGTTTGAGTTAAGCCACGTTTCACTTAGTGCAATAAAATCTATTTTTTTATCACTAATAAGATCGTTGATAAAAAACGTTTTGTTAGTTAAAGCTCTAACATTTAATAGTGCCATATTTAATGTTTCGGAGGTGCAGAGATGAATACTATGTGCGTTATTGATATTTGGAATAGGGACTAAGTTATTTTTATTAGCGCCGCTCTGTGTGTATTTTTTGTTTAATCTGTGATCTGTTTTAATAGTTTTGATACATTGTTCCTCTAAAATAGTAATTTTAATTAGATTATTGGAGTTTATGCCATATTTCCTAGATTTTCTACGTGCATTGAGACTGCTTATTACAGTATTAATGTCGTGGACTTTAACGGAAGATTCTATTAAACACTTATCATGTCCTAGCACAAACACTACTAGCACACAGACTTTTCCTGCTCAACAACTCAGTGGCTAAGCTATATTCTATATCGTCTCAAATCTTGTCTTAAAGGATATGTCCAAAACTTCTTTAAAAAGTCAATAATTTTAGAATAAGTAGTATGCTGGGCCTGTGATTGACTCTATTATAAATGTTTTTTTTTTATTTCTTAATAAAGGATTTTGTTTCCTTTTTTTCCTGTGACTTTCTACTATTTCTCTTTATTTTGAGTAGGGACTGAAACATTTTTTGTTTTGTTTTCTTTCTTTTCTTCTTTGTATTTCTATTGTTCCTTTGTTTTCATTGTAATTTGAAGTAAATGCTTGTATCTGCCGTGTTATTAGTATATGTTTGATTAGTAGAAAAAAAAGATAAATTAATTTTTAAGACTCAACTCCATTCTTGACCTGCAGCCCTGAGGCAGGCCAGCGGAGCTGGTATTAAGCCCACTAGAGTGAGGTCTTTTCAAAGCAGGCCTGGCCTGGTCTGGCTAGTGAAGCCTTTTGAAGGCCTTGCATTCCCTTGTTGTTAAGGTTCTAATCTAAAATCATAACATGCTGAAGTAACATAAGATATAATTAGTCACAGCACCTCGGAAATAACAAATATTTAGAGGCTACACCCCCTTAGGCCCTGACATCAGCAATAATGCTATAAAACTGTGACCAGACTTTATGATTAATGTGGGTAATGGCCGGGCATTCATTCCCGGCCAATACCCCCATGCCGCTAGATGGAGCCCTTCCGGTGGCATGGAGGTGCCCTGAATTCCAGCAGGGCATCATGGATATTGGAGTTTTCCTTCATAGCCCTGCTGGATACCATGGGGGCCACAAGGGGAAGCTGCAGGGAGGCTCAAAGACTTATATCTGCCCTATAACCTGGAAGTACGTCCTAGTCACATGGATAGAGGAAATGACGTGCTTCCGGGATGAAAAAGAAGAGTTTTGATCTGACCCGGAAGTGCTAGGAAATCACATGAACTGAGGCTTCAGTAGCACTTCTGGGTCATGGACTATAAAGGACTCTGGGGAATCCCAGACGGGTGAGCTGAGCTGGGTGGCAGGGTGGCAATGCGTCTGGGAGAGAAGGATTGATTATTGTTTATTGGAGAATTGATTTGTTTATGAGTATTGTGGAGAGGAGGGTGCTTTGTGCACTTTATTATTATAATAAGTTCCACTTTTGGACTTTTACCTGGTATCTGACGTATTGTCTGAGGGTTCAAGGGAGCGATAGCGGCCCTAATCTGTCACATTGGCGTAGTCGACAAGGGTTGTTTCTTTTTTATTTTTGAAAATGTCAAATGTACTTGCAATTTAAGTCTTTTGATTTCCTTTTTTTTCATATATTGTCTTAGGGCAATATACAGGGACGGTCCCCAAACCTTTTCCTGACTCACGAGTTGCTTTTCACGGGATACAATCCCACATTAAATAAAGATGAATTAATTAAAAAAAGTAGGGAGAACCAAAAACAGGTAAGAAGATGCAGCCATGGGTGATGCTCAGGATTATTCATGACTGTTCATGACTCTACATTAATGGATCCATCGTTTTCATTTCTGCATATGTTTTGTTCTTGCATTTGGTTTGGGCACACTTTGTAATATTTTAGCAGTTTACTGGAAATGTCAGTGCAGTACTATTTTAAAATCCTGTTTTACCTGTGCTATTATTTTGGGGTCTTTTTTTTAATGGCTGCAGCCATGTTTTTATAGAAATGATATCTGTTGTCAGTTGTGTGATGGAAAATATGACATCATCATGTGACCTCTATTTTAGGCACACAATATAAAATATCTATGGTGGATTCAAATTCAAAAAACAAACTTTACATTCTTTGTTAGTTTGGTGGAGAAGACTGTCTAGTTATGACCTTCTTCCAGGTGTGTTAGGACTTTGATGCTAAAATGTGCCTGCTTGTTTCATGTGCTTCCACTTTGGTTGCACCTTTTTGTTTAGACAGTAGAAGCTTTTCTTTCTGGATTGCTCTTAGTGTAGAGAAAACTAAAAGGTATTTCCACAAAAATGTCAATGTAGGACTTTCTTTTTTGCTGAAAATTAATTTCCAGGTCAATACATTCATCAAAATATTTCTACGATTGAAACAATGACACTGGTGGGTTTTAACTGAAACAGAAGGACCGCATTTCTCAGTCTCCAAGGGTAGTTCTGCTGAATCCTCAGAGCCAGGATGTGTAATTCCATTCTTACCAATTTACATTAAACCAGCACTTTGTTATGATTCTGATTCTTTTTTTATTTTTGTTCTAGCTTGTAAAGTGCTTAATTATATATGTTTTGTAACCTATGGGTTTCTTTTTGGTTAAAAATTATATTTTGTATGGTTACTTTTTCAATTTAACTATGTTAATTTTCATACTGTTTTGTTTATTCTTTGCACGTGTGACTCAAATCAGGATGGTAGAATTCAATATTTTAAACATATTCTCTGCTCTAACATGGACACAGCCCAGAATCCATTAGTTTCTGGCATATACGTTAACAAAAGCCGTTCCTTAAAGCCTGTGATTGTTGAAAATAAATGAGCTTGGTGTCAGTCTGCGTCTCCACAGTAAAGATTTTATTCAGAGTTAATGTCAGATGTACCATCTCCAGAGGAGAATTTCACTCTAATTACTTGGTTTTTATAATTAGAAATTCGGCATTTGAAACAATGTTTCGTCATCTGCATTAACAATTATTCTGCTAAATCTGGCTGTTAAAAAAAGACCAGAGTAGCAAGATTCTGGCATTTGACTTCCTAGACGCTCATTTTTCATACATGCACTCTGCTGCTGAATTAGTGATGCTGACTTGGTTTGGCCAAAACAAACCAAGACAACCTTATTTTCAGTTTAAATATGATAATTTTATATGGTATGTTATATGGGATTGCTAATTGTTTCTGCTAAATAAAACAACACTTACTTGCAACATAGCTAAGTCCAAAATCTTTTATCAAAGCAAGCTGTTCACTCTTAGATCAAAACACACTTCCTCACAGACAAGGTGTGGCTGGACTTGACCTGTAGAAATTTTTGGACGACCACTCCAACTCATATTTTCTGTATGAGACAAACATCACTTAAGAAATAGAAGCCAGCAGTTTTAAACACAGCAAAAAAGGTTGACAGTGCTTGATCTTATATTTGGCATAGTTAGAGAGCATGTGTGCCAGCATTTTAGAAGAGTTATGCTAACAATAAAATGTGGCCAGTGGGATAGAAATGCAATTGTTTTTGGCTAAATTCTTATATTTACTAAAACATCATAGTATGTACTTAGATGACATGGTATCTATTGGCTTACATATGATTTTTTTAAATTCAAATCAAAACCCTATTAGGGCCCAGAAAAGGATTTTATATCAAATATCACATTTACATCAAGAACAATTCTTTTTAGAAACGGACTTGTCCTTAAGGATTTTTGTTGCTGATTCCATCTGCACCCCAGTTAACCACTTCATCCAAGTCCACATGATTAAAAGTACAGTCTAAATATTTTCCCGTCCTTAGTCCCAATGGTTTGAATTATGGTTTCATATTCCTTTCCGGATGCAGCGCTTCCTACAGACATTTTTAACTAATCCATAAGGCTAACCAAGCAAGTCTAGTCATTAATAAACAAGAAAAACCAAAAGAGTACATGCTAAGAAAAGGCAGTAAGTTTAGAAATTACATCTCAGCCATATGTCTTTGACAAAACAACTTGGAAAGAAGAAAACATCCAAGCCAGACTTAATACATAATGAAATATCTTACTGGAGTGTTTTAACATTCAATTGTTTAAATGAAATCAAAAAATTTTTTGTGCTTCTCAAACAAATTTAAGTAACAAATGGACATAAAATATGAGCATACAACCCTGTTCTTAAAAAGTTGGGACATTGTGTAATACGTTAATAAAAACAGAAAGCGATGATTTGCAAATCATTTGAACTCACATTTAGATGAAAACAGAACAAAGAAAACATATCAAATTTTGAAACTGAGTAATTGTATTGTTTTATGAAAAGAATATGTTCATTTCCAATTTGATGCCAGTAACACTTTTCAAATAAGTTGGAACAGGGGCAGCAAAAGCCAACAAAAGAAGTTGTGTAATGCTAAATAAAACACCTGGTAGAACATCTGACATGTAAACAGGTTGACATAATTGGGTATAAAACGAGCATCCCGAAGAGGCACGGTCTGTCAGAAGTAAAGAAGAGGAGTGGTTCATTACTTCGCAAAGTAAAGTGACCGCACAGGCAAATAGTGCAACAATTTAAGAATAACGTTCCTCAATGTCAAATAGAAAAGAATCTCGGATTTCATTATCTGCAATATATAATCTCATTAAAAGATTCAGAGAATCCAGATAAATCTCTGCATGGAAGTGTCAAGGCTGAAAACATATATTGGATCACTGTGATCTTTAGACCCGCATTAAAAATAGACACAATTCTGTAATGGAAATCACTGTATGGGCTCAGGAACACTTCGGAAAAACACTATCTGTGAACATAGAACATTGCTTCATCCACAAATGCAAGCTAAAACTCTACCATGCACAGAAGAAACCATATACAGTATATTAACATTCAGAAACACGGCTGCCTTCTCCAGGCCTAAGCTCAATTAAGATGGACTGTGGTGAAGTGGAAAACTCTCCTGTGGTCTGACAGATTAAATTTGAAATGAAATTCTTTTTGGAAGATATTTAATGCTAGGCTAAATATGAGAGAGACCATTCAGCTTGTTATCAGCTCATAGTTCAAAAGTCAGCATTTGTGATGGTATGGGGGTGCGTTAGTACATATGGCATGGGTAGGTTGCACATCTGGGAAGGGACCATAAATGCTTAACAATACATATAGGTTTTGGAGCAATATATGCTGCCATCCAGGCAACATTTGCTTATTGTTGCAAGACAATGGCAATCCTCATTCTACATGTATTACAACATCATGGCTCCATAGTAAAAAGAGTCCAGGTGCCAAACTGGCCTTCTGTCCAGACCTGTCACCCATTGAGAATATTTGACACATTATGAAATAAAAAATATGGCAAGGGTGACCATGAACTGTTGAGCAGCTGAAATCCAATATCAGGCAAGAATTACAGCACAAGAGCAATTACTGAAACTACAGCAGTTGGTATCTTCAATTCTCAAATGTTTTCAGAGTGTTGTTTAAATAATAGGTGATGCAATACAGGGATAAACATGCCCTGTCCCACTTTTTTGAAATGTGTTGCTGACATCAAAATTAAAATGAGCATATATTTTTCAGTGTTCCCTTTGTACTATTTTCAATTTAATACAGGGTTTATATGATTGGCAAATTATTGGATTCTGTTTTAATGTACATTTTACACAGACTCTCGACTCTTTTGAAAACAGGATTGTACAGAGCAGTATAATTCCACTTTTTTCAATAAGGATATTACTGTTAGTTAAGATAAAACTACAAGCCAGCTATAGACTTGACGTATGCTATATTCTACCTGTGGAAATATTTAAATATATCAGAAAGATAAATAGTACATTATTTGTTCCCAGGGAAAGCTCAAGAAATATAGAACTGTTACAACAAACAACACCCCTTCAAATAAACAAGAATACATCCCAAAAATGTGTACATTTTCATTGAAAATTAAAATAAAAGTACAAAGGAATATTCCTGGTACCAAAACTAAGCCCCCATGGATTCCCTCATAGCCACCAACATTGGCTCCAACATCCCCATTCCATTCATTAACCAACTGCAATCACCGCCCAGATGATATATCCATCAACCTGTCCCAAAGCTCATTTTTTCCATCACTTCTGCTAACCTATTGGGCATAAACTAACAGAATATTCACTAGAACTTTCGGGAACAAATATCTTACCAATTATAACATGCTCACTGTCCCTCTTCAGTTCCACTACTTTGCCTACCCATTTTTATGGTACAAGTACACCCACCCCAGAAAAATATATACCTTCTACTGTTCTCACTATGCATTCTCACACCTTTACCTTTCCTTCTTGTCTACTATATACAGTGCATCTGGAAAGTATTCAAAGCGCATCACTTTTTCCAAATTTTGTTATGTTACAGCCTTATTCCAAAATGGATTAAATTCATTTTTTTCTTCAGAATTCTACACACAACACCCCATAATGACAACATGAAAAACGTTTACTTGAGGTTTTTGCAAATTTATTAAAAATAAAAAAAATGAGAAATCACATGTACATAAGTATTCACAGCCTTTGCTCAATACTTTGTCGATGCACTTTTGGCAGTAATTACAGCCTCAAGTCTTTTTGAATATAATGCCACAAGCTTGGCACACCTATCCTTGGGCCAGTTTCGCCCATTCCTCTTTGCAGCACCTCTCAGACTCCATCAGGTTGGATGGGAAGCGTCTGTGCACAGCCATTTTAAGATCTCTCCAGAGATATTCAATCGGATTCAAGTCTGGGCTCTGGCTGGGCCACTCAAGGACATTCACAGAGTTGTCCTGAACCCACTCCTTTCATATCTTGGCTGTGTGCTTAGGGTCGTTGTCCTGCTGAAAGATGAACCGTCTCCCCAGTCTGAGGTCAAGAGCGCTCTGGAGCAGGTTTTCATCCAGGATATCACTATACACTGCTGCAGTCATCTTTCCCTTTATCCTAAATAGTCTCCCAGTTCCTGCTGCTGAAAAACATCCCCACAGCATGATGCTGCCACCACCATGCTTCACTGTAGGGATGGTATTGGCCTGGTGATGAGCGGTGCCTGGTTTCCTTCAAATGTGGCACCTGGCATTCACACCAAAGAGTTCAATCTTTGTCTCATCAGACCAGAGAATTTTGTTTCTCATGGTCTGAGAGTCCTTCAGGTGCCTTTTGGCAAACTCCAGGAGGGCTGCCATGTGCCTTTTACTAAGGAGTGGCTTCCGTCTGGCCACTCTACCATACAGGCCTGATTGGTGGATTGCTGCAGAGATGGTTGTCCTTCTGGAAGGTTCTCCTCTCTCCACAGAGGACCTCTGGAGCTCTGACAGAGTGACCATTGGGTTCTTGGTCACCTCCCTGACTAAGGCCCTTCACCCCCAATCGCTCAGTTTAGATGGCCGGCCAGCTCTAGGAAGAGTCCTGGTGGTTTCGAACTTCTTCCACTTACGGATGATGGAGGCCACTGTGCTCACTGGGACCTTCAAAGCAGCAGAAACTTTTCTGTAACCTTCCCCAGATTTGTGCATCAAGACAATCCTGTCTCGGATGTCTACAGGCAATTCCTTTGACTTCATGCTTGGTTTGTGCTCTGACGTGAAATGTCAACTGTGGGACCTTATATAGACAGGTGTGTGCATTTCCAAATTATGTCCAATCAACTGAATTTACCACAGGTGGACTCCAATTAAGCTGCAGAAACATCTCAGGGATGATCAAGGGAAACAGGATGCACCTGAGCTCAATTTTGAGCTTCATGGCAAAGGCTGTGAATACTTATGTACATGTGCTTTCTCAATTTTTTTATTTTTAATAAATTTGCAAAAACCTCAAGTAAACTTTTTTTACGTTGTCATTATGGGGTGTTGTGTGTAGAATTCTGAGGAAAAAAATGAATTTAATTCATTTTGGAATAAGGCTGTAACATAACAAAATGTGGAAAAAGTGATGCGCTGTGAATACTTTCCGGATGCACTGTACAGTAATTCCTCGCTACTTCGCGGTTCACTTTTCGCGGATTCACGACTTTGCGGGTTTTTAAATAAAGTAGTAGTATTTCCTAGTCTAAGAACAAGAAAACAAGTTCAGTGACTAAGTGAGTTGTAACACGGGCTGTGATTGGTACATGGGAGGGAGACGACAAATCACAGCTTCCCGTTTTCTAATCGGGCCCGTGATTGGTGCTTTGACTGTAAAACATTGAACAACACTGAGAAAACCTTGAACAACAGAGAAAACTAACACTACAATAGTTTGCGCTATAGCGCTACCAACCGCTGGCTAAAAGCACTTTTTTTAATGAGTTTTAAGCATTTGAAAAAATCCGTAATTTAATAAACCACCAAGAAAAATAATATTGCAACAATGCACGCTACGAACCAATCGCTGGAAACAGAAGTGAAAACAAAATCAAGCCCAGTGCATTCTTTAACTGCCTTCCTACCTTAATGCGTCCAGCTCTCTCTCGCGCTGCCTGTGTGTCTGCGCGCTGCCTCTGTGTGTGTGTGTCTGCGCGCTGCCTCTGTGTGTGTGTGTGTCTGCCCATATGCCCAGATCCCACAGCATCTCCCCTTGTCTCTCTGTCGCGGCCATTTCGCTTCAAGCTTTCTCGCTGAGCGGTTTACTTTACACTGTACTGTGTGTGATTTTTTTGTGGTTTCTTTGTGTTGAACTTCGCTTCAATTTTCACCCCCTGCAATGGCTCCCAAACGTGCTCCTTCTTCCAAGGTTGGTGCTGAGCCTAAACGCCAACGAAGAATGATGATGATCGCTGAGAAGGTGAAACTTCTGGATTTGTTGAAGGAAGGGAGAGCGTTCGCGGCTGTGGCTGCAGAGTGGCTAAGGATCTGCAAGAGCGGTCACAGGAATGGGACAACGATATGGTTCGATCGGTCCAATTTTGCAACAAGGTCGACGACGTCATGACCACCTACAAGCTGCTCTTCAACCGGAAAAAGAAGCAGCGGCAGCAACTGCCGATCACAATGTTTTTGCAGCCTCGCAAAAAAGAGCCAGTTCCGACTACTACTACGATACATCTTCGGAAACCGTGGAAGAGGTGCCCCAGGAAATGGCACCGCCGTCTGAAGAGACGTAAAATACAGTCATCGGCTGCGCAGTAAAAGTCATCATCACCTTCATCGTCATCATTTTTACTGCACAGCATATTCATCACCATCATCACGTCATATATAGGTACATGTACTTCGCTATACAGTAACTGTAAACTTATCTACCGATTTCATATTGCTTAACAGGGTGGGTTGTAAACAGTACAGGGAGGGTTTAAAAACGTCCAAATACACGTTAAATCTATACTAATAAACGGCAAAGCCCTCACTCACTCACTCACTCACTCACTCACTGACTGACTCATCACTAATTCTCCAACTTCCCGTGTAGGTAGAAGGCTGAAATTTGGCAGGCTTATTCCTTACAGCTTCCTTACAAAAGTTGGGCAGGTTTCATTTCGAAATTCTACGCGTAATGGTCATAACTGGAAGCTGTTTTTCTCCATTTACTGTAATGGAGTTCAGCTGGAGGGGCGGAGTTCATATGACATCATCACGCCTCTCACGTAATCACGCATTACGTAGAAAGCCAGGAAGAGCTGCAAAACGCGCTTTAGAAAACATGCATTATATAATTAAGAAGGCAGCGAAACAATTAGAAGCGAGCGAGTGACATATA
>JANRMT010062791.1:19472175-19500278 GCA_026402145.1 Polypterus bichir lapradei
TATATATATGTTTATATATGTGTGTGTGTGTGAGTGTATATATATATATGCCAGCAACACTCATGACAATGACAAAACAATTATATTGTCAATCATGTTACGTTATTATTAAAATGTTTCCTTTTCTTTTTAGTTCTCTGCTGCCAAACGCGGGTATTTTGCTATATATATATATATATATATATATATATATATATATATATATATATAATATAGAGAGAGAGAGAGAGAGATGACAGCAACACTCATATCAATGACAAAACAATTACATTAACAATCATGTTACGTTATTTTTAAAATATTTCCTTTTCTTTTTCATAACTTCTTTAACACACTACTTCTCCGCTGCGAAGCGCGGGTATTCTGCTAGTAATTAAATAAATATGGTGTCCATACTTCGCGGAAATTCAGTTATTGTGGCCAGTCTTGGAACCTATCTCCCGCGATAAACGAGGGATTACTGTATAACACAAATGTACCTTCTCTTTCTGTTCAGTAATTGCATCACGTCACTTAATTTTGCAGTCATAACCCCAAAATTTTGAGATCTAATCCTTATACCTTTTTCAATACCTCACTTTCACTTTCCTTGCCACAAATCCAACTTCCCTATAGTGGTTCAGGTCTAGGACCACCACAAATTGAGTTTCCCTGTATGTTGGGTTCACAACTTTCTGTTTGATTTAGGCAGGTAGGTCTTACCACATACTTGATTTGTAACTCTCATCTTTGTACGTCACCATGAGAGCTCTGGACCAGAAATCTGTAATGGTGGATGCCCTTCCTGACATCAACCTCTTCAGTTATGTTTTCGGAAATGAAGGTGGGAAAGTGACCTTATTCTAACTTAAGGTACAGGATTAGAATGAGTCAATGTGTATCCTCATTGTGTAAAAAGGGAGAGGAAGGCCTTGGAAGGGAGTAGATTTTCCTTTATTTTGTTTGCTGTTTTTTATTTTTATTTTATGCCCATGTTGCCTATACCTAAATCTGCTACTGAGTATTGTAAAATTTATAATTTACCAGAAGTACAATGCAGTACTTCTTGTAAATACATTTTATAGGATTATGGTCAATCCCTATTTGTTCCACTGTGGTCTTTTCTTCATTTTTCACTTTTACATTCCTTGAAATTATTTATTATTTAATTGAATTAATATTTTAAATAATGTGTAAAAGTAACATTCAGAATTTTATTGTCTATTCGACACTGATTTACTTGTAAAGATTGTTCAATGTCTAAAAAAATAAAAAAACAGCCCACTTACAGTATGTCTAGTTTGAATTATATTAAGATAATGGAAAACCTGATTCTACAGTATATTCCAAAACACAGTGCCCTTCCCAATAAGCAAGAGAGCTGTTGTATGTGTAGTTTTATGTTGTATTTAAGTAATTTTTTATACTTTCTAATGTTGAAAAATATCTTGCAGTAGAGGATGAATTTGTTTCTAATCATTAATCATCTAATCATTGTAATTGTTCTCTTCCCAGTCACAGCCCCTACATGAATTCTTACATCTCCAAGTCATCTCCTGATTCTGAATCCTCTCAAAATAGTTGTTACCTTGCGCAAGTAGTACAGATAATGAGTGGAATGGTAAGACTCTTAGTAAGCCTCAAAGACCTAGGCAGCCACCCCATCTCCTAATAGTTTTACCTAAACTTACTGATTTCTGCAAACGTCTTGAAAATGCACAATAAACACTTTACCGGATGTAACAGAAGAACTACAGTATGTAACTAAATGAGTGCTTTTTTGTATACACTATTTGTAGTTTTTATTACCAGAGGCTAATATTATAACTAGTTCACTGGAACTGCTTAGTCTTGAACATATACAGTATATACACAATTGCCCATGAGTAAAATATTCCTACTGTAGATCGATTCCTGCTCTTCCCACTGACTGAATTTGGCTTTTGCTGATGATGGATGCAAAACACAGTTTTACAGGAAACTGTTTGATTTGTTATGGTTATTAGTAGCTATAATGGAAATTTTTCATATTTATATCCACCTGTCTTACAGATGGGATAGGATAGGATCCAGCTTCCCCAAAATTCTGTTCGGGATAAATCAGGTTTAGAAAATGGATGGATGGATTGTTATTATCTGTTAAAGATTTTCATTTGTTTACACTGTTTACTCAAACATTGCTTTTTGTGTTTTTCATCAGTTGTATGTAACAGCGTCATTTGTTTTTGTTTGCAATTCCCATAGCCAGATAAAAAGTTTGTAACACTAACAAAATGTTTTAACACATTACAAAAAGCAATAACGTTTACTGGCTACACATTTAGGCGACCCATGCAATGAAATAATTGTCTGAAATACTGGTATGTCAAAAAATAAATGTAATTTGAAAATTATGCTGTAATTGCAAAGGATTGACGCTGATGCAATACAACAACTCACAGGCTTACAGGTTTTTCGAACACGCAAATTGTAGTGCTCTGCCATTAGTTTAGATGAAGCCAAAGATGCTTTGATGCGAGATTGGACCATTGTTAAACAATCAACCATAGTGAGATTTCTTTGGGCAGAGGGAATGAAACCTGCTGAAATTCATTAAATTCATCTCCTCTTGTATTTCCCTCTCTTTCCCTGATGCACCTTGAGTGTGTAACCACATCTTATTTCAGCTTCAGTGAACCTTCCTTCTTCCACTTAAGAAGTCAGGCTACATATCATGTTGTCTCTTCCCCCTTGTTACATCACATCTGCTTATTTACTTGTATGTTCACACTGTTAGCAAGTGGTATTGCTATGCTGGTGGAGTTCAACTGGCAGCCATACTTGTCTACATGAAGGAGAAGAGAAAGACAGGGTGCCTTAAAATAGCCCACTCGCTACAACATTATTAGTAACAAATATAATGTCACCAAATTTCAATCAAATTAATGAAAATGTCTTTGAGATTTTAAGGTATTTATCTTTTTTATTTTAGGTTTTTTACCACTAAACATTGATAGATTGTGTTGTTTACTAATTATTTTACTATTGTATTTTATGTTAAGAATATTCCACACTACACCATGCCATTTATCAAGACTGCTTAATCCTGCAGGGGATTAGAGTTATATGTAGTTTTGTATACATTATACTATATGCCCCTGTCTTCTATAGGTGGAGCCCAAGGTGGTGGGGCCTCCTGATTATGCACCTGAGTGACTGCACTCAGAGGTATAAATGGAGATTTGCCATTGATTTAGTTAAATTTCTGCATGCTTGGTTTATGATTTCAATTTTGGATCTCCTGGCTTTTGATCCCTGCATTTTATTTAGAAGGTGTTATTTTTGATTATCATGTTTTTGTTTGCTTTTTCCATTTTTTTCTGCATTCTGCCTTTTGTTATTCACTTTTTTGACACATTACTAAATATTCAAGTAACATTTTCGCTTGGCCAGAATTTTTTTTTTGGCTTTACCATCTCTCCTTTTTGTTGTTGAGGGCATTTGAATGTTTTTTTTTTTTTTTTTTTTAAACTTTAGCCTCATTTTTGGACACAGGCAGGCCTGATAGCTTATTTTTTTGAGTTTGGGGCTATGCAGACTGGGGACAAGGTCCTTCAAGTGGGCTCAGACCAGGAATAATGGATGGTTTGGCTTTTCGAGGCCTGTTCCTACGTATTGTACCTTTTTGTGGTGGATATCACAAAATAATTAAAAGGATGATTGAATGAATAGATACATCTGCATGAGTGTTATAAATTAGCCAGGATTCCTCCTGTGACTGAAGTTCAAATTCTTGTTTTGTATCTTTGGCATACATTTTTCATGAATCTGCATATGTTCATGTTGCTTTTGTTTATGATTTGTATTATTCTTTATGTTTTATGTATTTGACTTAATGCCTCTGTTATGTACCTTATGTTTTCTGGGTTTTCATGGTTGTAGAGAGTGATATCCTATCCCAGATGTACCGTATTGGGTTCTAGACAGGAATCTAGATGAGATATCAGTCTATCACTGGGCATTCCCACATACTGTGCAGCCATATTCACAAAGCCAATTTAAAATCACAGTTATCTTAATACACTTGATTTTGGAATGTGGATGACAAACCAAAGTGTCCAGAGAAAAACACATATAAGCAAAGGGACAATGTGCAGACTCCACTGCACAAATAGCGATCATCTCATCCATCACAAAACAATAGGCAAGATTTTTCTTCAATACCATAGATAGTCATTTACCATTTCTACAGTCTAAAGTGGTAAAACACAACTCTCCTAATGTTTTTCACACTCTCCTCTGTCTAACCAAATATCTTTGACACTTGCTACTTTTTAAGCATAGTACAAATTAAATCAACCATATCTGTTAAAATTGTATTTGTCAAATATCATCTAAGTGAACCTTGACTTCATGGTGTGCACAGCGTAGTGATGGATGCTACAGGTAGTGAAGAAATCTAATCCAGATTAGAAGAGTGAGTAAATTTGAGAGAATCACTCTTCAGAGGGCGATGCTCTCTGAAATATGAATTCACACACACAGCTGGAATGCACTCAGTATCGTATATCTTTTTACTTCTTGATCTTATGACAGATGTGCATACCGTCACAGCAGCTGCACTATGTGGATTACATTTCATTGTTTTTTGTGTAAAGGAAATGAAGATGCCATTTTCTGCCTGGATGCTTATTTTATCATCAGATCACACTCTACTCATGACTGTGATATTGGATATATGAAGTTCAAAAATATTATTTTTGTCATTTTTTGCACTGTATATTAAATACAGCTTAAACAGACATATCAAAACCTATCACTGTACAAAGTATGTACTGAAAGCCACTAGCTTGTCTCAATTCATGTATTAAATCTCAGGACAACATTATTTGTTACATAATGTGCATTTCTAAGCAGTGTTTTCACATATCTTTAACAAATTTAATTTACTATGTGACTTTCACATTGCCATTGTGAAAAGCAACGAATCACTATGGAAGTCAATTAGCAATTTAAGTTTTCAGCCACTTTATACTTGTCAAGATCATGGGAATTGGCCAGAGGAGTGGATATAAGTTTTTGGTGGGATATCAGTTTGTCAATTAATTAATTATCAAATATGATTAACTGAATTAAAAAAATACTGTTTTCAGGATACAACAGCATATTATAATGCACACACCAACCAGAGGAAACAGTATTTTATGCAATGCTGTTTTAGGCAGTTGCTTACAAATATTTTACTGCTAAATATCTCTAGAATCCTTAAATATCCTTAAACAACAGAAATGAAACAACTCCACCACAATGGTGTGATGAATGTAATCTTTAACAAACTTTTTTTTTTTTTTCAGAATTACTCTATTCATGTTCATGTTGGACTGGCTGCCATCTTGTCCCGGGACTGTACTTGCTTTGTGCCTTATGCTTGATAAGATAGGCCCCTTTGACCCTGCTCAGGATTAAGCCGGCTTGGTAAGTGGTATAACATGGTATGCTATGGTAGGGTGCTATTCATGTTAAAACTAATATCTATGCTGATTAGTATTTTAAAATAATAGATCTGACTAAGCTACCTTACCTTATACAATTAGTTTTCACATCCTCTTCAAATTCTTTAGATGTGTTGTTCAGATGTGTGCAGCCTATAACGTAATCGTGTGTACATTGAAACTCATTATGAGTCATACTATACTTTATAGCACATTACTAAGAAATCAGTCTCACCATTTACTGATAGAATCTTCAGATGTCAATGGAATTTTTGTATGAATTGTAGACCTCTAGATGAGTCGAGAGGCACAGTGATTGGAGCTGCTTTTCCATAACTCCACAAACTGCTCCAGTCATTATCTATGCAGAGATTGCCTTTTCTCCCTGCGATGGATTAAATCCCGTCCCACATATAGACATGCTAATTAGGCTAATTGGCTTACTATGGGAAAAGTGTGGCTGAAGTAGAGTGTGTTCTGTGATAAACTGGTGTCCCATCAAGGTTGCTTCACAACCCTTTGCCAGATGCTATAAGGATAGGCACCAGCTCCATGAAACTCTACAATGGAAGACACAGGTTCAAAAACAGGATGGACAGGTGGATTGATGTGTAGGTGCTACAATGTGTAACTACAAGCTTATCTCAAGATGAAGCATTGTATAATTTAATAATAATCAAGAAATTAGTGTAATGAAAGACTCTAGAGCTAGGGCAGTATATTGGAGAATGGATATTGCTTATAACATCTTTCCATGCATACATTTTTAACTCACCTTTCCCATCTTTTGTTGCTGACTTTTGGGATACTGTAAGGCAAGGTCCAGGAGTGGACCACAGACTGACATGTGACAGCTTGATTAACAGAGCACATCTAAACTGTGAGTCCAAAAGCTCCCTGCTTCAAATTGTAGCGGGGCTACATAGTAGTAATAGTGTTGTTTGTGTTCGTACCACGTGCGTCTTGTTTCCATCGTCCCGTTTACTGTTTATGTGTGTCAGTGAATGCCGTCCCCGTAAAGGGGGGCGGATGATGGAAGGAGACCGCAGCCCCAAACCTGGAAAATACCAGTTGTTAATCAATCAATTACATTCGTCACCGGACTATAAAAACAATCAAGAGGGAGCGAAGAAAAAAAGGAGAAAGTAGGAGAGAGAGAGAGAGAGAGAGAGAGAGAGAGAAAGAGAGAGAGAGAGAGAGAGAGACACTGAGAGAGACACTGACTGACACTGACTTAGACTTTCATTATACGACCACGAACCACCTGTACCTGCTGTATTCCACATCGCGCATTTCCATCCAGTTTGTTTTTCATTCCGCCGGACTTACTCCAACACCCTCATCACGAGAGACCCCGGGGTCGGATCATTTTCCACCACCGCCGAGGATACATGGTGAGGCTGTTCCATTTTGTTCCGGGAATTACAAACACTCCATATATCGGTTAACCAGTCATCTGCATTCAGGACAATTGTTACTCAGACTCAAGTTCAAGACCGTTCAATTCCGTGTCTCATTCATTTTTTTGGTATTTGTGTTTTTTTGTTATATGTTACAAGGGCAAGGGAGGGGTTGTTATATTCATATAGGGATTTGTCACGGTGTTGCTTTGGTGGAGGGATATTTATAATTTGTTTAGCTTTTCTGTTTCATTTAATACAATTTATCAGTTTAAGTTTACATATCTGCTTTTCTTTTGTGCTTATTTACATCGTCAATTGTGGGGGAAAGGTTTAATTTGTTAAAGGTACGGCTTGATTAGATTCAACCTCAGCAATTAATCCAGGCCACAGGTCTTGTAGGTGTAGCTGCCGGCCGGGTAAGGGGTCGGCCGTTACAAAACTACCATTTCTGCTAGGTACAACATAATTGTACACATATTGCATGTTATTAGTAGCCAGTTTAGCTAGATCAGTAAAAGAAATTAAAAACACTATGTATCTTCATTATATAGTTTTAGTCACAGAAACACAACAAATAAAGATAAACAAATTAATAATATTAAAAACAGAACTAAAAACATTTAAAAGAGGTTGATTTCTATTAAAGAAAATTTATCAGTAAAAGACAATCCCTTTCTCTCCAAATAGACCTGAACAGGGCACTTACCTGTGGCTAAAGATTCAAACAATGAAACATTGACATTAACTGCAATGATGCCGTGTATCATTCACCACTGCTATTAAGTCCTCTTATTCAATAATGAAAATGTAAACTCTCCCAAACTAGCATGATCACCTTACTCTGCCTACCATAAGTTTTCTTCTCAAACTTGAATCTCACATTTAACCTGCTAACACCAGTGACATACCAGAATGTAGAATGTAATAACCACTCATCTCCAAAACCTCCTTGACAACACTCTTTTGTGCAAGCATACCTGCAAACCCTCTATGACACTGGGTCCCAAAACTCTCCAGAACAAATGGTAAAATACAAACATATGACTGTCAATACCAAATAAAATGTCCCTCTATATAAACTCTTCATTGCAACTGTACATTTGTTAAAAGGTTATATATATACCCTTCTCTAGTCTAGCCTGTAATTCACCAGCAATTTTTGACAAACCATTAGAAAAACAGAATTTTCATCAGCTTATACTGACAAATCTTCAAGAAGAGATGCAAACAAGTTACGTGGCAACATGTGTCATTAATTGTATTCTGAGTAACTGATAAAAGCTAAAAGTTTGTCAATCCTATCACAAATGGAACACAAACTAAGCAATGCAACATTATGCTATCAAATTTTCTGTAAAACTTAATTAAAAATGAAACAAAAACATATAAACAGTTAAAGATTGTGTTTCAAGATGAGTTTTTGTCCCTGGATCTAATTTTTTGTTGTTGGCTCAAGACCTTCTCTGATTTGAAACTGACAAAATTTGGATCTTAATTCACTTGAATTATCTATTTATTTCCTGGTCTGCAACCACATTCCAGTGCTTCTACAGCTGTCAAGTTCACCAGATCTGCAACAGTTGGACGCGTTTTCCAATTCCATAGGTTTTCAGAATCATCTACAATGATTGAAAACTTCCAAAACACCATTACTGATCTAATGATGAAAATCATTTAAGAAAATGTCCATGAATGGTGTTGGAAGGACTAATGGAGATAATGTGTTGTTTCTCAAGAAAGCTATTTTATATAAGACGGAGAGCATGTTATCATTTTTACAATAAAATTCTATCTCATTAACTTCATGGCATTTTTCACATAATTAAAAAGGAGAATCATTTCAAAGCTTAGTATTAAAAACAAATGTTAAATGTCATGCAGTAAGTTGGAAATAGTAACATCACTTACAACTAATGAATAATTAGATAAACCTGTGGGTTTTTAATGATAAAAAAAATAGCCCATGCAGCATTTGAAGGAGATTTGCGGAAGTCTTGAGAGATGAATATTTTAACAAGCTGGCACCTGCCCAATTTTATTCTACAGAGATTAAAAATTCTTTCTGACTGTTTGAATAGGCAGCTCTTTTAGTGGTTAAAAGACTGACCCATGGACTTTTGAGCATTCTTCTCATTTGCAATGCTCTCTGTATTTTGGCTGGACTCAGTCCAAACATTACACCTGTGTGTTAGCTTAACAATATATTGTAGTAATAAAACATGTTCTTCTGTTGTTTGATTTGGACCTTGTGCTGAGCACATCTGAAAATACATCTGTAGTGCGTTCTTTAAGCGGCAAAGGAACATGACGCTAAACAAAATACGAAATGAAATATCAGTGTGAAGTATTAACATTAAAATACATCGTTAAGGAATTAAGAATTAAATAGGCCAATTAGAATTCAGTGAGTGCACACAAAAGAGTCACTTGAGAAATGTAATAAGATGATTCTTTTAGTTTTCTTGAAGATTCTTTTATTCCTAAAAGTATAAAAAAATCAAAACTTGTTAGTTCTGGAAACAACTGCAAATCTTCCATTTGGTGTCTTTTGGAAGAGATACAAATTTTTACAAGTCCAAGGCGAAAAAAAGGTCTAGGCATTTTATGTATGCACTATATTTTTTGTTTAATATTCCTTACTTGTACTGTGCATATCTCATAGGACATTACTGTGGTTTCTTAAGGCCAAATGAGCAGCCACACAGGGTCATTATGAGATCTGCTTAAGCACGCACAGGCAGTCATGGATCCATTTCCATCTTTAGGGGGGTGAGAGCAGGTCAGAATTGTGTTCTGTTGACATCTTCTGATAGCAAAGGTTTTGGATTTATTATTTTTGTTATTAAAATATGTCATGATACACTCAAAATGTTGCCAGATGTGAATCTCAATATACTTATTCAAGTTCCAATGATTTTTCTATTAGATAGATAGATAGAACTTCTTAAGGCTGTTTTAACACAGTTTAGTTACTATTTTACAAATATACTGTTCATAATAACGCATATCCAAAAATAACACTAACAAATCCACTGAATATAAAAATGTACCTGCAAGTTAACATACTTATGAAGAGTTTTATCGGTCTACTAGAGATTTTGATATACAGTTATTAATGTGGAACATCTTCTTAGGCATTTTTACAACTGTGTTTTGTAAGTTTTTCTTCAATGATTCACTTTCCCTTCCCTTTTTTAGAACCTACTTCATCAAGAATACAGTCTAGGATTGGCAGAACCTATCCTAAATGTTATGTGCATGAAGCAGAACCTGACGATTTTTATGAGCTTAGTTAAAACACCATGAGATGAAAATAGAAAGGACTAAACATTAGGATTGTCAGAAGAAACTAGGGTCTTTACTGGAAAAATCACTAGCACCAAAGCATCTTACATTAGAAGAGCAAGAGAGGATCAAGAATTTAACAGCAAAGTGAATGTCAAAACTGAAAGGAAATCTAACAGTGATCTCCTGGAAACCAACCATGCTGAAATTTCTTTTTCAATACAGTTTCATCCACCAAAGGATCACAAACTTGCCACCATATTTATGGTGGCTCTGAGGCTAGGGATCTGCACTGGCAATCGGAAGGTTGCCGGTTTGAATCCCGTAAATGCCAAATAGGGACTCTGCTCTGTTGGGCCCTTCCTTGAGCAAGGCCCTTAACCTGCAATTCCTGAGCGCTTTGAGTAGTGAGAAAAGCGCTATATAAATGCAAAGAATTATTATTATTACTGAAATGGGTACTGACATCACTGACAGTGGTCATTGTCTTCATGTTGGAAATTCAGAAAACAGCAAATATGGTCATAAATGGCAATGGTGTTCATATATCACATGTAATCAGTCTGCAATTGCAGATCTCACCTTAGACACTTGTTTACTCATTGAATGTACAAACTTGACATAGAAAGTGTTTCATCCAGTAAACTAACTGTGGTCAAAGTGTTTTGAAAGAGCAATTTTTATAATTCTTTTTAACATGTTCCACTCAATTTTTTTCTTTCTTCCTAATAAACATAACATACAACTCATAATCCTTGGTGAAAGTATTAAATGCTCACCAAGATGTAAAAATTTCTTCTGTCTGTCAGACTATCCTCAGTACTTTATTCATTCCTTTGTTCTTCATTTGTTTATTTTGGCATAGATTGGAAAGACCTTGGGCCTCATGTATAAATGGTGCGTACGCACAGAAATGTTGCGTAAGAACATTTCCACGTTCAAATCGCGATGTATAAAACCTACACTTGGCATAAAGCCACGCACAGTTCCACGGTACCTCATACCCTGTCGTATGCAAGTTCTCCGCTTGGTTTTGCAGTCTGGCGGCACCCAACGTCAAAGCACTGCTACTGTCCCTGTGTGGTTATTCTTTCTTTTCCTGACGCGGCTTTATAAATACACTGAAATTAACCGCATTTTGTTTATTAGTGTAATGCATCTGATTGTAATTAACTTGTAACAATATAATGGTCCAGGGAATAGCCATAGTATTCCAAATACCATAACTGCTTTAGTTACCGCACAATTAGAAAACTGCTGGAGCAAAGCAGTTCAATGTCAAAAATCTATCGGGCAACGTGGCCAACGCTCGTCCTTTTATTTGACCCTCACCACAAGTCCCAGCTCAGCATTAAACTACAAGCCATATCACAAAATAAAGAAGAGGCAAATGAATAACACATATATATTTTACATATAAAAAAACAAACAAAACAAGTACATAGCAATCGAAACCACCCCTCCCGGTTTAGGAGCACGATGTTCATGAATAGGAGAAACTAGTTTGTCCAAATAGGTTTACTGTCCTTACTGTTTAGGGCAAAGAGAAATCCTACCAGAATACGCTGGCCGTCGAGCCGATAACAAAAAAGTTCAGTCCTACTGGTCCAAGGAATATTCAACGAAACCAAAGAAAAAAAGAGTCCGTCTTCAGAGACGCATCTCCCTTGTGTCGCTGAGTGAACACAAAAAAAACTTTTTCCAGCAGATATCTTACTTGGCGCTACCTCGTCTCTTCTCTTTGCTCCACCACAAGGTGTCTCTCTCTCTCCCCTTCTTTTCCGGTTTTTAAGTCTTCAGCACCAACTGCCCTGACTGTGTTATGACCTCCCCCTTAAAGGTGTATTTACAGTGTCCACTTTCCCTGCAATGTACCCTAAGAAGCAGCAAACTGCCCACGGAATAATAACACATGTGGCATCTGCTACAAAGTAATGAAAAGTTAACATGCAGCTTTTGGACATGATCAGTGTGTTCAAGGAAAGCACTGCAAGTTCTACAAAGAATATGTTGGGATGCCAGTCTGGTCACCCTTGGTTAATTCTATCAGCAAAAAGTAAAGAAAAAGGGCTGCAATGGACACCAATACAAGAATTTAAAAAATCAAAGAAGACAGCCATGACAGTAGGCAATTGTTTAGTTCTGGTCAGGGTGAAAGGAGCTTTGTCCTGCAGTGCGTTCTATTTGAGACTGAACTCTTCTTTACAACAACTGTGGGCTTTATAGGTGGGGGACAGGAAGGGGCAGAGTCAATTACTCTTATTGGGCATCTTCTCTGTTCAGCGAAGCAAACAAAAGGTTAGTGCAAGCATCCCTTCTTGACCTGAGGTGGTAGCACCTACCTAAGATGAGCCTGGAGAGTGATCCATAGACATACGTATATGCATGACGTCAGATGTGATGTCCAGAACCTATTACATTTGAGGCTTAGAGCTTTGAATTTAATAACTAAGAAAATTAACTTAGTAAAATTGTTTTTCTCAAATAACCAACAGCTTTTGCTTTAGGAAATGGAAGGGGGAAAACAGTTTACTTTTAAGATTAAGACGTGCATACAAAACCACCTCTGCCAAGTATACTGTTGGCAACTGCATAGTTACTGGGTAGAAGATGTGAGCTACAATATTGAAATGCTGGATCACTTCTCAACAGGACAAAAATAATGAAATAGTCTGTTTGATATTTGGCTAAAATAAATAATTCACAAAACAACACTCACGACACAGAGAAAACCCAACTGGTTTTCAATGTATCAAATGGAAATACAGCTAAATTATCTGATGAACAGGGAGTTGTGTGTCTTCTGACCAAACATTTAGAGTCCACAAATGCAGAAGTCTCCCCAAAATCATACATGTCAAATCTGGAATAACTGGTTCAATATTGCCTTTTTTACCTACCAAATTTTCCTCCATTACTACAATTAAATGGATGTGCATCTAAAACACACATTTTGAATTTTAAACACTATTAATAAAGATGTAAGCATGCATCTAGGTATTTTCTCCATATACTAAGAACAGTAAGTACTTTATTCTAAAACCACTACCAAAATGCTTTAGGTATGTGTCTTTTCTACTAGAGCAAACACACTGGCTAATTAAAAAGGTGTTCCCCTATGGCTCCACTTCTCCTCTTTGTTATTGTACTATATGACTTTCAAAAAAGAGCCAACAGTGAAAACTATTCAGTATTATAGATTGCTTGGAAATACTAGTCTGACCTACTCTTTGTTCAGAGTTTGACTGATCTTAAGGTATCAGTCACAAGTTGTATTAAATGCTGAATGATTAGTTGAGCTTTTATCATCATTGTTCTGTATTCATACAATAAAATCTAGAGTTATCAGATCGGGAAATGGGAATAGAGACAAACCAATTTAGAATGAACAAGCTTGTAGCAATAACCTGCAAGCTGTCAACACTAATAAAAGTAGTGCTAGAAAAATCATCAACACTGGTGGTTTACTTCCAGACAACATGGCAAATCTGTTAATCCATATTGATACTTTACATCAAGGCTATCAGAGGACCAGATTCAACCCTTTTCTTTAAGGACATCAAAGAATAGGAAGTTGTGGAAAGCAGCCTGAGTTATTTTGCTCTATATAAATAAAATCAATACAGTAAATTAACCACAGTATTCACAAAAGTTTTCAGTCCCTCACAGTTACAGTATGTCTCTTATATGTGCTTTGATTAAGAGACCCACTATATCGATGTTATACAGGAAAGCCAACGCAATATGTTTGAAAACCAACTGCCTAGTGGCACATATCTTTGCAAATAATAAATGGCTTTAAAGGCTAGTAATGACCTAAATTAATTTCTTTGTTCTGGACTCCGTAGACCCACTGCAGTTTGGATATCATATTACCAGGTCAGTACAAAATAGCATTTCACTGTCCTCTCCAGGCCCTTTGAACTACGTCATTCAGTCTTACAAATTATGTTATGCCATGTGTTTTCTGTAAATGTCTTTTAAAAATTTGCTCAATGATGCATTGTGCCAGTTACAGGCTTCACATGCTGACACAGCAGTCTACTGTTTCAGGATATTCTAATATTAATCTCTTGCTTTTCTTATAATTGTTTTTAACTATACCATTTAGATGTTGTATTGATGAAAGAATGTTTAAAAGACTTTTATTCTATTTTCTAAACATGAAAATGACACTTTTTCTTTATTGTTTGTTCATTTCCAGTTAAGGCAAAAGAAAGTGCCTCATGTGTTTCTATTTATATCTGTGTGCAGGTCTGAGAGACTCCTATCTACAAATCTGAAACTATCAACAAAAGTGCACACTGCCAATATACTCAGCTTGAATGCTGGTATGGTATCCCCCTGAAATACACACATATTATACACAGTTTTATGTATACTTTTCATGGTATTGTGTACTACTAATTACACTCGTTAGGAAATTTAAGTAGATGCATTATCACAGGAGCTAAATGCGGGATCAATAGGATAAAGGCATTTGTTTCTCACACATTTTTCATAAAAATTCAATGCACTGAAATAGAACTGTTTGGGCAGCATGTCAACTAGTGCTGCTGTCTCACACCTCTAGTGACCTCTGGATCAAATCTGTATGTAGGTACTGTTTCTATGTATGGGGTTTGCAAGGGCTTTCCATACTTAATACATTGGGTTTCCACCTATAACTAAAAGATGGTAGGTTAATTGCAAATGTAAACTGGCTCTCTAATAGTGAGTTTTGGTTTGTGCATGTGAGTTCTCTGTGATGAACTAGGTAGGTTTCTGTTTTGTACTTGCTGTTTTCAGGATAAATATACTTTATGTCCTTGTGAACCTCCTGCTTTTGCAATACAGCATTAAGTACACAGCTATGGTGTCTAACTTTAGATAGTGGCATAATGCCCAGGGTATTGAACTTAAAACTACATAACTTTGGGTTCAACAATTGTTTCTGACTCATATCACTTTACCAGTCTATCATAAATTAAAATATATGCATAAGCTATAGTACAATAGGGTGGCACAGTGTTTAGTACTGCTTTTTTATTGTTTCTGGATGCTGGGCTTAAATCCTGTAATCTGTTCACTGTAACTGTGCGTTTGCATGTATCTCCAAGGATTTTTTCTCTGAGATGTGAGTGGTTTTCCACTCAAATCCTAAAGCAGTGCATGAGAGTTTCATTCAAAATTGTCTCTGTGTATATAGTTGTATGCAAGACCTGGAGATATGGTGCTTCATCCAAGGCTGTTTCCCATCTTGTGCCTGATTCTGCTGCAAAAATGTTCAGCCTCTGCAAATATGCAGTATCTCTCATGAAATGCCTTGGTATAGTGTTAACATCAGAAAGGTGCCATATAAAAAAAATATATATATTCTAAACAAAACTTCATGGATGGAAGAAGCTGATACCAGGTTATCTACTGTGTGTTTAGCACATTTCAACTGCTTCCCATCACTGTTAAAACTGTTAGATTACCACACTAATAATGTAATTTGTTTTCAAAGATACTATGTCTTTTAATTTCCTCTCACTGGCTGTCATGGTGAGTGACAGTTTTGTTTTTAACTACTTGTTTTTAAGGCACATTTATGGCACATTTAGTATTTACCTGTGCTTGGAATTAATATTCCTTATGTTCAGGATCTCAGTACCTTTTGTTCTCTTATTTCAGTGCTATTAATCTTTTGGCTTATAAATTCCTTATTTTACTAAATCCTGGTCGTTTTTGAGGTTACTATCACCTTATTTATCCCCACATACAAACTTATGATTGATTGGTATATTGCTAAGTTAAGCTAAAGTAAGTGGTGGTGGTTTGTGTGTGTCATAGACTCAACCAGTGGAATCTGCTGAATTGCCTCTAGGAGAAAACAGAATATTTTGGTTGTGAACAGCAGATTCTTTTTCTATTGTCATTTAGTAATAATGCTTCCTGTTGCTGTGGTCCCTGTGGTGAACTGGAGCACCAGAGGAAAATAAAGATAAGTGAAAGATAAAATAAACAAAAGATGCTATTTGGGTGAGAATGAATAAAAATGACCAAGAGATGAGAGCACTGATGAGAGTACAGTCTTAATCATGGGCCAGGCAGTGGGTCCAAACAAATAAAACAAATAAAAGTGATAAACAAAGATCAATATGTAAGGCACAAAGTGAAGTTGAGAAAGCTGAGCACAAAAGTCTAAACACCAAATTCTCCTTGAAAATGCCTTTTAGCTTCCTATACCACTAAAGACGGAGAGCTAAAAAGTTATGATTTCAATGATATAGGATGCATGATAATGTAATATGTCACAAAACTTTCTTGACCCATGACTAACAAAAGGCATTGTAACAGTAAGCAATATGGCTTATGACAAAACCATGCAAACTTGCAGTATAACAGCGCTACAAAAGTCATTTTTATAATAATTAAAAATAAAAGACAGCGTTATAAAACATGCAAAAAAATTCCTAGTATTCCTGGGGTAATTATAACACCTGCTGAGTGTGCACAAGTAGATGATAATTTAGATACTTTTGTATAGATGTTTTTCTTGGTTTAGTTTTTGTGGAGATTATGACCAAAACAATGTTTCCATAGGTTACATTCTGCAATTGCCCATCTTTGAGCTGATGAACTTTGTTGTCTGGTGTCATGTGTACTCTTAACAGAGATAGTCATACTCTGTTAATACATGCTGAAAGCTGCACCTTGTAATTATCTTGATGTATGTGACCATGTCCATTGACATCAAATGTGTGTACGTAACCACAACTCCTAGCACATGTGGTATCAAAGAAATCAGCAACTGAAAAGAAAAATGATGACATTATCACCTTATATGCAAATAATAAAAAATAAGCAAAATTACAGATATTTACAAACTTACTCTGAGGCGTTCCCATAGGGAGGAAACACCTGATGGATAAAGACATTTTCATCTTGTTTTGCAAAGTTTAAAATGCCTAAATAAGTGTGGACATTCTGCTTTATAACCAAGTGATCTGTTTTTAGTGTGTTTACTTTCTCTTCACATTTAATGCATACATGTTTTTGCTACCCATGATATGCCTTACACATTTTGGCTACCCAATGCTTGGCTTTAAAGATAATTTGTAAGATAATGTATGACACTTGTAACATCATCTGTAAGAAACAGATAACATGCAGAAGATAGCATTTCTTTTCATTGACATTTGGCCTAATGGGTAAGGGAAGAAAGTATTGCTTAGAAATGTAAAATCATACACTGAAAACATACTGACAAAAGAAGCATACACATGACTTATCACTGTTAAACAGCTTTTAAAACTTGCTGTTAAAAACTGTCTGGTGTTCTTCTGGGTGCCAGTCAGTGCTATGTATGTTTTATATTTTCTACACTTTTACTCATTTTTTACTCATTTTCGGCGCCGCATCCGAGTGGCAGCCTTTTCCAGCAGCTCCGTATATGACTTTATCTTTTTACCTTTTTATCTCTATTTTTCTCTATTTCACTGATCACTTCTACCACTTTCTTTTATGTGGAATCGCTCCCTGGACACTTATTACTACTTTTACTACATGACATGGATTTTTACACTCCGAGAATCGCCTATTCAAGTAGTCAGCTTAAAGCACTGAGAAGAAATGCTCATGCCGGTGTGGTTCCTTATTTAACTGACGAGGTAAGAAGACGATATCGGGGCAGCCGAGCCGGCGCAAAGATAAAAGATAAGATTAAATCGAGACAACTTGAGAGAAAATGGCGTTATAAACCGTCTGTGCCTTCTGTGATCCTGGGAATTATGTGAATTTCCCCTTGGGATTAATAAAGTATCTATCTATCTATCTATCTATCTCTTATTTTACTGTAATGATAAGTTATATTTGATACTCTAAATGTTAGCAATGAAAACATATGTTAATTGCTCTGTAGTGAAAATTAATTGGTCTCATGCTGATGGGACAAAAAAGACAGTAACACAAATTAATACTAGAAATGTTAATATAGTGGGACATGCTATTGCTAACATGAGAACAATACTTAAATTAAAAGCTCTGGCAATTACAACTGTAAAGAAAAATGTGGTTAATAATTACACATACCCAAAAAAAGATATTACTACTGTAGATAGAATGAAAAAAAGACCTTTGGAATGTCTTACTGAATATACTCAAAACAAATTAAAGCTTAGAAAATATTTTTTTTATTTTAGGACCTTCACACAAATCAAATATTAATGTATTTCTAAGAAACAAAATCAGCCATAGGAGAGAAAAACATCAGGAAAACCCAATTCTTTTTAATTCAGACATTAAAAAGTTACAAAGCAAATGTTTTTTGACAAGTAAAGTACAGAAAACAGAACAAAGAAAGAGGGGAAGAGAATAAACAATTCATTTTAAGACACAATGGAAATCTTGAATGGAAACTGGATTTGCAGACAGTATATCTAAAAGTGTGACTCTTTACTATAAAGGGCAAAATAAATCACTATAACATATTAACTGAAACATTAATGCCATTAATGGATATACAATTTGAAAAAATGAAAACATGAGAAGATTGAGAGCATCTGCTTTCAATTGGCAGTAAAAGAGTACACAAATGGAAAAAGAAATGTGAAGTTTGTACCAGCAGGTATAATTGTATTCCTTTGTGTAGTTGCCCTCTACATCACCCTCCTTAATGGCAGTTTTCAATGCAAGTTTGTTCATTCCCAGCTATAGCTCTAGACCAACCAAGCATTTGTGTTTTCATTAATGAATCAAAGAACCATTCCTGAAAAATGTTCCTTATTCCCGATCTGCAGATTTCTAGATAAGTCTTGTGGGGGCTGTGGCTGCAGCTTATTGTTCTAATTGGGTTTCACAATCTTTAGCTCATTGTACTTCTAATTGATCTCACTGTTTATTAAGCTGGTCTTCTCTTATTCTATATATACAATGTAATAATACTGATGTATTTTCTATATAAATTCACTGCTTTCTTATCAATTTACTTCTTTTTATCAGTGTACCTGTTTTTGTGAAGTTTGCTCCCTTAAAAGCATTCTAGTTAATAACAAGTAGTGTTAACACCAGACAACAAACACTGGATGCTGAAAACCTGCTGCTACTTCATGGTCATACCGGTTAACATGCTTGTTAGTAAGTAATGGCTTAAACCAGTGGTCTCCAATTCCGGTCTTGGACGGTCACAGTGGCTGCAGATTTTAATTCTAACCCTTTTCTTAATTAGTGACCTGTTTCATCAGTACATTACTCTTATTTTTAATTAATCTGGTTGTTTCACTTTCTGGCCATGCATATTTCTACTAAATTCAAAAACATTTGTATTATTTACTATAGATTTACATTTAAATGTTTCCTTGAGCATTTACTTTATACTTTTTACTTTGTTCCCTTAATTGTATCCAAATACTGATGATAAGTAATAAGTAGTGCAGGCACAGGTGTAAAGAATATCGGAGAGCAATTACTGCAGTGATATTTTCTCTTGTCTGCTCATTAAGAAATGGGCCACTGCCAGTATCATTCATTGCTGTCAGCTTTGGGATAAAAAATGTAAAGAAAAGTGGGATCTTAAAAAAGGGGAAAAAACTCAAGTATTTGACAAAACTACACATATTACAGAATTTTCTGGAATGGGAATAAAAAAACCAACTTACTAAACAAAGATGTTATCAATTGAAAGTAAGAGTGATGTACTGATTGTGAAATTTTTTGGAACAAAAACCCAAAACTACTGGTCTGAACTAGGGAGTCATTGCTTTCGATCAGCTTCAGTGAACGCATTAGTAATTTTTAAGTGTTCATTTTTTTTACAAGGAAGATTATTTTGTGTTTAGTGATGCTACTTCATAGTTCAAGAGACCTGGGGCCTCATGTATAACACCGTGCGTAGAATTCATACTATAACATGGTGTATGGACAAAAGTGGAAATGTGCTTATGCACAAAAAAATCCAGATGCATAAATCTTTGTGTACACCAACTTCCACGTTCTTCCGATATATAAATCCCGGTCAGTGTGAAAAGTAATGCATGTGCACGCGCCTGCTGTCCCGCCCCAACTCCTCCCAGAATTACATCTCTTTGAATATGCAAATCAATATAAATAGCCCTTAAGTTCAGCCTTCTGTGAAAAGGCAATGGCAAAAGCTAGAAGGAAAATATAAAAATTTCAGTGAATACCAAGTGGAGGCAAAGAAAAACATACTATTTGTTGGTTTAAACAGTGGTATAAACAACAAAAGGAAGTTGATCGAGTGACATAGCGTGTTGGAGAAACTCGAAAGCTCACGTTCACGAAGTCGCACAGTGCCCGAAATAAAAAAGAAGTTGTCAGATATCAAAGTCGCTGTGAAAAGGCGAGTTGTAGCCCACTATCTGAGTGTCATATGAAAGCTTATTAGGGTACAGAGAAAAAAAAGTCACACAGTGGGGAAAAGGCATGAAATGTCAACTTTAATCTCTAAATTTCCACTTTAATCACGTAGTTTATTTTGTCATTAAAGTACAACATCATAAACTTAATCTTAAAATCGTTTAATTTACTAGTTTCTCAATCCCATCGTAACTAAAGTAGCACGTTAAATGCTTTGTTTTGTATTTGATCTTCTATGTGTGTGAATCACTACGTGCTTCAGGGCTTTCTCTTCCTCCGACAGAACACAGAATCCATTACATTCATAATATTACAGCTCTCTGAATATTTAAAATACTGAGATGTATACGTGATATCATTTTCATGATGATAGGAGTTAAATCATGTTATTAAACATGGGAACACGATGGCGCAGTGATTGTTCATGTCTCACGCAAGATGCTGCTGCGCCATGCGCAACCTTCGATGAAATAATTTATTGTAGCAGTACTGTCTCTTTCAAACATACTAACCTCCAATTCCTGTCCTTACTTTTCTTTCTCCAAATACCCAATCACCACACAATCAGCTCTGTAATATACGTTAAGCCATCTGTAAGCTTAGAACACTGTATGCTTGCTGGGACTGGCGTGACACTGGAAGGATAGAATAATTAAACATGTACTACGAAGATATTTCAATGTTCCTATAAAGTTTTGAAGAATCGGCGTTCTAAGCTTATAGATGGCTTAACGTCTATTACATCCTAACTACAGGGTCATGAGGGGTCTGCTGAAGCCAATCTCAGCTAACACAGGGCGCAAGGCAGGAAACAAATCCCGGGCAGGGTGCCAGCCCACTGCAGAAAGAAGATAATATTCCTGTTAAATTTAAAAATGTATATTTAAATTATAGTTAAAATGGTTTGCCTGACAGTAGATGTATTCATCTCTAGAATCTAATATTGATGTGATCTAAATTTAACAAATTGGTAGCACTGTAACCTTTTGGCAGTTTTTTATTAATGTCAAAAAATACCAAGGTTACAGAATGTGTTTTAATGGGGAATACATCCCATCCTACATGTGCTGACACCAATTAATTGGATTCATTGCGGAACTTGTCTTTAAAACACAAGCCATAAACGATACTTAAGCAATATGGGGCTGAGCACACAGCAATTGCATGTGTCATACATGTATTTACAAATATTTTTGTTACAATAAGGGTAAGAGTGTTTTTAAGTATGTTTGATAGGTATAATCTTGGAAAAAAAAATATTTTAACCACATTATATTGCAACACATCTCCACATGTATTTCGGGTATATTTCATTTTCGTGAGTGCTGAATGGTTACTCTGATACTGTCAGCGTACGCCAGCGACCAAACTAAACTAAGCTGACTTCATAATGGGGTGATAAATGAATCCCTTAAATGTAGGTAGAAACTCACAGAAAACCCAGATTTTAATGTCCAACCTTTCAAATAGTGCCTGGATTTCAGTTACTTGGAGCAGCGCTAACTACTGCACAACCCTGTTGCTGACCATGCATTATAAGTTAAACATTGATATATATTGTTTTGTGCAGAGTTATAAACTTATAGTCGCGTCTGCAGGAGCATTCCTCAGGGATCGTGTTCTACTCCCTGGATCAGAGGAACTGAATTTGCAGGTAGGCATAATAAACAAGTCCGGCTGGATGTGGATGGAACAGGCTTGCCTGCGTCTTACTTTATTTCGTTTTCGTTATGAGAATTGATGCTGGGCTTGGCATGCGCTCTGTGTTTCTCCAGGGCCATGCCAGTCTGTATAGAACGAAAAGCAACTCTAAGAACGAAGGGGTGGAAACGTATGCTATGCATATAAAATAAATACTCGGTTTACGGTAGGAACAAAAAATACGCGTTTAGAGTGCAAAGCCGGACATATTTAATTGTTCCATCATATTTGAACAGTGAGCCGTAGAAGTACAGCGAATGCTTACGCATAGATAAGAAATTTAATTCATTCTCGTTGTACTGGAGGGTCTTAAAAGTTATGTGATCGGCAGATGTGCGCCCACGCTTTGTGACATGTTGTGGAAAAATATATAACTCGGATCTTGTTTTCGGAATTTTTCAGTACAGAAAAAGGCAATAGGAAACCCCTCTTTAATATTGTAGCGAACTTAAGTTCCATTAAGGTAAGCATGACAGAATCATGCGTTGATTTCATCAACGGGGAAAATGATTGTATCAATGTAAAGTGGGAATAAAAAACGTCCGCTTGATAAATGTAGCTTTTCATTTAGTAAACGTTTTAGTTAATTGGTATTTTTATTTTAATCATACACAAAAACATTCTACATAAGGCTTTTGTAGTTTTCGTCCGTTTGAAGCCTCAAAGGGGTGTGTCAGACTAAATACTGGTTAGTAACACGTATATTTATATATTTTCTAAAAAATGCAGTATTATATTAGACTACAGGAATACTTAAGTGTTGAACCGTTTTGCGTGAAAATGCATTCTCCATTGATTTTACATTTGCAGATTAATTAATATTAAGTTTAAATGTTTATTTAAGAATTATTTTAAATATTGTGATGTGAATTTCTAGTTTGGTATCAATTCACGCACTCAAGGAACTGGTGGGAAATCCTGCTTTGATGCCCTTCCTCAACGTCAGTGCAGAGTCACTAATAAAGTTGACCTGCATTATATTTGGTTTGTTGGAGAATAACCCAGTCGGATACGGATACGGTTTCACAGTCCACCGTAACGGTGACGAGGCTTAATTCCAACAGAGTCAATTGGTGCTGTGACCTTTGCACTACACTGTCACCCATTATGTACATTTAAAATCAAAGTTTAAGTCCATTTTAATCAATGAATACTTTCAGTGCAGTACACTATATATAAATAATATTTTAACATGATTAAATTTTATTTAAAATAATAATTAGCACATTCAGTTTTGATTTTTGTTGTACATTTCCATTCAATTAACATTGTTCACATATACAAAAGTACTTAAAAACAACTAACATGATCTGCCACAAAATTATTTTTTCCAGAGTAGTTTGCCAGCTTTCCTGCATTTCTCATCTGAATTTGTAATCCAGGATTTATATTGTTGTTTTTTAATTTTGGTTGACCGGAGTATACTATAGCTTTGCAGAGAGTAGTACATCATATTGACAAGTAAATTCCTTTTGGCTAAATATTTATTGAAGGTGGCTTTCATTGGGTGGCAAGTAACACATTTTTGTAAAAATCCTTTTGATTAATCACTTGTAGGGTCAATTTATCCTTTCTCCATTTAAAGACCTGTTTTTGAATGGCAAGATCCACCACTTTCAGTCACGGATGCAAGAGTATAAGCATCATAACAGTGTACTGGGTTACCTGGACCTCTGATGAAAAAGATAATGAGGCAGTTTAAGAGATGCTGGAGATGGCAGCACCCACCAGCCTTCTATACGGCACACAGACCCAATTGGACAAACTTAGTTTGGTATGGAAATGGCTATGTTGTCTTTCTAAAGAGACTTGTGCAAGAGAAGGCTCAGAGGTATAAGAACACCAGGGGTAGGTAGTGGGGGCTCTAGCCTTGTGTCTGTATTGCTATTATACAATTGCCCCAACACTTGGGAGTAAGTTCTGACCTAACTTGGAAGTTAACCACAACAATGAGTTTAAAACCGCTTAAGTCCAATGTGTTACTGAATATGGAGTTAGAAAGAAGAGAAACGGCATGAACCTGAGAGTGACAAGAAGAGGAGAGGTGTGGGATGCAAAAGGAGTGTTGAGCAGTGATTCTTCTTAACTTGTAAGTGTGCATGTCATGTTGCCTGTTACACAAGGGCAGGGCACCTTTATTTATATAGCTCCTTCTGTAACGTTAAACACAGCTTTAGAAACAAAAGTAAAACAAGTTACAATATAAAACTGAAAGAAATTTGACAATACAATAGGAAATAGTTAAAATGTGATACTAAAAATAATAGAAAAAATTAGAGATGCACGATATATTGGGAACTGTATTGTTATCGGCCGATGTTCGTTAACAATGATGACATCGAAATCGGTCAGATTTGTACATTTTAACTGATACAGCCAACCGATATAATTCAGGCTTGTCAACAAGAATGCCCTTTATATGACCTAAATCATTATACATCAAGTTTCAACATCACAAGTTTTTATTAATGGTGGTGGTTGGTACAGGTGGTTGTCCTGTTTTTCTTTACCACAAATCTGGTCAACCTAATAATAGATTATTCTTTTATTATAATATAGGTAAACGTTTGTAAACTTTTTTTTTTTTCCAGCTGTATAACTATCTCAGCGAGCCCCTTATGTCCAGAAATAACTGTGCCCTCCAGTATTGGAAAAGCAATGCAGCCTGTTTGCCAACCTTGGCCAAGGCAGCGATCAAGTACCTGTCGGCACCTTGAACCAGTGTAGACAGTGAATGCCTTTTTCAGCTGTGTCAAATATAGTGAATGAAAAGAGAAACAGGCTTGCTGGTGAAAAGGCAGACATGCTTCTTTTTGTTAAGAAAAAACTACCATTTGCTTTTTTAAAGAAGCCAACTTAAGCCCAGGGTTACTGGCCTCATTGTACCCTTTATTTTAGTTAAAGTACTATATGTCTGATTATAGCACAAAGCATATGAATTCATTTTTTTGTTAATATACCCAATGGCATGGTATGTAATGGCATGGTGTCTTGATGTGCTTAAGTTATTCAGAATGTGTATGTTAAGCAGATTTTTGTACATGACCTGGAGTATTTTTTCTATAGAGATGAGCCATATCTTGCTCTTTTTCCCCCACATAAAGTACTGGCTGCTTATACAGGTGCTGGTCATAAAATTAGAATATCATGACAAAGTTGATTTATTTCAGTAATTCCATTCAAAAAGTGAAACTTGTATATTAGATTCATTCATTACACACAGACTGATGTATTTCAAATGTTTTATTTCTTTTAATTTTGATGATTATAACTGACAACTAATGAAAGTCCCAAATTCAGTATCTCGGAAAATTAGAATATTGTGAAAAGGTTCGATATTGAAGACACCTTGTGCCACACTCTAATCAGCTAATTAACTCAAAACACCAGCAAAAGCCTTTAAATGGTCTCACAGTCTAGTTCTGTAGGCTACACAATCATGGGGAAGTCTGCTGACTTGACAGTTGTCCAAAAGACGACCATTGACACCTTGCACAAGGAGGGCAAGACACAAAAGGTCATTGCTGAAGAGGCTGGCTGTTCACAGAGCTCTGTGTCCAAGCACATTAATAGAGAGGCGAAGGGAAGGACAAGATGTGGTAGAAAAAAGTGTACAAGCAATAGGGATAACCGCACCCTGGAGAGGATTGTGAAACAAAACCCATTCAAAACTGTGGGGGAGATTCACAAAGAGTGGACTGCAGCTGGAGTCAGTGCTTCAAGAACCACCACGCACAGACGTATGCAAGACATGGGTTTCAGCTGTCGCATTCCTTGTGTCAAGCCACTCTTGAACAAGAGACAGCATCAGAAGCATCTCGCCTGGGCTAAAGACAAAAAGGACTGACCTGCTGCTGAGTGGTCCAAAGTTATGTTCTCTGATGAAAGTAAATTTTGCATTTCCTTTGGAAATCAAGGTCCCAGAGTCTGGAGGAAGAGAGGAGAGACACAGAATCCACGTTGCTTGAGGTCCAGTGTAAAGTTTCCAGAGTCAGTGATGGTTTGGGGTGCCATGTCATCTGGTGTTGGTCCATTGTGTTTTCTGAGGTCCAAGGTCAACGCAGCTGTCTACCAGGAAGTTTTAGAGCACTTCATGCTTCCTGCTGCTGACGAACTTTATGGAGATGCAGATTTCATTTTCCAGCAGGACCTGGCACCTTTACACAGTGCCAAAGCTACCAGTACCTGGTTTAAGGACCATGGTATCCCTGTTCTTCATTGGCCAGCAAACTTGCCTGACCATAACCCCACAGAAATATGCCAGACCCAACAATTCAGAAGAGCTGAAGGCCACTATCAGAGCAACATGGGCTCTCATAACACCTGAGCAGTGCCACAGACTGATCGACTCCATGCCACGCCGCATTGCTGCAGTAATCCAGGCCAAAGGAGCCCCAACTAAATACATCAGTCTGTGTGTAATGAATGAATCTAATATACAAGCTTCACTTTTTGAATGGAATTACTGAAATAAATCAACTTTGTCATGATATTCTAATTTTATGACCAGCACCTGTATAGCAAAGAAGAGCATAAAATTCAGCAAGTTAATAAAAAAGTTAATCTTTGTTTCACATGCTACTGTTGTTTATTTTATAATGCATAATATATTTGCAGCATACCTAAAACATTCATACCTGAAGTAAATAAAAAAATATATATCGGCCATCGGTAATTGGTATTGGCAAAGATGGACAAAAACATATCGGTTATTGGTATCGCCCAGAATTTCCATATCGGTGCATCACTATAAAAATAATTAAATTAGAAGTAAATAATAAAATAGAAGAAGTAGATCAATAAAATATACCTGAATTCAAAGTTAACAAATTGAGTATGAACAGTAAAATAAACATAACAAAATGTTTAGAAATAAAGCTTAATTTAAAGCCTAACTAAAAAGATATGTTTTAAGCCTAGATGTAAAAACTGTAATTGTCACAAGTTGTAAAATAACGTTCAGTTAGTCTACTTGGCAAATGAGGGAAAATTCAAGTATTTAATAATATCTTGTAAAGAGAACTGATGCCTGAGGTGCACAAACCTCAGTATATTCAGTGGTCTTTGTTGCCATCTAGTGAATAAAACTCAACAATCCACTGTAGATCACTTCTGTTTACTGTTTGTTAGAAATAGTTTCAGCCTGTACTCCTTGATGTTGATCTTTGTCGACACCCACCTTGAAATACTTAAACCAGTAATTGGAGAGAGTGAGAGATTTTTGGACTGTTAAAAATGTATGTAGTTCACAGTAGAGTATGCTTTTAAAGTCCATTTCAGTTGAACTCAATAATTTGTCAAGTAATGATGATTAATTTAAAATAACAGTTTGCTGTGGAAATAAAATCTAGTCTGAATGAGTCTTAACATTCTGTTCCTTTAATTATTGCTGTATCAGATCCATCTTGGTTTCTTCATCTTTATTACAGATGTATTATTGTTCTTAATTAATAAGAATAAATTTAAACTGCAGTGAACACAATGTTATATAGTAAGGCAAACATTAGAAATGCTGTAAGCCAAGAACTGTGAGTGTTGGACTAGAATTTGAACTCTGCAGTTATGAGACAGTAGCACTAACCACAGAGTCACCATAGCTAGTATGGATAATATAAATTTTCTTAGTCACTTTGCCTTTTGGTTTCATATATTTTGGAGATATTTGGGTAAGGAGATAGAATCTTCAAGTTAAGGCAGTCATACTCAATAATTGTGATGATGTGTTGCATGTTGATTAGCTCAAGTAAGAATTTCACAGTAATCTGTACACATAACAATAATGGCCCTATAAATCTATAAATGAATGCAGAGCCTTCAGCAAACTGAAAGACTCATTTTATGATGTATTCTTAAGTGATCGGGAGAGATGAGTAGAAATTGTACATATGGGATTATTATTGGATAAAAACACAAATTTCTTTTTTTT
>JANRMT010062791.1:19500378-19513510 GCA_026402145.1 Polypterus bichir lapradei
GGATCTGTGTATAACAGACATTGCACTTCCCTGATAGAAGGTAGTGTCATTGTTTTCCTTGGAAGACTCATTTCATAAATATATGATAGGCATTATTAAATGACAGTGATCTACCATTGGGATATTACTTCATGAATGAATGAATGTCTTTGTCATTTGTGGATTTAGAATGTGTACATTTTGTATGCATTTATTTGAAGTCTCATTTAGGGCAGCAAGTAGTGCAATAGGTGGAACTACAAATTTCATGGACACCGTGCCTGTGAAATTGAATCGTGCTCTTGGATGTTGGCTGTCACATTTGTATGTTCTCCCTATGTACAAATAGGTTTTCCTCCTCATATTCCAGCTTTCCTGCTGCATTAGCATTTTTTTTTTTTGCAGATACAATAATGGAGACACTGAGTTCAGAGGGAAGGTTGGAAAGTTTGAAAGAACACATTTATTGTTGTAATGCAGCAACAGAAGTTCTAAAGTTCGGCCAGTCTAATCTGCTGCATGCCAGTGGATGTGAAGAATCTTCCTCTGTACTTTTTTTGATCATTCCAGGTAGTGAACTTCTTTAACATGTACTTGTTTTGTTATTTTCTGTTTCACAAGAGCGTAAGCCTGGTGTTATTAAAATCACATTCATTCCTGTAGTCAGTATTAATATATTGGTGAATGCTAAAACCCTTTATAGACAATTCTCTTACTTTTCTATACTGTATAAATACTAATGACTATAATAACAAATTATTTAAGGAGTCACCATATTTGTTAGGTACTAAAAATCCAGAAAAGAAAATGTATTTTAAACTCAGCTGTGATAAATATGTACAATTTTAGATTACTATTATTTCACTTTTAGGACATTTGTTGGAATGTCATTGTATTTTTAGTTACTAAATACATAGATTTAACTGTCATTTTACATTATTTTATGATTAAATGAATTCACATATTTTTATAACTGTTGACTGTATGTAATGCAATGATTTTATTTCCCTTTTACTTTGTGAACGGTGTATGTTAAGGCATTAATGTGCTCTGTCAGGTAAAGAGGGAGAAAGCAGTGTACATTGTTACATGTTAGAAAGTTGCCTAAACATAACTAGAAGGTATTGTAGAGAATGAATACAGCAATTATATAGTCAGTTCTTCCCAGTTCTAATTCTATTCCTTGTGATTGAATATAAAGTAGCAGTAGCCCAGGAATGAGGCAATTTCAACAAACATAAATGCATAAAGCATTACAGTAGGAAATGATGCTTTAAATGTTTCATTTCCTGAGTAGTGAATTTTTTTCAACATTTTTTGCCCAGAATAAGCAGGTTTTGGATACTGTAGTAGAGTATTAATGAATAGGTCAAAATCAAAGGTAACATGTAAATCCCTTAAACTTTAAAGAAGGATCATTCATATATGTAGTTCTTGCTGTCAAAATATTGTAAGCTTGCCTCATGTTGACAGCCATCTATTATATGACAGCTCTGGTGTCTGTATGAACAATTTTGGCCTGTCATTTTCCTTTTTACATTGTGTCATGGTTCAACTTTTCTTGTCTATGTGGTCTAAAGTGCCAGCTTTTCTTTTTCCTTGTGGCTGAATTGTATGCATTTTACTTCTGGGTAAGTGCCTATTATTTGCCAAGTTTTACACACAAAGTAGTTAATCCTGTATAGCTTGTTATGGCTAGTTGTAGGATGCTTTTGATGGTGGTATTGGTGATGTCATACTATGTGACTGTCAGTCACAGGCATGCATAACTACTGTCCTGGCTTGTATTTGTAAATAGAGACTATAGTTGAAAATTACTTGAAAAGTTGTGGAGTGTGACAAAGGTTTAAGTTCAAGAAAATATAAGCCTTTTGAGCAAAAAAAAACATATTATATAATCCCTTTTGCTAACATTTGGAGAATTTCTGCATTGTTGTTTAGATTTAATGATTAATATAATTTAATGTAAAGGGATGTTTCTTTTTTCATCAAAAAAAATCATTAAAAACAGGGATTAATTGGGTTCAGTTTATTAGAAATCCATATTAATGTTTTAGGATTTAAGCTGTTAATTGATGTTATTGCTGTTTTCACCTTCATTGTCAACCAGCTGTAGGTTTTGTTAGACTGATTTCTGATGAAACTGAAGTCAAACAATAAAGAGATGCGGGGTGTTTGACGGGAGAGTTGGGGGGGTCTTGGAGAAGCCATCAGAATACCAGTTAATTTAGTAGTCTTAGAGCAGTCCTTGGGAGGCAACATTTTCATTTCAATCCTCATCATATTTAGACGCCACATTTTCCTGGTGTTCTCGTTTTGTCACAATAATGATTTTCTTTTCTCCACTATCAAAATATTTTGTCGACCGAATCAGATCAATATTTCTGAGACGTTTATTTTTTGCTACATTCAAATATTTTGTATTATTTGAAGGACAGATGGGGAATAATCTAGTCTGGCCATCTGTTGGTTTACTATACATCTCATTATTGTTTTGGTTGAGAAAGAAAAAAGGATTCTGCATGTTAATAAACAAGTCAGGTAACATTAAGACGAAAAGGGTATATTCCATTAATAGCAGTAATTGGATACTGTTGAAGAATGTGGATGGAAAAAAAACCAAACAAATGTGTCCTTCCAGGACCCTAGTCTAACATACCTGCTGTAGATTGTCCACTGTATTTTTGACTTTAACAAACAGGTCCTCAGTATGAAACACTTTGAACTACCATTGACTTATTCAAAATGTGTCTTCTTCTGATAGATTGAACTTTATTTTGCCCCAAAAGGAAACTTGGCTTTTAATTGAAACTCTTTAAATAAATAAATAAATAAATAAATAAATAAATATACATACACACGCCAGAATGGCTAAAAAGGAAAACAATTAAAAAGAAAGAAAAACATATGATTTGGCAGTCACAGTCACAATAAGGCCTTTAATTGTTGGTATAAAGGAAATCCCAATAACATTTCTTGGCAGACTTCACTTTAGTGTGTCAGAGAGAGGATGTGCAGTATTGTTCATAATGGCATTCAATCTTGCTTTAATTCTTTCCTTTGCTACTACCTTCAGGAGGTCCATTCGGTGGGCCCCTCTTGAAGTGATGTTACCTGCCCAGCACACAATAGCAAAGAAAATTGCACTGGCCATCATAGTTGTAGAAATTGTGAAAGATGTCACTGACCAAATTAAAGGAACACAGTATTCTAAAAAAGAGCCTACTCAACTCTTTCTTATATAGTTCCTGTGTGTGATACGAGACCAGTCCAGTCCCTTCATTGATGTGGACCCATCCTATGATCCATCTGAATATATCTGAACTTACCCCTTATTAGAAATGGCGGGATGGTGTTGAAAACACTGGAGAAATCTAAAAACATAATTCTTACAATTCTGCCAGCATTGTCTAGGTGAGAATAAATCTTTGTGGAGCAGATGGATAATTGCGTTCTCCTCTCCAATCTTTTTCTGATAGGCAAACTGCAGTGGGTCCAGGTGGTCTACCACAAGCGGATTTGTATAGTCCAGGACCTGCATTTCAAAGGTTTTCTTGTAGTGAGACATAAGTGCCACTGCTCTGTAGTCATTAGGTGAAGAAGTGCCTGCCTTTTTTGGAACAGGAAACGCAGGATATTTTTGACTGCAGTGGCACTTTCTGGAGCCTTGAGTACACACTGTCTAGGTGACTGAGGAGACCACAAAGTTCATCAGCACAGGCCTTCAGAACCCAGGGACTGGCCCCATCTTGTTTCATGACTTTTCCTGAGTGCAGCCTTCTCAGTTGTCTCCTTACTTTGTCTTCATTTATGGACAGTTTATACTGATGAGGTGGAACTCTTCATGTGGTAGGAGTCGTAGGGATGGTGTGGGGAAATTGGTCAATAGACAAAGGTGGCAGTGAGAAGGAAAATGTATTTAAAAAAAATTGGCATTAGCTTTGTCCACAATATGTTTCATTGTTTTTTTATTGTTTTCCATCCTACATTTTTAAATGAAATATTGCATCTACATTGCTTTTCTTCTTTGCATATTTGACTTCACCAATTTAGTTTTAAATGATGATTTTTCTTACATATATTTTCTGATAATAATTAGGTTTGAGTTTTGCTGTAAGTACAGTGACAGGAAAAAAAATGTATACCCCCATTCAGTTTGTTTAGATTTACTTATCAGAACGTATGTAACAATCCCATGGTCCTTACTGAGTTATTAAATGAGATAAATTTAAACTCAAGTGATGAAAAATATGTTACAGTGGTGTGAAAAACTATTTGCCCCCTTCCTGATTTCTTATTCTTTTGCATGTTTGTCACACAAAATGTTTCTGATCATCAAACACATGTAACCATTAGTCAAATATAACACAAGTAAACACAAAATGCAGTTTTTAAATGATGGTTTTTATTATTTAGGGAGAAAAAAAATCCAAACCTACATGGCCCTGTGTGAAAAAGTAATTGCCCCCTTGTTAAAAAATAACCTAACTGTGGTGTATCACACCCGAGTTCAATTTCCGTAGCCACCCCCAGGCCTGATTACTGCCACACCTGTTTCAATCAAGAAATCACTTAAATAGGAGCTGCCTGACACAGAGAAGTAGACCAAAAGCACCTCAAAAGCTAGACATCATGCCAAGATCCAAAGAAATTCAGGAACAAATGAGAACAGAAGTAATTGAGATCTATCAGTCTGGTAAAGGTTATAAAGCCATTTCTAAAGCTTTGGGACTCCAGTGAACCACAGTGAGAGCCATTATCCACAAATGGCAAAAACATGGAACAGTGGTGAACCTTCCCAGGAGTGGCCGGCCGACCAAAATTACCCAAAGAGTGCAGAGACGACTCATCCGAGAGGTCACAAAAGACCCCAGGACAACGTCTAAAGAACTGCAGGCCTCACTTGCCTCAATTAAGGTCAGTGTTCACGACTCCACCATAAGAAAGAGACTGGGCAAAAACGGCCTGCATGGAAGATTTCCAAGACGCAAACCACTGTTAAGCAAAAAGAACATTAGGGCTCGTCTCAATTTTGCTAAGAAACATCTCAATGATTGCCAAGACTTTTGGGAAAATACCTTGTGGACTGATGAGACAAAAGTTGAACTTTTTGGAAGGCAAATGTCCCGTTACATCTGGCGTAAAAGGAACACAGCATTTCAGAAAAAGAACATCATACCAACAGTAAAATATGGTGGTGGTAGTGTGATGGTCTGGGGTTGTTTTGCTGCTTCAGGAACTGGAAGGCTTGCTGTGATAGATGGAACCATGAATTCTACTGTCTACCAAAAAATCCTGAAGGAGAATGTCCGGCCATCTGTTCGTCAACTCAAGCTGAAGCGATCTTGGGTGCTGCAACAGGACAATGACCCAAAACACACCAGCAAATCCACCTCTGAATGGCTGACGAAAAACAAAATGAAGACTTTGGAGTGGCCTAGTCAAAGTCCTGACCTGAATCCAATTGAGATGCTATGGCATGACCTTAAAAAGGCGGTTCATGCTAGAAAACCCTCAAATAAAGCTGAATTACAACAATTCTGCAAAGATGAGTGGGCCAAAATTCCTCCAGAGCGCTGTAAAAGACTCATTGCAAGTTATCGCAAACGCTTGATTGCAGTTATTGCTGCTAAGGGTGGCCCAACCAGTTATTAGGTTCAGGGGGCAATTACTTTTTCACACAGGGCCATGTAGGTTTGGATTTTTTTTTCTCCCTAAATAATAAAAACCATCATTTAAAAACTGCATTGTGTGTTTACTTGTGTTATATTTGACTAATGGTTAAATGTGTTTGATGATCAGAAACATTTTGTGTGACAAACATGCAAAAGAATAAGAAATCAGGAAGGGGGCAAATAGTTTTTCACACCACTTATATTGAAAATATATTGAAAAAATATACTTTTTCAATATTCAAAAAAACATTACTGCATGTGTTACCTGTATTGGTTAATATAGTTACTGTTTTGGAGCTCATTCACTAATATAAGCAAACCATGTAAGTAATTTTGAGAATAATTGTAACACATGTAAACATGTAACTTAAGTATATATTATATGTCTAAAGGAAGACAAATTATAACTTTCACAAATGCATAAAAATAAAAGCTACCTATTTGCATTATATATTTCTGTTCTGTTTGTTTAAGGCATGACTTGCTCACTGTTTTTAAGTATAAAGTACACCTTTAGACATTTTTCGTTTCACATGCTTTAGACAGTGAATTAACATTTTTGTTGAACTCTTGCATTCTGTCTACACAACCTTATTGGATAACTACACAAGATCATTAATTTCTTAAGCGTGCTGTATAGTATGTTTGTAGCTTGGCTAAAAACTTTGCACAGCCATCTAAAAGGATAATAACATCATTATTTTCATTGATGTTAACTGAATGTGCATTAGTTCTATTAATGCTTACTTTATTGATTCCCTACAAATTGGTTTGTGGTCTTTCCTAACAGGTTTAGCATGTAGTTTACTTCATGAAGGTTAAGTCCTTCCAACTATTTCTTTCTGTTTTATAAACATACATTTTTCTCATCAGAGTAGTACCTTCAAGTTTAACCTTTATCATTCTGTCCTCTGTGTTATAAGTCTTTTCCTAGCTCTCTCCAGCCTCCATCCAGCCACTGCTTGCAGCATTACCAACCGGCCACTGAGAACGAATGGGGCAGCCGTGTGTGGTGGGCGGGCAGTGAAACCGCTTGCCGCCAGGAGCTGCCCGAGAGACACTACACTGCGCGGGCTGCGAAATCGTCCAGCCACCGCTTGCAGTGTCCCCAGGTCGCAAATGATGGAGCGGCAGTTACTGAGGCGCATGAGTTACAGCTGCGGCCACGTTCGTAAGTCGTAGGTCGGATGTCCGTAACCTAGGGACTGCCTGTATGTCCAGTGATTTTAATGTATTACAATTGCTTCAGCTGATGTAAAATACTTAAAGGTAGACTTCTAATACCACCTATAACTGAAAATAACTAATCTTTCTACCTATCTTCTAAGCCACAAATGTATATTAATTAATACACTTACTAAATGTATTATGAATTGCACACTATTTTCATCTGATCAAACAAGGAATTAAATGAGATCTTGCAATGAAAAACTCTAAGACTAAGACTGAATAGTAAATTAGTGTTTGGTGAGTAGATCAGTCGCTTTTCTAAGATGTGCTCTTCAATATATACTTTTTCTTTTTTCTTTTTATTTTTTTTGAATCAATACATTAAGTGGTATAGAACTGTTAAAGAAAAACAAAATCTGGAAACGCTATGTATGAGTAAGAAGTTTTCCAGAATGCAAAGTTGATTAGGTTAAAACTACATTTTGTGACCTTTCAAACTTAATTTTAGAAAGATTTAAACAGGGATTGTGTTGAAACAGTTAATGCTCTTGTTGTTCATATTGGTGGGTCATTTACTTGTACTGTGAGACTATGCTCCCCTTTTTGTCTTTGTGAAAAAGCAAATGTCAATCAGATTTCAATAAATGGTTTTGTTTGAAGCCTGGAGCTAAACCACATTTATCATCTCTGTGATCTGGCAATACACATGTGGCACTACTTTACATACACTTTAGTGGATACCATCAAGGGAACATTGTACAATAGTGAACTATCTGAATTTCTTAAATACTCAGAACTGAATACATATTTTGGCTTTGCTATGAAGCTCACTATTTATAAATCTCATACACAAAAAACAATCTTGTAGATATACATAATGAACTGTGCAGCAAAACTGTTGCTTTGGCAATGTTGGCAAGCATTTTTAATGAGGATTAGCAGTACAATCTGTGGTTTGACCAAGCTTGTTACTGTTTGTACTCAAATAGCACTTTGCAACACATGAAACTAAATGAGAAGATTCACTTGCCTCATAGGAGTGGTGTTGACTGCTTCGAGTTTATTTTTCATATGCAAATTATACCTGCCTTTTTTAAAAATTTGTACAGTATTTTAATGAAAACTAAAGAAAATGATACCAATTGTTTGCAAATTTAGATAGATAGATACTTTATTAATCCCAAGGGAAAATTCACATAATCCAGCAGCAGTATACTGATACAAAAAAACAATATTAAATTAAATAGTAATAAAAATGAAAAAAAAAAAGAAGCAGACAATAACTTTGAGTAATGTTAGCATTTACTCCCCCGGGTGGAGTTGAAGAGTCGCATAGTGTGGGGGAGGAACAATCTCCTCAGTCTGTCAGTGGAGCAAGACAGTGACAAAAGTCTGTCACTAAAGCTACTCCTCTGCCTGGAAATGACACTGTTCAGTGGATGCAGTGGATTCTTCATGATTGACAGGAGTTTGCTTAGTGCCCGTCACTCTGCCACAGATGTTAAACTGTCCAACTTTACTCCTACAATAGAGCCTGCCTTCTTAACAAGTTTGTCCAGGCGTGAGGCGTCTTTCATCTTTATGCTGCCATCCCAGCACACCACCACGTAGAAGAGGGCATTTGCCACAACCGTCTGGTAGAACATCTGCAGCATCTTATTGCAGATGTTGAAGGATGCCAACCTTCTCAGAAAGTATAGTCGGCTCTGACCTTTCTTACATAGAGCATCAGTATTGGCAGTCCAGTCCAATTTGTCATCCAGCTGCACTCCCAGATATTTATAGGTCTGCACCCTCTGCACACAGTCACCTCTGATGATCACAGGGTCAATGAGGGGCCTGGGCCTCCTAAAATCCACCACCAGCTCCTTGGTTTTGCTGGTGTTAAGATGTAAGTGGTTTGAGTCGCACCATTTAACAGAGTCTTTGATTAGCTTCCTGTACTCCTCCTCCTGCCCACTCCTGATGCAGCCCACAATAGCAGTGTCATCAGCGAACTTTTGCACGTGACAGGACTCCGAGTCATATTGGAAGTCTGATTTATATAGATTGAACAGGACCGGAGAAAGTACAGTCCCCTGCGGCGCCCCTGTGTTGCTGAACACAATGTCAGACCTGCAGTTCCCAAGGTGCACATATTGAGATCTGTCTGTAAGATAGTCCATGATCCATGCCACCAGGTGTTAGTCTACTCCCATCTCAGTCAGCTTGTCTCTAAGGAGCAGAGGTTGGATGGTGTTGAAGCCGCTAGAGAAGTCCAAAAACATAATTCTTACAGCACCACTGCCTCTGTCCAAGTGGAAGAGGGATCGGTGTAGCATATAGATGATGACATCTTCCGCTCCCACCTTCTCCTGGTATGCGAACTGCAGAGGGTTGAGGGCGTGGCCTAGTAACCTCTATTATTATTATTTATTTGATATTGTCTAGAGCAGGGGTCTCCAACCTTTTTTCCCCTGAGAGCTGCTTTTACAAAATGATAATGTTCGAGAGCTACTCATGTTTTCTAATGTTTATTCTCATAGCTTATTTCAACCCAAACAAACTGAATAAGCTTGTTTTGCCTGAACATTTACAAAATGTTGGTGTCCACAACTCACATTTGTCATTAAAACATCACAAAAAATATTTAGTTCACCTGCAAGTGCATTTTGTATGTCTGTGTGCATTTTCTAGTGTATCTCACACTATTGAATTAAAACATTAATGCTGTCAAAACAAAACAATATAATTACAAATACACAGATATTAGTTATTCATTTGTCATTTTGTTACATGTCACTGCTTCACTTCATAAGAATATTCACATGTCCAATTGCATGTGTGATGTGTTTTTTTAGTTAGTGAGATGACTGGCACTGCATGGATTCAACAAGAGTGGCAGGTGTATGGTGGAGTGTAGCCACTTAGGTTCACTCTTATGGAGTCATTTAAATGTTCACCTGTCAGTCTTGTTCTGAACTGTGATTTCACAACATTCATGTCAGAAAAGGCAGACTCACAGAGGTATGTAGACCCAAACAAGGCAGACATTTTCAGAGCTGCTTGGTGAAGATTCTTATAGTTATCTAGCTCTACTAAGCTCCAGAAATACTGAGAATGCTGTTGAGACTTTAGCTGCACACTATTTTGAAGGTTTACTAATAAATCTATACTAATAAAAGGCAAAGCCCTCACTGACTGACTGACTGACTGACTGACTGACTGACTCATCACTAATTCTCCAACTTCCCGTATTGGTAGAAGGCTGAAATTTGGCAGGCTCATTCCTTACAGCTTCCTTACAAAAGTTGGGCAGGTTTCATTTCGAAATTCTACGCGTAATGGTCATAACTGGAAGCTGTTTTTCTCCATTTACTGTAATGGAGCTGAGGTCGAAAGCCGTGGGGGCGGAGTTTCGTGTGACATCATCACGCCTCCCACGTAATCACACAGTACGTAGAAAACCAGGAAGTGCTCCAAAAAGCGCTGAAGAAAACATGCATTATATAATTGAGAAGGCAGCGAAACAATAAGAAGCGAGCGAGTGACATATACAACCACATTCAAGAGTGCTGCTACTACGGAAACAAAGCACGGTGTAAACCTAAACTTTAAATTAAGTTCATAGACAGGCTGCCGCTGGCGTTTGTAATTTAGTGCCTGCCCATATAAGGCCGTCCGTCAGCGGCAATCCAATAGAAACACTGCCACTAAATATTCACGGGTGAAGGACTGTGCTTATGCAGAGGAAGATGAGATGGTCAGGGTGGTGTTTGGCACAAACTCAGCGAAACTGCGAGAGAAACGTTTAAGTGGCGGGTCTTAGCTGACATTCCATACAGCCGTGGACATAACACGAGATGGCACCAGCACAGCTGGGAACCTTCGATGCAAGAACACCAAGCGGCTCACGTGAACTGACGCAGTGCACAGACAAAAAGCAACAGTTACACAATTAATTACTGTATATTGACAATCATGTTACGTTATTTTTAAAATGTTCCCTTTTCTTTTTCATAGCTTCTTTAACACACTACGTCTCCGCTGCGAATATATATATACCCCGATCTACATACTCTCAAATAGATAAGCCACACACCGTGGCGCAATTGTAGAGGCTGTTAAAAGTCTGCCCAATTTTAACCAGGGATGATATTTTTGTTTCTGTTTTGAATTTAAATGCAGTTTAAAAGCATTTTTTTTTTCAGAAATTAAAAGAGCTTGAGTTTACAATATTCATGTCCATGTCTATTATTTGATTCTGTCGCCCACTAAAACCCTTTTAAATTAAAAAAAACACATTTGCGATTTGGGGCAACTTTATGTGTGCGATTACATACAATTAATCAAGATTAATTATTATACAGCCTCTAATTAATTGGATTAATTTTTTTAATCGAGTCCCACCCCTAATATATATATGTAGATATATATGTAGATTTGTAAATATATATGTGTATATACAGTATATATGTAGATATGTATATGTGTATATAATAAACGGCAAAGCCCTCACTCACTGACTGACTGACTGACTCATCACTAATTCTCCAACTTCCCGTGTAGGTAGAAGGCTGAAATTTGGCAGGCTTATTCCTTACAGCTTCCTTACAAAAGTTGGGCAGGTTTCATTTCGAAATTCTACGCGTAATGGTCATAACTGGAAGCTGTTTTTCTCCATTTACTGTAATGGAGATGAGCTTGAAACCCGTGGGGGCGGAGTTTGACATCATCACGCCTCCCACGTAATCACGCAGTACGTAGAAAACCAGGAAGAGCCCCAAAAAGCGCTGAAGAAAACATGCATTATATAATTGAGAAGGCAGCGAAACAATAAGAAGCGAGCGAGTGACATATACAACCATATTCATGAGTTCTGCTACTTCGGAAACAAAGCACAGTGTAAACCTACACTTTAAATTAAGTTCATAGACAGGCTGCCGCTGGCGTTTGTAATTTAGTGCCTGCCCATATAAGGCCGTCCGTCAGCGGCAATCCAATAGCAAACTGCCACGGGTAAATATTCACGGGTGAAGGACTGTGCTTATGCAGAGGAAGATGACATAGTCAGGGTGGTGTTTGGCACAAACTCAGCGAAACTGCGAGAGAAAGTTTTAAGTACCGGGACTTCGGTAGCATTAGATACAGCCATGGACATAGCACGACATGGCAACAGCACAGCTGGGAAACTTCGATGCATGTACACCGAGCGGCTCACGTGAACTGACGCAGTGCACAGACAAAAAGCAACAGTTCCGAAGAGCGCTGAACAAAAACCGAATTACACAATTGAAAAGGCAGCAAAAAAATATGAAGCGTCTGATAAATACAAGATAAGTATGTAATAAGTACAGCTACTGCAGAAACAAAGCACACGGTGGAAAAAGTGAATGTCCCGCTAAAGGAAGACAGTGTTAAAAAAAAACCCGTGCATGCAGTGTGTCAGGTCTCAGATAAAGAAGAAGACGAGCTGTTTATTGATGCAGTAAGAAACGAATCTTTTTCATAGCTTATTTAACACACTACGTCTCCGCTGCGATACGCGGGTATATATATATGTATATGTATATATATATATACCCTGATCTACATACTCGAATAATGAATACTTTATTCGCAATCAATGATTGTTTTGGTAAAGCCATACTCAGTGTATTCATTAGATGAACGGTAAAAAAGTAAGAGCGAGGGGAGGGTCACTTATTGAGGCATGCAGGCAAAACCACATTAGCACGCGGGCTCGATGTACGAAAAAATATATCTTTTCAAGTTCTATTTAGTCCATATGTGTCAAATTCAAGGGCCACGGGCCACATCCGGCCCGGCGTGTAATTATATCCGGCCCGCGAGATCATTTTATATACTGTATTATTGTTATTAATGGCCCGGGTATATGAAGCGCTGGTAACACAATAAACTACAGATCCCATAATGCAGCGCTTCACCTGCCTTGCCGAACACTTACCGCGTTAATCAAGTCTAGCTTGCAAGTTATTGCGAAGCTAGCCCACACGATGCTTAAGAGAAAAGTTGATTCTGAAAATAGAGCCTTTAAAAACCGATGGGAGGCTGAGTATATGTTTACTGACATTGCCGTTAAACCCGTGTGTCTCATTTGTGGAGCTAATGTGGCTGTAATTACAGAATTTAATCTAAGACGGCACTATGAGACAAAACATCAGGGTAACCTGAAAGACCTGAATGCAATGCAGAAGATACAGAAAGCAGAAGAATTAAATAAGAATCTGACACTTCAGCGGACGTTTTTACCCGTGCACAATCACAAAGTGATTTCAAGTGAAGCTGCTTTTATGGGAGACACAAAT
>JANRMT010062791.1:19518510-19589471 GCA_026402145.1 Polypterus bichir lapradei
TATATATATATATATATATATATAATATAGAGAGAGAGAGAGAGAGACAACAACACTCATATCAATGACAAAACAATTACATTAACAATCATGTTACGTTATTTTTAAAATATTTCCTTTTTCATAACTTCTTTAACACACTACTTCTCCGCTGCGAAGCACGGGTATTCTGCTAGTAATATATAAAATCCAATGTCTGTCTGTATGTCTGCTCTCTTTTCACGAGAGAACTACTTAACGGATCTAAATAGGGTTTTTTTCTACAATTTGCTTGAACATTCCAGTTGATTTTGCGACTTCTCTGATTTCGCTATGTATCATAGTTCGCTTGTGGTACCGATTTATTTGCACAAATCCGAGAAACATGCAACGGGCCGAGGGGAGGGGCCTTCTTCACTCACTTGCCAGCTTCGGGGCGTGTTCCTTAACTGAGAAAATTGAATTCAGCTTTGTTTGATGTTTAAAATAAAGTGTTACTTAGGTCTTGATGAGTTTGATTATGGATATTCTCTTAAGTGTATGCCACATTGAAAAGATAGATTGCAATTCAGATTGTGGATCGTGATTTTGTGTTAAAAAAGATAGTGGTATGATTTTTCGGAAAGAACGCCGACCCCTAATTTGATTAATCAAGTTTTCAAATTTATGTAGGATTCATTAACCCTTTAATGAGCTACTTGGAAAGGGGTTGCGAACTACCGGTAGCTCGTGAGCGACGTGTTCGTGACCCCTGGTCTAGAGTGACACTTTTATATAGCATTTCTGTGGCTTGGGAGCTAGACTGAGTTCCCAGGTTGGCCTTACTCTCTATGGAAATTGAACTTTTTCCCCATTTCCTTATTAGTTTTGTCTCTGTACTCATTTTATACAACATCCTATTTACTTGTTGTCTATTAGTTGGCCTTGCCTTACCTAGTTTCAGCTCTGTGTCTGTATGAGAATAGTGTCCCATAAAAGAGCCCAGCACTCAGTCTGTAATGAATTAAAGTTATTAAGGTTAGGCCTTTCAACATTCCACAGAAATACAGTATTCAAATCCACTACCAGACTACAGTTCACTATTAACAAGAGGAGTGTGAGGGACAGTAACATAGGTAAATTTAAAATGAGGCGCAATGGTCATTTTGATAAAGGTAGGATGAAATTGAAAGGAGAGAAAGAAAGCTGAGACCAGTTGTTAATAAAGGATGCAGTGATAATTGTTAAAAGGTATGTTTTACACATACTGTAAGTATATATGTGAGTTCTTGAATATCACAAACAATTAGGCACAAGGATTAATAAGAGGAGGTAAACTTGGAAACAAAGGCCATTAAGAAGCAAAAGAGAGGGTTTAGCCCAATTAATTTTGGAACAACATAAGATTTCAAAAGTCCTATAAGTCTGAAATTTGTTGGATATCATACCAAGTTAAGAAAGACATCATATGCATATAAACAGTCTTGCATAATGGAAATTGAAAGTTTTATTGTGATTATGAGCTGGGTGTTTCTGATGGAGACTGAAAGTCCTTTGAGAGATAAATAGAAAAATTCTGGGAAAAGTGCAGTCCTGCTTGGCACCACTTTTAATAGTGAAGGTACTATGAAGAGGAAGAGTATAAAATCTTAATAAAATTTACAAATCGTACACTGAAGACCGTTCTCACCTTCACTTGATAAAAGAAAAGTTCAATTCATATGATCAAAGTTTTATCCACATTAAGGGAAAGGAGAGCAGCTGGTCTAGTAAGTGAGGACATAGAATCAGTTATATGTAGGAGTCTTCATGTGCTACCAGACAACAATCTTAAGTGCGTACAGTCTGACTGACATTAATTCATTTACCCGTGACTTTGTGAAAACTGCCTGCCAGGATGTTAACTAGTTTTGTATCTGTGTTCATAAGAGAAAAGGGGGCTGTAACTCTGACAAAAATAGTGTTCTTTCAGTTTTTTAAATGTAAAGCTATGACTGTTTATTCTAGGTTTAAATGATCAGATGAGGTGGCTTCTTTGATCATCTTTGATCATCTCTTAATTGTTTCTAAAACTAGGAAATTAACTTTGGATAAATCCCTTCCACCCTGGCACCTTCCCAACACTCATAGAATCCAGAGCCTGCTAAAGGAATAAAGGCATACTAAAGAGACCCTTCTTTTTGTTTGTGGTAGAGAATGTTTTCAAGAAATATTTTGATAATGGAGGGAAGAGTATTGGAGGAATTAAAAAAAATGTTTGTCGTAGTAATGTAAAATTTCATTATTGATTATTTGTAGGTTATTCTGGAATTGACCCAGATATAGTGTATATAGTGGAAATAGAGACAAAGGTGTCATTCTTCCTAAATCTTGGTGCAAATAATCTAATTTGCCTTGCCCATGGTACATATTAAAGAGTTTTATGATGGTAAATCTGAAACTCTGCCCTTTGCACTAAAGACTGTTGATCTTGAGTCTAATATTGGCAATTAAGAATTAAATATCTTAATAGACCAAAATGAATGTTCCCTTTCTTGCAATGATTGCCTCAAATCAAAATCCAGTATTAAAAGTTTGAAACATGCAAGATGTGAGTAGAAAGTGCAAGTGAAATTCTAAACAAAACCTTTAATTCCCTCCCAAGTAGTGCCACCATTGTCTGCAGGTTCCAGGCTAAGCACAAGGAACTCATCCAGTTTGACTGTTTGCAAAAACCTTCAATCAAGTCAAACCTAAACAACAAAGAAAAAAAAATTCCATACCATCAAGCTGAACTTAACAGAATTTAGTTTCTTCCCAAGAGATAGAGAGGAGAGCCAACAGTATGGGCAAAAATTAATAAAAAAAAAAAGCAGGGAAGGGATAATTTGCCTTTTCCCAAAGTATAGAACATACTGTATGTTACCCACTGACTTATAAAACATGGGTCGGGATTCTTCCAGTTAAGCAGGATAAGTCTATATGCTAGTGTGGTATACACAATTACAATCAAGTTGCCCTTTTCCACAAATCCAAGCCCATTTGTGAGTACACCAAACACAGCTGTTAATGGGTGTGGCATGATTGTGACACCAAGGCTACCTGATAGGCATTCAAAGATTTTTTTCCAAAATGATATTAATTTGATGAACTGCCAAAACCTGTAGCCCAATGAGACTAGAGCTAGATTGCAATGTCCGCAGCTTGGATCTTGCCCTGGGTACATTTTAGACAATTTTAAAAAAAATAAATGTGCTTGAGAAAAGAAAAGTTGAATGATTGAATGCTTTGCAGATATGGAGCTGGAGTGTATTATATGCATGGCTGCCTTTCACTTTTTCCTTTGAGATATTAAGTGAAAAGTCCTTTTGCCACTGGATCTTTAAATAGGTGAGATGTTTTGTATATTATTGACATACTGTCTGAATCTTCAAGTCTGATCAGTATTTCTTCTAGAATAGAAATGGGTTTGAGGTGTAGAAAATTGGGTAGGTTCTTTTTAGCAAAATTTTTGATTTGAAAGTAGTGGAAAAGTGGTGCTGCTGGGACATTAAATTTTAAGAGTAATTATTCATAAGATACAAAAACATTATCGTTGTACAGTTCTTGAAGTGTTTTAATTCTGATATTTTCCAAAGATTAAACACTCAGTAGGTTTGAGAGGGTGATTTTTTTTTTAAGGTGATTTTCATATAGAGGTGCAACAGGTAAAAGCTTCTCTACCTTAAAATGCATCCTCCACTTGTTGATTGAACAATTAAATTATTGGTATATTAACAACAATTTGTTTTTACTGGGGCACAAAGTAGGCCATATACTGTAAAGAAGTACAGCAAGATTTAATTTCTATTGCCGACCAGGCTTGTTTATATTCATCAATTTGTGACAGTTTCTGTCCAGGAATAAAACTGAAAGTTAAGGAAGTGCCATGCCACCTTCTGCTTTAGGTCTTTGTGGTGTTGCCTTCGAAAGCTTGGATATCACAAATTCCAAAAAATGTTGAGTATATTTTCATAAATAATGATTTGTTAATACATGTAAGGATGTTCTGAAATAGAAAAGGGTGTTCATCTTGACAGCATTGATTCTCCCTGTTAATGTGAGATGGAGGGTAGACCATCCGTACACATCTTGTTTGAAACCCCAACCACCTGATGGCAAAATTGTGTTGAAAAATATCTTATTTGTTGTGATGTTTACCCTTTACCCCTAGATATTTACACTGTTCTGATAAAATAAATGGATAGATGTCCGGTCTAGTATTGTGTGCTAGAGAGTTCACTTGAAAAACCACACTTTTATTCAAAGAGATTTAGAGTTCAGATCTTTTGAAATTCTGCTAGTGCTTTAAGGACTTTTGGTAAAGATATTTGTGGATTTGGTATATACAGTACTATATAGTCTGCGTATAGTGATATTTTCTGTTCAAGTTCTTCTGTGTTTATTCCTTTTAACTGTAATGAATTTTTAAAGTGAATTGCCAGTGTTGATTGCAAAAAGCAATAGTAATACAGGGTGTTCTTGTTTAGTACCACATTCTAGTTTGTAGTAGTTTGAGATCATGTTGTTAATACAGACAGAGACCTCTGGACTGACATAAAGTAGTTTTATGTGGTAAACAGGTAGTCCCAGGCTTTTTCTGTGTCCAAAGATAGCAAAATCTGTGGTGTTTTACATTTTATGGGTGAGTATGTTACATTAAACAGATGCCAAAGGTTTGAAGCCAAGTGCCTGCCTTTAATGAATCCAGTTTGGTCTTGTGATATTACAGAAGGAAACACTTTCTCAGTCCTCCTAGCTAGAACTTTGGAGAGTATCTTAACATCGTTATTCAGTAGTGAAACTGGTCTGTATGATGTGCATTGCAATAAATGCTTATTTTACTTTGGAAAGATGGTCATTAATGCTTGGTGAAGTCTGAGGTTTTTTTTTGTTGTCTCTAGTTTCTATAAACTTTGCTAATAATAGTGGAGCTAACTCGGTTTTATTTGTTTAATAAATTTCCACTTGATAGCCATCCAGGCTGTAACATAAACTGTTACATTTCTTTGTTGTCAAGAGGCTAAATTCTGATTGTAGATTCTGTCTTTTCCTATAAAGTGCATCATTTGCAAATCTGGTATATTCTTAATCTATTCTGGTAATTTTGCTGAATAGCTCTGATGCCTTCTTGGTCGCCAGTTTATTTTTATGGAAAACTAGCAAAATACCCGCGCTTCGCAGCTGAGAAGTAGTGTGTTAAAAAAGTTATGAAAAAGAAAAGTAAACATTTTAAAAATTACGTAACATGATTGTCAATGTAATTGTTTTGTCATTGTTATGAGTATTGCTGTCATCAAGGATTTGATTACCATTATTTCTTTTAATCAGGCTCGTATTTGGAGGACGTGTTGTGTTCAAGTTACATTCTGTGTTTGTCAACTGTTGTAAAGATAACAGGTTTCATTCATCGAAGTGTTCACTATCCAAATCGGCACTCGTGAATCTAAGATGTTTAACAGGCATTCCCGATATTAAGTTGTGGATTTGCCTGTGAATATTTAGCAGCAGTGTGTCTATGAACTTGTGGAATTGCCTGCGAGTATTTAGCGGCAGCGTCTCTATTAACTTGTGGATCTGCCTGCGAGTATTTAGCGACAGTGTCTCTATGAACTTGTGGATTTGCCTGCGAGTATTTAGCGGCAGTGTGTCTATGAACTTGTGGAATTGCCTGCGAGTATTTAGCGACAGCGTCTCTATGAACTTGTGGATTTGTCTGGAAGTATTTAGTGACAGCGTGTCTATTAACTTGTGGATTTTTCTGCGAGTGTTTGGCGGCAGCGTCACAAAGTTGTTTCCGTCTAGCTGCATCAGAAAATGTACAACGATGTCTGACATGCCTCCTTTTTACTGTTTTCTCACAGCTTGGATTGCTGCTGTCATAATTGGTTTGAGTTTCATGGTTTGTTTCAATTACGTTAGTATTTGCAGGACTTGTATTGAAGTGACATTTGGCATCTGTCAAGCGTTGTAAGCATACAACCGGTTTCATCGATAACTTCACATCCAGCTTTTGAGAGTTGAAACATTCATAAACATCAAAGTGTCCACTACTCAAATCGTCACCTGTGAATCTAAGATGTTTAAAAGGCATTGGCGGTTCTCCAAAGGTGTAAAAAGCGACAACCGAACGATTCAGCGGCAGCCATCAACTCACATGCAAAACCATAGGTGAAGGGCTTAAGCATTTCACTCTTATAGTGCTCCTGTGTAGTATAATTAACCTGTCCCAGTCATTCAATACATAAGACACAATGTTCCTCCGGATATCAAGAGTGTGCCTGATATGGCCGCACAATATGTAACACCGTGAATGGAAATGGCAGGTGGCATCTCCGGGCATGGAAACCACTCGGTAAGTGACAGTTCTTTGATCGATGGTGATCACCTCGATAGACATGTTAATGGGGGTACGGTTGGAACGGTAAAGGAAATGGGTACCTGAACAGTAAACTAAGTCTAAAATACCTACACAATAACTATAACCGTAATAAACGGACAATAAATGAGCGGAGAAGCCGTGGATTAAATAAAAAGGCTGCAGTTATCAGCAGTGAGACATGAATACCGTAGCAAAGCAAGGAAGGGAATTAAGAGACTGGAGCGACGGGCGGCCTTATATGGGCAGGCAGCCAATTACCTGGGAGGCGTGGGGATGGGGGACGCAATTTAGGCAGGCAGCCAACTACGTGGGAGGCGTGGGGATGGGGGACGCAACGCTGCCTCACACTGCGACTGAGCTGCAGGCTATGGACGTATATATGTACATAAGTAGGATTCAGTTATGACCGTTACGCATAGAATTTCAAAATGAAACCTGCTTAACGTTTGTAAGTAACCTGTAAGGAATGAGCCTGCCAAATTTCAGCCTTCTACCTACACGGGAAGTTGGAGAATTAGTGATGAGTGAGTCAGTGAGGGCTTTGCCTTTTATTAGTATAGATATATGAAATAATCTTTTGTCTTAAAGTGACTTCAGAGTTTCCTAAATTATTCCTGTAGAAACTTCTGAGGAAGCATTTGTCTCTAAAAATAATCAATTTGTTTGGAGGTGAATTCTGTGAAGTTCTCATCTTCCAAGCAAAGGGGGTTAAGGTGCCAGGTAAGAAATGAGTTTATAGGATTCAAGCTCCAAGATCAGGGCGGCATGATATGAAATAATAGTAGTGCTGTATTTACAAGATTTGATAGAGGGCAATAAATTATTGATAAAGAAATAATCAGTCCTTGAGTAACTATGATGTACTGGTGAGAAAAAGTAATATTCTTTTGAGCTTGAATTTGTGGTATTAGATATTATCACCACTGTAGTTGATGATCTAACCAGGTATGGATTAAAAACACAAAGTTTCCAGCCGTTATAATTTTATGAGTGCTTGAGAACTGATGCAAATACATTTTCAATAAAATCTGTCATCCACATTAGGTTTATAAATATTTATTAAAATTACTTTAGATAATAAATAAATTACCATGTCATAGCACCATAGCACTACATCTGATGCTACAAATGAGATTGTATTAAGATCCCCAGTGAAAAATGTGGCCAATCCAATCTCTTTGCAGTCAAAACTGGTACTTAGTTATTTTTACAGGAGACTTGCTTAATAAGTATGTTGGCATTTAGGCCTGTTAGGTAGGAGAATACTTTTTTTTTCTCTTTAGATTATGATTAAGACCACTGACATTCCATCTTACAAAGTTCACTGTGGTTAGAAAAACAGTGCTACTTCTAAACTTTTGAGGACATTTTGTAATCTTAAGTAAAAGTAGTGTGTTATTTAACTTTGATCTCATGTAATTGCCAGATATTCTGGCTAAGGAGCTGCTTGTTATGTAGGCAGTTATTTGTTAGAGTAAAAAGGATGAATTTGAAGTAACTTGCATATCCTTTCTTCAACAAAATAAACCCACCCCCATTTTGCCTCCTCATGTGAAGCTAGACCACACTTCATGATGTCCCAATTTACATGCCAAGTGACAGGACACATCCAAAACAGATGCCATCAGTGGCGTGGTGAGGATTAAAATTGAGATAGCTTATAGTACAGTCCAGCTACAAAAAACCTAGGGCGTGATGTTAACGGCCTCCTGGAGAAGCAAATAAAGGGGAAAATGTTTAAGTTTAATGGCACTTTCAATTACTACAGTTACTTAATGGTTACCCAAATACACATATACTTAATAGAATGCATTTTAATGTAATAACCAAAAAGGAAATAGAATGTATAGTTATGACAGATATTACATTAAAGATAGACTAAGTGACAATCAGATTCTTCTTCGCTTTACCAAGATACAATATAAGTTACGTTCATATTTTAAAGGATGTTGGAATCATTCTTCTTAGCTTCTTTTCTGCTTCTTCGTGAGAACTAAAGACATGGAATTGGTCATCGACAATTACTTTTAGTTTGGCTGGAAAAGAGGTTATATCTGATTTCAGATTGTTTTTCTCTAGATTCTGCTGAATATATGTGAATGTGAAAATAAAATTCTGGGGACAATATACATGTACATCCCATTGTTGTGGTATACAGTGAAAATAACTTAATTATTTAACTTTCATACACAAGCAAAACATGTTGAAAACTGTTCATTTCTCAACAACTAGAAACCACGGTAAGAGTTCTGTTTTGATTAAACATTTGGATGGGTGGGTGGATTCTTTATTTTAACTTTCTTATTTTTAAGGACTTTAACATTTGGCTTTCTGACTTGTGGAACTTCATATATATACTTCAGGATGGACTCGGAACAATGCACTCAGAGAAGGATTATGGTTGGAATGTTATGAGAAATCTGAGCTGTGGTTATTATTATCTGAAATTGTTATACTTCTCTTAATTCTCTATGTAACAGGTGAAAGAGATCCATATAAGTACGTGTGCATATGAAATTGTAAGTTTACTGTAAGTCAACCTTCAAGTGCACCTGTCAGCAAGAGGAGTGAGGTTGTCCTAGTTTGTAGAATTTCCAGACAGTGAAAAAAAATCTGATATTTAAAGTATTTCCCATTGTTTTAAATGGGAAACCTCATAATGTGATACCAGCCCATCGTAAAATGCAAAAGGCATTTCTTTAAATATTATTAAAACACTCATACCTTTTAAACAGCTTACATAAGTATGAAACCTTGATTTCTCCATGATAGATAAAACATTTCTCTAACTGTCCAATTAACAAACTGGTAATGAAGTAAGCATTTGGGAATGTTTCTGCACATTTAAGATGTGCTTTTCAGGCTGGCCAGCACCATGGCCCCATCTAACTGCAAAGTATAGTTTAGAAGTGTATGAAAAAAACAAAGAACTTGAATTACCTTTTCAATTACTTAAACTTTTCTTGCCTTTTTTGGGTTGTTTTTCAACATTTCATAAATATTTAGTAGTGAGTGCAGCAACTACATCATAGTGAAGTGAACAAAGGCATAGCATTAACAGAAGGTGAATCAGAGTACACTTGTGTGACATGACTTTCAAAATATTTTCCAGAGGCAAATTGTATGAAATGTGCAAAATATTCACATAAAAAATGTATATATTAATACTCTACTATATCAAATTTTCCCCATATCAGACTGATCTGTGCTCCCAATCGGGGCTATAAAGTGATCCTGCATGGCAGAGGAGATGAACAGGAAAAGAACAAGAAGAAAGAGAAAGGATGAAGGAACAGAGTTTAAGGCAAAAGAAAGAGGCAGGATGGTGTGGAGCTCATGCTGGGAGGAGTGAAGACAGGTGGTTGGAAGTTTGCCCCAGATGGAAGAGAGTGGCATGCCTGCTTTTGAGAATGTGGCTGGACAAGGTGTGCTTCTATTGAGTAAAGCAGGAGAGTAGGAGCTGCCTCGTTTTATGGCATCTCCCAATAGACACCGAGGGAGACATGAGTGGGGTTCAGAGTGGAGTCCTACAGATGCCGAGAGATTGACAAACCTGGGATTAAAAGATCACAGCAACTGTCAGCGGGCATCTCCTCATGCAGCAAGGTCTTAATGGGATAAGATGAGGAGATGTGAGAGTTTAGAACGAGGTATTGGAGTTTGTGGTTTTTATTGAGGAATCCACCTGGATTTTAACCCTATTTTTTATTTGATTATTTATTGAATATTTTAACCTACACCTTGCACATCGTTTAAAGGGTTATTTATTATTTAGAGAAATCTAAGCTGCACTTTGGGACACTGTTGGTTTTATTTTTGTAAATAAAAGCACTAGACATTTGCACCAACCCTTGCTGACTGGGTGTGTCCTCACTTGTTGTGGCTAATCCTTGTTAACCACAATGTTGGGTTTAAATGTCTCTCAGAAGCAATTCAAGGAGTATGGAGCTGCCCTGGACCATCACAGGCTGTTGGACTATGGAGTAGTACAAAACATTTTCTTTTGAGTGATGATTCGTATGTCGCTATCTGACAGTCTTATGGTTGAATCTGGGTTTTCTGGATGCCAGGAAAACTCTGACTCTGTTAATGCTACAATTTAGAAAGACATTTTAGTCAACTTTGTGGCAACATTTTATAAAGGTCCTTTTCAGTTCCAGAATGGCATATGCCTCTGTGCATAATGCTAAGTTTACCTGCACATAGTCCTGACCACAAACCTATTGAACACGTTTGGGGTGCATGGGAATGCTACTTGAGAGCCAGGTCTTCTTGTCCAACATCAGTACCCGACCTCACAAATGCTTTTGCATGAATGGGCAGCAACTGCTTCAGGCACACTCCAAAATCTTCTGGAATAACTTCCCAGAATAGTTGAGGTTGTTGTAGTTGGAAATATGGGGGCAACTCTATATTAATAACCATGTGTTTGGAAAGAATGTCGAATAACTCGTATACAGTAGGTGTGATGGTCAAGTGTCCACCCTTTTTGACCATAAGTACAACACACTGTGGTCTATGGCCGGCTTCTCATCCCGGTCAATACCCCCAGGCTGCCAGATGGAGCCCTCTCCGCAGTATGGAGGTGCCCCGAAGACCAGCAGGGAATCACGGACAATGGAGTGTTTATCCACAGCCCTGCTGGATACCACAGGGGCCGCAAGATGGAGTTGCAGGGAGGAGCCAAGAGTCATATGTGCCCTATAACCCAGAAGTGTGTCATAGGCAGAGCGACGGCAGAAGTGACGTACTTCCGGGGTGAAGAAAAGGACTTGTACCTGACCCGGAAGTGATAAAGAATCACATGGACTGGGGATTGGGAACACTTCGGGGTCAGGGAATATAAAAGGACTGTGGGAGCTCCCAGACGGCGAGCTGAGCTGGGTGGTAGGAGGGCAACGTGTCTGGGAGTGGTTGAGAGTATTATTGCAGTGATTATTGGTTTCTGTGTGAGTATTGTGGAGGAGAGGGTGCTTTGTGCACTGTGCAGAATTAATAAAGTCAACATTTGGACTTTTATCTGGTGTCTGGAGTCTTGGACAGGGGTTCAAGGGAGCGATACTGCCCCCTATCTGTCACAACACTAATTATTTTTCTTAATGATTTTAGTACCCTTTTTGTATTAATAGATGGAAATATACTTAGATTTATCTATCCATACTTTTGTTGAACTCATCCAATTAGTATTATCTAGTTTATGATCTTGTTTACTCCAAATTCATGATTGATGAGAGATTTGAAACTCACCCATGTGATATTTTATCCAATACTTAAACCAGATATTGATGAGCTGCCCATCCGTTGCAGTTCACATCTGCACTCACACCAACAGTCTCTCCGACACTGCCAGTTAGAAGTTGCAAAATAGTCTAATCTGACAAATATGTTGATATTTTTCAGGTATGGAAGCTTTAAGGTAAGATGGTTATACTCGATATTCGTAGTACCAGAGAGGCAATTTGTTACATATTGGTTAGCATAAGCAATTAAGAATTTTACTGTACTTTGTACACATTACAGTTATAACCTTATAAACCAAATTTCTTCCTAACTTTATGATGCGGGAGGAAAACTTACTACCCAGAGAAAAGCCCATATATAAAGTAATGTATGTGTAAACTTTGAAAATATGCTGCAATAATACAGTGACATGAGTCTTTTCATTTAGAAAAATAAATGGTGCTAGATTTCAAACATCATGATTATAGAAAAGTGAGACAATTCATATTTATTAAGACAGTGTAGCTAGCAGGGGTGGAAAAATTAAAACTTTTGAATTCAATGTTGAATATAAAATCCTGCAAATATATTCCATGTTTCAGATCTGTGTGTGACAAGTTTGTATAAAAAGGATTTTTTTTTGTGAGTGGTGTGTCCTACACTCTGTTCCAAGTATGAGTATCAGTGGTTTCAGCTAGATATGTATACTAATGAGTGGTAAGTGTGCATTCATACTTCACCACATAGAGGTAATAGACAAAGCCACACTTATGCCACTTTATGAGCAGAGGTTAAAATGAATATTCTGTTGATTATATAGTAATTTAAATCATGTAGTGTTTTACTACTGTTTTGTGTCATCTTGTAACTTATAGCTGTGTACATTTGTCTTGTAAGTTTGAAAATTGTCTCTTTGGCAAGAACAAAAAGTTTGTAAACAATCGTATACTGCAGTTAAACAACAGTAGCATAGTCCTGTGGAAAAGTGGTATAATACTGTAATTGCTGATATAAAAGGCAATGATGATGTATCTGATGTCTTCTTTTCCAAGAAACACTTTGATGGTTTGTTTACTGACTTGTCTGTATCTTTTAATACTGTAGAACATGATAACTAATGTTTCAGACATTGTCGGGCTTCAGTCTGTAAAATGCAGTTCTTGCTGGATTTAATGATTATGTTGATCTTGGTATAAAATCACAGTATATGCAGGCCTTTGATGTTTCTTTAGATGTACTGTTCATACATCAAATTATATATCAGGGTCCAGTTTTAGGCCTTTTCTGTTCACTATTTATGTCAATATCCCACATATTTATTTTGCTAATAGATACAATAGCACATTTGGTAGTTTTTAAGTATTACATTTTGTATCCATTGCATTGTGATTCATACACGTTCAATTGTTTTACTTTTTTAATTTATTATGAGTAGTTCAGTTTACTTTTCGGTATACATTTGAAGTTGCATAGTGATTGTGTGTATGTTGCTGCCTTGCCCAGATGTTTACAAAAAAAGTATAAGAATCTCATGTAAATTATGTTGAGTTAAATAATGTATAGTAATTAAACATAGTAGTATTGTTTTGCAAGAAATAGGATATCATGCAATATAAAAAGCTATTTTTAATGAGTACTAAAAAGAACTTTTCTCAGCTTTTGGTATGAAATACTTATGTTTTTAAAGACTCCAGTTGCTACCTTTTACACAGCATACGGTTTATAAAATGATTGGCAGTATAGATTTTTAAGTGGTTTCTGATCACATTAAGAATGTAGTGATTTAAAATAGATTTTCTAAAACATATGGCTGTAGGAGTGTGCTTCTGTTACAAGTGTATGGTTTATATAAATAGATAGTCTCTAATATTCATTTTACTATACTCTGTACTTTTCATGTCTCCATGTCAATTTTTAATTTGTAGTAAGCATGCTGTTTAATATTTAAAAGTTTAAACAGATGTAGTTCTATTGATAATAACAGTGCAGACAAAGCTCTTTACATAATTTGAAAATATGCTTAGTATGATTTATATGTGTTTAAAAAATATTATGAGTTGGGGGGGGGGGGGATCTGACTAATGAAAGGGTACGTAATGAATTTGCATACTGATATATGAACCGTTCTTTTTTTAGTGTCTTAAAAAAAATAAAAGAAGAAAATCTTTTATTTGATCTCCAGTATTGAGTGAAGATAACTTAAGTGACAATTGCATAAAGAAACATATTCATGGTTTTAATCATTAATTAAATATATATTTTAACAGAAATCCATAGTCTTCTTTATGTACCAAACAGTCATTTGTTTAATTAGTTTCTCATATCAGTTTTGAGAGGTTTTTGCCTATTATTTCTTGCAAAACTACTTCGTCAGTTGCTGACTTTATGACTGTCAAGTATGAACAATGTTTATGGTCTCGCCTCCACATTTATTTTGGTCTGAGATATGGACTTTGCTAGGTTAGATTTTTACAAATTGTACACTTTTTTGAGGTGCCAAAGTTAATTAAAAATTTCAAACGTGTTTCTTTAACAATCTGTAGATGATAATGTCTACTTAACAAACAGGTATCGCTAGCTAAACGGAGGCAAGGTACACTCCAACACGTGGGGAGAGGTAGAAAAAGCTATATATAATAGAGAGAGAGATTTACTTGAATTTTATATGGGTGATTATGTTTTTAAGGCATTTTTGATCTGTTCCAGCACCAATTCAAGCATCAGAAGGCTGTTATAATATGATTTTGTGCAGTTATCACTTTATTTAGCCCAATGTGTTGCCCTCCCCTATGTTGCTCTCCCATTCCAATTTCAATGAAAAATAATTAACTGGTTCTTAATACAACTGTTTTTGCTACAGAATGTGCATCAATTAATTTATGAAAATTTCTTGTGCATTTGCCTTTATTGCATAAAGGTTATGCCAGATATACAGTACACTAGAAAAATTTAGATGCAAACGGATCCTTCAGCTCAGCAAAGCTTGCCAGTTTTATACACTTAATTCCTTCAAAATAACATCAAATCGAGTTTTGAACATCCCTACCACACTACCTTGTACTTGAAAGACGATCTTCCTCACCTGAACCCATGCTGAGTTTTCAGTAAAGCTGTTCTTGACATGTGTTGCTCAGTCTTATCCCTAATAATTCCTTCCATTTAATTTTACCTGTGATGCACGCTAAGCTTATAGTTGCTTGAATCTGCCAGATCAATCTTTTTTATATTATTGAATAAGATTTTCCAGTCCTCTGGAATTTCATGAGTGACTTCCTAAAAAGATGCATCAAGGGTTTATATGTGTACTCACTGACTTCATTAAACAATTGAGGATTAAGTGTTACCTGGTCCTGGTGATTTGTTCGATTTCATCCTGTTTCATTTGAGTAATACTACTTCTATAATTACAAATCACTCAGTACCTTCTTAGTAGTCCCTTTTACTGCTGGGATGTTCCACTTCCTCATATATGAACACTTTCAGAAAAATGCAGGTGTAGAGCATCTGGCATTTCACTGTCTGTATTTTTAAATTCATCTTTACATTAAATGATACAGTTCACTCACCCTGTCAAAATACTTAACGAATTTCTTTGGGTCATTTTTTGCCTTATCTGCTATATTCCTATTTATCTGCCTTTTAGCTTCTCTAATATTCTTCTTATATCCTATGATTCTCATCCACCTCATACAGATGTTTATTCCTTTGCAGCCCTTTCTTCATCTCTTTACTTACCCACTACAAAGTGTTTTGTTTTTTTTTTTTTATTTATTTTCTACTAATTCCAATTTTTGGGATGTACCTGTCCTGCATTATATGTAAAACATTTTTAAACCTGTTCCACTGCTGCTCGAATGTCTTAACACTTAGAAGTGCTTAAGTCCCCATAATGATTGAGTCCCCTAATATCTGACTGGTGGTGAGGTGAGTTGTTGGGGCTACCTAACTACCTACCACCTCAGAGTCTTCAGAGAAAATGTCCAGCAAGGAAAATGCTAGTTTTAAACTGCTTTTAATTGCCTTCTCCTTGATTCTAAAACAGTAAGTTCTGGCAACCACTATTGCCACATGATCCAGGAGTCAAATCTTGTACCTGCTGATTATCAGTCGGACATAGATCATTTAGGTCATAGCAAAATATACCCTACAAATCATAAAAGTACAGTCAATCCACAACATTTGCACATTAAACCTTTGTTACTACAAGCATTCGTGTAATTTTATTCGCAACCTCCTTTTTACTTTAGCGTTGACAATATCACACATGACAACGTCACAAAGGCTTCTCAGGCTTTGTACAATAGAGAACAAAATGACAGATGCAATGCGCTAAGGTTTGGGAGTGGCTATTATCCCAGTATTGAATGCCCCAGTTTTTTTTTCCCTACTTTGAAGCGTAAAGAGCTCCTAGTGCATTTGTTTCATGTTTTCATTACTTTGCTTAAAAAAATCAAGTTTTGTGTTGCAATTATGTCCCCAAAACATAGAGTAAGTCCTTCAGGCTCTAAGCCCAAGTATGCAAAAGTGTTAGGTAAACTTTTTATTGTGAGTTTGGTATTAACAAATCAGCCAACTGGCTGGATACTTTGAGGCTGCTGATCCAATCATTTATTGCAGCTTTAAGTTTGAATATCAATTTGCCTCTGCTTTACTCCCATATGGCGAGACCCTTAAGGAACTTACATGTGTGCACGAAGCAGACGTTGCTGATAGATTATGTCAAGCTGTTACATCCTGCACAATCTCTACTGACATCCTCCAGCCCAGGAGAACCATGTACCAAGAACTAAGTACCAGACGATAATGTTAGGCGAAAAGTTTGAGGTAAGAGTTTTGTTGTCTCAGCTTTCTATAAACATTGCTAATAATCATGGAGCTAACTTATTTGTTATTTTTTTTATAAAATTCCACTGGGTAGCTATCATGGACTTCCGATTTCCCACTTTGAATCGAGTTTATCTGGTAATTTTGAAGAGTCAGAGGTTTATCCATTTCCTCTGCACTACGAGTATCTAGCAATGGTATATGTAATGCATCAAAAAACTAATTAGATTATTCCTTATCTTCTTTAAACTGAGTAGAATATAAGAACCTATAGTACTCTCTAAATGTGTAGCTTATATTTTTATTGTCAATGATTTTATCTCCATCTGAGTTGGTAATTAATGTTATTACATCGCAGACTTCATGCGTGTGGATTTGTTGAGCTAAGATATTATTAGCTTTCTCTCAGTGTTCATAATAATGATGTCATGATTTTAAGATACGTTCATCTGTTTCTTTAGTTGTCAAGGGGTTAAATTCTAATTGCAAAACCTGTCTTTTCCTATAAAGTGTCTCATTTGGAGACCTGGGGCCTCATGCATAATGCTGTGTGTAGAATTCACACTAAAACATAGCATACGGACAAAAGCAGAAATGTGCGTATGCACAAAAAAATCCAGATGCATAAATCTGTGCTTTCGCCAACTTTCACGTTCTTCCGCTCCATAAATCTGGTCAGCATGAAAGTAACGCGCATGCATGCACCTGTTGCCGCTCCCAAACTCCTCCTAGAGTTACACCTCTTTGAATATGAAAATCAATATAAATAGCCCTTAAGCTCAGCATTCTGTGAAAAGGCAATGGCAAAAGCATGGGGCAAAATAGAAGAATTTCAGCGAATACCAAGTGGAGGCAAGGAAAAACATACTATTTGTTGGTTTTAACAGTGGTATAAACAACAAAAGGAAGTTATCGAGTGACATAGAGTGTCGGAGAAACTCAAAAGCTCAAGTTCAAAGTCACACAGTGCCTGAAATAAAAATGCAGTTGTCAGATACCAAAGTCGCTGTGAAAAGGCGAGTCATAGCCCACCATCTGAGTGTCATATGAAAGCTCGAAATTTCCATTTTAATCATGTAGTTTATTTTGTCATTAAAGTAGAACATCATAAACTTCATCTTTAAATCGTTTAATTTACTAGTTTCTCAAATACCATTGTAACTAAAGTAGCACGTTAAATGCTTTGTTGCTTTGTATATGTTCTTCTTTGTGCTCTATGTGTGTGAATCACTATGTTCTTCTTAAACGGGCTTTCTCTTTCTCCGACAGGACACAGAATCCATTACATTTGTGGTATTACAGCTCTTTAAATAATTAAAATACTGAGATGTATGCAGGTAGTCCCTGAGTTATGGACATCCAACATACAACTTATGAACAGGGCCGCAGCTGCTTTGTCATCTGTCTGGGGGACGCGACTTAGGCTCCTCAGTAACTGCCATTCTGTCATCTCCGGCCTGGGGCTGCTGCAAGTGGTGGCTGGATGGGGGCAGTTTTGCTGCTCGGACAGTGTGGTGTCCCTCGGTTGATTCATTCTCAGTGGGTGGCTGGGTGCGTGGCAAGCGCTTGTGTGCAGGACGGAGGATTGATGGGGCGGAGGGGGGTGGTTCGCTGCATGCCCACCACGCCGTCGCAGCTACTGCTCCTGACTGGACTGGACATTGGCTGGATGGGGCAGAGGGGGGCGTTTCCCTGCCCGCCCACCACACAGCCTTGCAGTGTCCCTTGAACGGCTGCCACCATTCATTCTCAGTGGGCAGCTGGTGATGCTGCAAGCGGTGACCCGGTTGTGGCTGAACGGAGGCCATTGAGGGTGATTGGGGCGGCAGGCAGCATTGTAGTGTGCCTCGGGTGGCTGTCTGTTGAATGGGGGCGGTGGTGGACGATTCCCTACCTGCTTGTGGCTGCACCCTGTTCGCTGTCGGTGGGCTGATGCTGCAGGCAGCATACTGTATGCAAGTGGAGGTGACTGTGTGGTGGGTGGGTGGTGAACCACCACTTGCTGCCCCCATTCATTCTCAATAGCAAGCCTGCTTGTACTGTTACATACATAGCAGGAAGCCTCTCATTTAGTACACCAGACGTGCTAACGAGGGGTGCCTTCCTGCTGTGATAGCGTGTACAGTGCTGTGCAGAAGAGATCATCTTAACCTTTTGTCTTCACCCTTCAACGATGTCTCTGAAACGCAAATCTGATGCAACTGCTGGTGATACAGTAAAGAAGAGAAAAACCGTCACCATGGAAAATAAAGTAGAAATAATAAAATGGTCAGAGAGAGGTGAAACTCCATCATTCATTGGCAGAGCACTTGGTTACAGTCAGTCAACAATAGCATTTATTAAAATAATGTACCTTTTCCGACTTACATACAAATTCAACTTAAGAACAAACCGGGGTCTGCCTGTACTTGATATAATTTTTATGATGATAGGAGTTAAAGCATGTTATTAAACATGGAAATACAGTGGAGCAGTGATAGTAATAAGAAATATCTTCGTATTACATGTTTAATTATTCCATCCATTTTTCCATCCAGGGTCACGCCAGTCCCAGCAAGCATACAGCGCAAGGCAGGAATAATCTCTGAACGGGGCACCAGATCGTACCTAGCGCTGCGCCACCGTGTCCTCACATGTTCAATTATTAACAATATTATTATTTAAATGATGTTAACATTTTATGTGTATAATGTAATAAACATATTTTGCTGCATTTCATCTTAAAAAATGATATTGTCATCATATGTACAGTAAATGCGCACTTTATAAAGTGGCTCAGGTTGTGCAATATTATAACTGTATCACAAGTTTACAGTGAGGTGATTGTACTATTAAGTACAAACAGTTCTACAAAGAGCACTTGATGGACTGATTGAGTGTGTTTAGAGCTCCTGGGATGAATCTGTTTCTGAAGAGCGAGGTCCGTACATGAAAGGCTCTGAAGCGTTTGCTGTTTGAGAGCAGTTCAATAGACTGTGTGCATGGCTGAGGCACCATGTGCTTGATGCTGTATACCGATAATTCCCTTTCTGATCAGCTGCTGTAGAGCTGTGATTCCACACTCGGATACAGTGGGAAAAATATTCTCAGTATTGCATTGAGAGGAACAATGCTAAAGCAGCTATGGTATTTGGAATAGTTTGGCCATTTTGTGGACCATTACTTTGTTACATGTTGATTACAATCAGATGCCATAAACTAATAAACAATATGCGGCTAGTTCCATTGTATTTTAAAAAGCCGTGTCAGGGATGTGGATCTAAAAAGGAAAGGAAAGCCACACTGGTCAAAACTGCAGTTTGCAAAACCGAGCAGAGAACTTGTGTACGCCAAGTATTTAGCTGGCGTGAAAATGTGCGTGGCTTTACGCCAAGTTTAGGTTTTATACATCGCGATGTGAGCGTGGAAATGGGCTTACGCAACATTTTTGTGCATACGCACCGTTTATACATGAGGCCCCTGGTGTGTTCTTGATCTATTCTGGTAATTTTGCTGATTAAATTGGACACCTTCATAATTTCCATCTTATTTTTGTGAGAAAGATATGAAATAATCTGTCCTCTTAAAAATGCCTTCAGAGTTCCCATAGTATTCCTGCAGTGACTTCTGAGGATGCATTTGTCTTTAGAAAATAATCAATTTCTTTGGATATACATTTTGTACAGTTCTCATCAGCTAATGCTGGGTTAAGACGCCAGCTACGAGATAAGTGTGTAGGGCAAAGTGATTTAAGCTTTATGATCAGAAGGGCATAGTCGTGGTAACAATACTGTTGTACTTGCAAAATTTAAAGGTGGGCAAAAAAATGATTGTCTATGAAGAAATTCTTGAGTACGCGTATCAGGGATTTGGTAATTCCACAATACAAGTTACAGTAATCAAGCTGAGAAAAGATAAAAGAATGAATAGCTCTCAAGATTCCTAGGAGATCAAAAAGGCTTAATCTTGGCTAAAAGATGAAGATGGAAATAGCAGCTCTTGGCCACAGAATTAATCTGTTTCTCAGAAGAGAGGTACTGTCCAAAATAACCCCAAGATTACAAACTTGAGCTTTGCAAAAGTCCACGAAAGAGTCAAGAAGTTCAAAATCAGTTTGAGCTTTGGCTGCAGGACAAGCTATCAGCAGTTCCATTTTATTTTGATTAACATGAAGAAAATTGTCAGCCATCCAGGATTTTAGTTCTACAAGACAATTGTGCAGCCGATTCATTGCAGAATTACACACAGGAATAAAAGCCTGCATGTCATCAGCATAACAGTGAAAAGAAATATTAAACTTCCTAAAAATAGATCATATAGGAGGAAGAATATAGAAAATAAAATAGGACTCAAAATGGATCCCTGAGGAACACCACAGTTACCAGGAGATGTTGACAAAAAAGAGGAAATCAGCACCAGTCATTGAGCTGTCACTGTTTGCCTGCTTGAACAATATGAAGCCATTGACCAGTGCAGTCTCTTGCACAAGCTCGTACACAGTGATGTACAGTTTTGTGTAATTGTGGCTGTAGGCGCACATCCCCAGTTGACCACTCCTGACATTTTGCAGTTGTACTCCTCAATTATAACTGGCTTGTTCACCCTTCTGGCTTCCCCTTTTCACTGATGACTTTCTCAAGTGTTACTTGTGTGCACAGTTGTCAGAAAAGTAACACGTTTTACATCATGCCACTGCCACCAAGTTTCCTGCCCTCTGTCACAAAATTAAAAAAGCCACAGAAAGGTTTCAGGCAGCCATCTGTATATTATTCACTGGCCGCAAAAATGGTTTAAAGGTTAATCCAGAACAGAACTGAGGAGATGGAGGAAAGTTGGCAGTTTTAAAGGTCAGTATAGCTCACACCCGGAAGTGACATCAGAGGGGCTGGAACCAGGAATGACATCAGGGCCAGGTGGAAGTTCCCATGAACAGTCTATAGAAAAACAAGAGAAAGAGTCAGTGCTCCCTGCCACCTCCCGGTCTGGCTCGGAATTATTCTATTTGAAGCCCTTTAGCTGCCACACATGCGCACGTGTGTCACAAGGCATTCCTGACCAAGAGGTTGTGAAAGAGCATCTCCGTTGGCGTGAAGAGAACCTCAATGATGAATGAGTGAAAACGTGTCCGGCTGTAGGTCAATAAACCACCGGGTGACCCGCGGATTCAACTCCTTATGCAGGACCATCCACTGTAAAGGTGCATGGTCTGTGACAACGGTGAATTCCTGGCCCAACAGGTAGTACCTCAGCTGTGTAATCGCCCATTTGATTGCAAAGCCTCCCTCTCCACCGCTGCATACATGGTCTCTCGCTCCAACAGTTTCCAACTCAGGAACATGATGGGATGTTCAACACCATCGACACTCTGGCTCAGCATGGCACCCAGGCCTGTGTCCGAAGCGTCCGTTTGGAGGATAAAAGGCAGAGAAAAGTTAGGTGCTTTCAAAACTGGTGCGGACGTAAGGACCTACTTCAAGTCACTAAATGCAGCACTTGTCTTATCAGTCCATACCACATTGTTTGGGGCCCTCTTCCTTGTCAAATCAGTAAAGGGCGCTGCTCTCTCCGAGAATCGGGGCGCAAACCGGTGGTAGTACCCTGCTAACATGAGAAAGGCTTGGACTTGCCGATTGATTCACGGATGGGGCCATTTCAAAATGCCATCTACTTTGGAGCACTGTGGCTTCATGGTACCCCAACCCACCCGGTAGCCTAAATACTTGGCATCATCTAATCCAAAGAAACATTTCTTTGGATTAATCCGAAGTCCAGCCTCACCAAGTGTCCGTAATACCGCTTGCACGTGTTGTAGGTGTTCCTTCCATGTGCCGGAATAGATGACGACGTTATCCAGGTAGGCAGCACTATATGCATTATGGGGCTGGAGAACTCTATCCACTTGATGCTGGAAAGTGGCACGAGCCCTGTGTAACACAAATGGAAGGACATGATACTGCCAAAGCCCTCTAGGGGTACTAAATGCAGTCTTGACCTTTGCAGAGTCCGTTAAAGGAACCTGCCAGTACCCTTTTGTCATGTCAAGTGTGGTCAAATATTTAGCCTGTCCTAGCCTCGCGAGGAGGTTGTCCACTCATGTCATTGGATAGGCGTCAAACTGGGAGACTTGATTAAGTCGACGGAAGTCATTGCAAAACCTCCCAACTCCCATCAGGCTTACTGACCAAGATGATGGGACTGGACCAGGGACTATGACTTTCCTCTATTACAGGCATGTCAAACTCACTACCATTGGTGGGCCGCTTCGACTGCCATACATGCGTCAGCGGGCCGCACTGTAACAAATACTATTATACTATTATACAAAGTTACTGTAGCTTTCTTTCCAATACAGTAATCCCTCGCTATATCGCGCTTCGACTTTCGCGGCTTCACTCCATTGCGGATTTTAATATGAAAGCATAACTAAATATATAACGCAGATTTTTCGCTGCTTCGCGGGTTCTGCGGACAATGTGTCTTTTTACTTCCTGTATATGCTTCCTCAGTTGGTTTGCCCAGTTGATTTCATACAAGGGACGCTATTGGCGGATGGCTGAGAAGCTAACCAATCAGAGCACGCAGTTAAGTTCTCCTGACTGAGAAGCTAACCAATCAGAGCATGCAGTTGAGCTCCTGCGTGCTGAATGCAGTGTTAACCAGGAAGTCTCGTCTCACTCATTCAGCATCAACGTGTTTCGCTGTGTAAAGAGTTGTGCTCTTTAGTGTTTATCTTTGTGCATAGTCAAGCCCTTCATTATGGCTCCAAAACAATCTGCTACTGCTTCAGGGGCCGTGCCCAAGCGCAAGAAGAAGATGTTAACGATTGCCGAAAAGGTAAACGTTTTGGATTTGTTGAAGGCTACGATTCTTTTTATTTAAAAAGTAGGAAAGGAATATAAGATCTACGGCTGCAGCGTCCTTTTAACCAGGGTGCAAAACGAGTTGTAAGTGGATGTAATAAGGCAGTAGTCTGGATGGAATCTGCTTTAGGGATTTGGATTGAAGACTGCCAGAAGAAGAACAACGGCAGTGCTACACAATCGCCTGAAGTGGCTCCTTTACAAGGGCTGTAACGCTCTCCTTTGTTGTGCAGTAAAATTAAACTCATTGTTATCGGACAAGTCATCGTGTCATTGTTGGTGAGTAACCATAATTAATTTTCTTCTTACAGTGCTTAGTACATGTACGTACGCTTAGTGTCACTGTACACACATTTACTGTATACTATTTTTCTTGCATTGTACGTATTTATTGCTGGTGACCTGTCTATCGTAATGGCTGTAACATATGTGATATCGGAGACACTCAATATCTTTAAAATAATATTTAGGTTTTACTGTATATAAAGAGTGTGTTTATATACATAATTTCAATGAATCTTACCTAATATCTAAGACAATACAAAGGGATTATGCTGTATAACTCTGCGGGGAATATTTATAAACAGTGCGGGAGAGTTTATAAGGGCTTAAAATATATAAAAATAACCATACAAACATATGGTTTCTACTTCACGGATTTTCACCTATCGCGGGGGGGTCTGGAACGCAACCCCCGTGATCGAGGAGGGATTACTGTACTGAAAACTTTAAAAAATGTGACACTTAAAGTTTAAAGAAAAGCAATTTATTTCCATACAATCTCCGTACAACAGCGTATAATTAGAGTCTTAGCCTCTTAGCTAAGTCCTTATATTATTATATTATATTCATTATATTATATTCATTGCTTATATAGGAGTCTTACAGTGTGAGATTTATTTCTTTTGTCCTGACACTTGGCATCTCTTGTTAGTAACCAGTTCGTCAATATCAGGCTTGAAATCTTGTGCAGCTGCAACTTTTATGAGGGATGAAAGGTGCACGGCAGTAAGTCTTGAGCGATGTGGGGTTTTGGTAGCTTTCATTAATGAAAACGATGTCTCACAAAGGTAAGTGCTTCCAAACATAGTAATCTCGATGCCAACTTTTGGATCTGCACATACTAGGGTGGCAGGTAAGCATACAAGCCTGGCATTCCAACTTCGTTGTATTTTGCCATCAGAATAGAATCTGACTGCAGTTCAATCAATTCCATTTGGATATTCTCAGGTGCATTCTCAACGTTGTAAGAGTATGGTGACGTAAACAGCACAAAGTCCTGTTCGTGTGAACTGAAATCGCGAAAACGCTCACTGAATTAATTGCTCAGTAATACATGTTGGAAATCAAATCCTCCAAAAATCAAATTTTACTTTACTAAGTTTACTTCAAAGTTAATATTGTAAAATAAGCTGATATGCAAAAAGCCCCCTGACCTACACTAATTATACAAACTCAAAATCACAAAAATCTGTTAATAAACAACTCACCAACTTCTCTTGTCCACTTCAGATCTTCAGCTGTAGTCTGCACTAACTGTTCGTTACAATACTAGCACAAAATTACATAAAACTAGAGCAAAAAAACGTGAAAATATGCAAGCTATTACTACTCGTGATGGTCAGTTCTGCCCAGTGGCCAGTCTCAGCAGACCAGCCAGTAGTGTAGCCCAGTGGTCCGCAACCTTTTTGACACCAAGGACCGCTTTACTAGAAGCAAATTTTTCCAGGGACGGGTGGGTTGTTGGAGGTTGGAGTTTGTGGGGTGATTATGGGAGGGTTCGTAGGGCAGTTTTATACAAAATTTACATTACATTTCTATTATTATTAAGTTATAATATAGTAATAGAAATTATACAGCTTATCATAATGCAGAATCAGTGAGAGCCCTGAGCTTGTTTTCTTGCAACCAGACGATCCCATCTGGGGAGGATGGAAGACAGTGATACGCGAAGTGTGTTACTTATGTTCAGTCTACTCCATAATCTCATTTTGGTTGCTGTCACTGCAGAAAACGTGCATCACAAAGATATGATGTTGGAAATGGAAGCAGCTCCAATAGCTTGTTTCGCGTTAGTTTAATCTTCTCCTATCTACAAGTTATGCTGACGAGAATTTTTCTCAGCATTTCCTTGCGATAATACACTTTCAGAGTGCGAATGATGCCCAAATCCAATGACTGAAGCACTGCCGTGCAGTTGGGTGGGAGGAATTCAACGTGAACATTACCTAAATGCGGAAGCATTTTGTGGTCAGCACAGTTTTCCCTTTCTTCTTCTTCATATTGTGAGGATTCTGAACTCTTTTGGGATCTGGGATCCCCCCCACCCAACAGGAACGACACGCTGAAGTGCGTCCTGAAGCGTATTGCCACGTCTGAGATTGTCCGGGTCCCAAGAGAGTTTAAAAACCTCATATTTTCTTGAATGAGTGCCGCATTAATAGAAATGTTTCTTGAACAAGCATCACTGCAACCACATAAAAACAGCTTTTTCGGTGTCTTCAAATGCAGCAGTTCGCATACGTTTGCAATCCGAGATTTTTCTTCTTTTTTGCATATAGCAAGTATGCCGTTTCTATAGAAGGGTGACAATGAGTTAAATTTCAATGGATGTTTTTCAAATGTTGACGAGCAATAAGGAAAAGGTATCCTTTAAAACCACACAAAACAAAAACAGCAACAAAAACAGTACAAGGAATGTTCGAAGAAAGAACATTTTTTACAATGTTTCTGTTTGGGGATCGTTGTGCAAATATCCACAACTGAGCTGTGACCGCAGAACTAACTGCTCTGTGGATGATTCATTCAAGCATTTCACGGTCACTTCGTTGTAATGAAATTATTTGCTGCTGAATGTACTTCGTAGTAACGAGATTTCTGTGGACTCGTCTCATATGGGGAAACTGTCAGAAACATAAAAATACTTTGTTGTAATACTCTCTCACCGCGGTCTCTCCTCTCTCTGCGCTTCTGCAAAGCCCCGCCAGCCTAGCATTCTGAAAAGTGTCCTCAGTGAAGAGGGTAGCCTTTTTGCTGTAGACCTTCACTGAGTGAGTCTCCGTTGCTGGCAGTTGTCTTGTGGCTCGGTAGTGGGCCGAGAGTGCAGCCTAGCACTTCAGTTGCGACTTCGCGGCTGCAACCATACTAGCAGATGACGTTTCTGGAACCGTAATGCCATGGGAAAATGTGCCTTTGTCAGAAGGCAGAAGTAAGAAGAGTCAATAAGTAACGCCGAATATGCAGAATGATTTAATCACAAACTATAGTAATCATTTTGTACAAGTTTAGTGCTAACTAGGATCTGTCATGCGGGCCGCACAGATTTCTTTTGCGGGCTGCATGTTGCCCGGGGGCCGCGTGTTTGACATGCCTGCTGTATTACTCCTAGTTCCAGCATGTGCTTGATCTCAAGTTCCACTTCAGCTCTTTTTGCCTTGGGAAGACAATATGGTCTTTCCCGAACTATAACCCCAGGTTCTGTCACGATGTTGTGTGCAGTCAGAGAGGTCCTCCTGGGTCTTTTACTCACTACCTCCAGGACAGACAGGATAACTGTTTCCAGCTCACATTGCTGTCTGGGGCTTAAATCTGCACTGAAGTCAAGGTTGTTCATTTGAGCAAAAAGTGAGTAAGGCTGACTGGAGGGGGGATCGGGGTCCCTGTCCTTCCACAGCTTCAGCAGATTTACATGATAGACCTGTTTGCTCGGCTGATGATTAGGTTGTTTCACCAAATAGTCGAGGAGTCATTTCCTCTCCTTAACTTCATATGGACCTTGCCAGTTGGCTAGTACCGTTTTTACTCGTGTACCACGTGCCCTCATGTAAGACGCGCATCCTAATTTTTACAAAGAAAATCGTGAAAATCGTTTTGCCCCATGTACAACGCGCGTTGTGATTGTATAGGAAGCGTTTAGAAAGAGAGAGAGAGAGAGAGCGTGAGAAAGCGAGAGGGAGAGTGCGAGTGCGTGAGCAAGCGAGCGAGTGCGAGAGCAAGCGAGAGAGAGAGAGAGAGAGCGAGTGCGTGAGCAAGCGAGCGAGAGAGAGAGCGAGCGAGCAAGCGAGCCCAAGCAGAAGAAGTAAACATTACAGAATTACATTTCCTCATGTATGATGCGCACCTGATTTTCTAATGCTAATTTTCGGGAAAATGTGTAAATACGGTAACTTAGAATGGGAGGTAGGCAAAAGGACAATGACTCGATCTCCCAGGTAGAATTCCCAGAGAGATGTGCCTCGGTCAAAATATCGGACCTGTGCTGCTTGTGTCTCTTCCATGTGACTTTTAAGAAGGTGCCGAATTTTCCCAACTCTATTACGTAATTGCACAATATATTCTAATACAGTATGTTTGTAGAGGGAAGAGCCTCTTCTTCCTACCCTTCTTTTAAAATATCCAGTATGCCCTGAGGTTGTCGTCCATACAATAATTCAAAAGGTGAGAACCCCGTGGAGGCTTGTGGGACTTCCCGATATGCAAAAAGCATGAGGGGGAGGAGCTGATGCCAGTTCCTTCCATCCTCGTTGACCACCTTATGAACCATTTTTTCAGAGTCTGATTAAATCTCTCTACAAGACCATTGGTTTGAGGATGATACACCACAGTCTTTAGATGCTTTTTCTTGAGTAATTTGGCCATTTCCTTTAACGTCTCTGAGGTAAAAGGCGTCCCTTGGTCTGTCAGGACTTCCTTAGGGATGCCGGTCGCGCAAAGACACCTACCAATTCACATGCGATGGCTTTAGAAGAAGCTGAGCGCAACGGAACAGCTTCAGGATATTTGATAGCATAATCCATGAGGACTAAAATATATTTGTGTCCTTGGGCTGAGGGTCGACCCCAATTCTTTGAAACGGGACATCAATCAGGGGAATGGGAACGAGAGAAGCACGGTCCCCCCGTAGGAATTTGTCGCAATTGACACTCCGGGCAGGAAGTGCAAAAGCGGCGAACCTCCTCATTGATTCCCGGCCAATAAAAATGAAGCTTAATCCGCTCCAGAGTTTTTTCATTGCCTAAATGGCATTTTAGGAGGTGGACGTGTGCCAACTCGCAGACCTGCCGCCGGAAGGTCCGCGGGATTAGCAGCAGCTTTCGCACCTCCCCTCATGCTCTGCTACCCGATACAAAAGGTCGTTCTCTAGGACAAAGTGAGGACCCTGTGGCATGGGCTAATGAGTGCGTTGGCCATTGATTAGGACAACTCCTTTTTTTTTTTTGCAAATTTAAGGGAATCGTCATTCCATTGTTCCATTGGAGAGAGGGTCAGGACCAACCTTAAGGGGCGTGGTCCCCCCTGTTCCGTGGGCAGTGTTTGATGATGTATCGGCCTGCGATGGTCCTGGAATTTACATGTTACTCAGGGGGGTCACTTTGTCTTTCTCCGCCGGCTGGTTACACGCCGTGGAGGCAGCTTGAGATGGTCTATCTCTGTCTATAACCAGGCCCTAATTTGATTCAGGAGTGGAATGTGACCGACCACTTTTATTGTTAGACCAGTCCCACCTCAGTATTAATGGGAATAGTGGATTTGGAAGGCCCGCTATAGCTAACTTCTTTAGCGATCCTTCACAACTGATGATACAAGTGGCGAATCTGTACCAGCAGATTTCTCCTGTGGATGCAGGTTAGACTAGTCTTGACTGTTAACCACTGTCGTGGTAGCACAAAACAGCGGGCAACAATAGAAATGTTGCTGACGGAATGGAATAAGGCACTCGTTTTAAACTTACTTACAATTACCACCCTTGTATGTGGGATAGTTAAAGGATTTGTCAGAGCACACCAACCCTTCCTCCCGCTCCACCTACAGTCCACCTTGTCCCCAAGCGGTTTGTGCACCCGCAAATCCAGAGGCGTCTCTCCACTTGGAAACTTGGCCACGGTACTTTCCCACCTGGGTATGTTTATGGTCCGGGTCCTGTTTCTTCAGGAAATCCATCATCCTGCTGGCTACGCCACTGTCACAAAACCAAAGAAGCCACAGAAAGGTTTGGGGCAGCCACCCGTATATTATTCCCTGGCTGCAAAAATGGTTTAAAGGTTTGTACTGATGTGTACAGATTGGAGGCCATAAAACAAAGCATTACAGGGGATGGAGGAAAGGTGGCGGTTTTAAAAGTCAGTAAAGGAAGTGACATCAAAGGGGCAGGAACCAGAAGGGTCTTCATTCATAGGCTCTCATCAGACGTTATGTCAAAGGGGCCGGAACCAGAAATTATGCCATCAGGGCCAGGTGGAAGTTCCTGTGAATGGTCTATAGAAAAACAAGAGAAAGAGTCAGTGCACTCTGCCACCTCCCGGTCTGGCTCAGAATTATTGTTATTAAAGCCGTTTAGCTGCCTCCCGTGTGCACATGTGTGACACCTCATAAAAACTGGATTATCACCATGTTTGATTTTCAGCCTGTCTGGCTTCTGTTACGAAGGCATATATTTTTTGTTTACCCTTACTGTGCCACACAGTCCAATTCACTTGTTCTTTAGCTCAATGAATAATTCTGGAGATGAGTAGAAGTTATCCATATACACTACGTGACCCAGGTGTTTAGTCCCATCTAGCAGATGCAGGAAAGGAGTATTTTCCCATTGTGGTAATGTGCCTTACTGGCATTACCAGTGATTAAATAAAATTAGTTAAGTGCCATCTGCAGTGTTAAGAGAGAGACATTTGTTTGGAAAAATAAAAGGACAAAAAAGTATAAAGAAAGGAAACTTGCAATTTTCTTTTCTTTAGTGAAGAGAGATGTCTTCGCTGATGATATGAGCGCCTTTTGGGGAACGTCGTGGCGGGTCTCGTGTAGATTGGAGAGACGGCCCTGCCATTGACCGGCCAGGATGGCATTGTCAGTCTTACACTCCTGCGCATGCCTCCCGCGACCTCATAACTCTATAAGAGTAAAAGAAAGTGTGAAGCACCTTAATATTAGTTTGCCGTGGTTTAGAAGAGGGATCCCGTGTTTGCAGTTGTCTGGGCAGTAGCTCGGGGAAGAAGAGGAAAAAAAATACTTACTTTCACATTTTGGGAAAAGCGCAGTTCGCGTCTCAAAAGCCGGCACAGCTATGCGCGCGCCGGCTGCTCGAACTTTTATATTATTTTTGCAGGGCAGGAGACGCCACTTTTCGCAGACGCGTTCACGTCATCGTGTGCCCACGGAGGGATGATTTGGAACAGATTAATTGGTCGGCGCGAGGGTGCCGAATACAGAAAGGAATTACAGCCTATAGAGGCTGTCTTCTGGTTAGATCTTGCTAATAGAAAGGTACTTGGTAGAACTCCGTTTTGAATTACCAAGCACTACGGCTTGTGCCTTGCTTATTGTAAATATTTTTTCTTGTATATATATTCGATAGATATCGCTGGATTAACTTTGGTGGAGGTATTTATTGGGTTGTGGTTAATGGTGCGCTGTTTATTTTTGTATATACACTTTTTCTGTATTTTGAATATTTTTGTTTTTGGTGAATCCTGTATTATACACTGTTTGAAGGAGCAGCTTCCTGACTTGGAGCACTGTGGAGGAAGACAGCTTCATATTGGTTTGTGTATATATGGGTTTCACTAGTTTGTGTGCATTATTCTTTTTATTTGGGACTTTCAGTCAGCCCTATAAATGCTTTATATAGTCACTATTTTTGGGCTCCATTTAATTACGTTTTTGTGTGTCCTTTGCGGTATTGGACTGTGTATTGATATATAAATCCCTCAGGACATTATTTTTGTTTTCTTTTAAGTGCACCTATAAATAAAACCTCACTTTATTTTTTCAAAAAACCCAACCCTTTTTTGTGTCTGTGTCTCCCTGTCTTACACCATCATCCTGGTCAAGCTCGATCCCACATACTAGACACCTAGAGTGTAGGCTGGTGACCCTAATTCCCACTACACGGGGTGTCACACCCATGTATGTCATAATTTTCATGCAGAAACCAGTGTTTGCTTTTGCTAACATAAAATCTTTTATGCCACACTTGTTGGTTTGTCTGGCACATTCTGATGGAAAAATAAGCACCCTTTTTACTTAACATTAACTCGTCTACACACAAATCACGGTCAGGCTGATAAATTTGTTTGTACCTGGTTCATCCCTCGGGATGTACTTCTCGTTGTCACAAAAGTGAATGAAACTTTGCAGAAGCACATACCTCTTAATGTGCCATAACTAGTCCACAACCAGCAGAAGACAAAGCACATTTAGACCAGTGCTCCCTATAGTTATAGCGCCAGTCCAGTCCTATCTCGATCTGCAATGACACATAGCCCTTTGTCTTGTCTTTGGTTGTGGGCCAGCTGTAAAGGATGGTGTTAACTGCTTGTTTTCCAGATAGATACAAATTATCGTTAGTACTGTAATCATCCAATTACCATTCAATCACTCAGAATATGGAACCATTGTAGGAAGCTCTTCAAGGGAGGGAAGCTTTTATCTGTTGCACCTCTGCATGACAACCACCTTTTTCTCCCCTCTCAAACCTACACAATATTTAATGTTTGGAAAATGTTTGGGATTAAAGTACTTAGAGAATTGTATATAGATAATGTCTTTGCATCCTATCCATGCTTCAAATTTAACTTCTCATTAACACAATTTTTCCACTACTTTCGAATTAAAAACTTTGCTAAATGGAACCTGTCCAATTTTCCTCACCTCCCATCTTTTTCTGTTTGAGAAGAAATATTGATTAGTCTTGAAGACTCAGATAGAATCTCAACAATTTTTAAAAACATTTTAAAGTCCCTTTCCTTCAAAGATCCCGGAGTACATTGGGGAAAAGACATTTCACTTAATATTTTAGAAAAGGAGTGGAAGGTAGCCGTGCACAGAATACACTCTGGCTCCATATGTGCAAAGCATTCAATCATTCAACTTAAAATCTTTTATCAAGAACATTTCTCTCATTTAAAATTGTCCAAAATGTTTCCAGGGCAAGATTCAACCTGTGAATTTTGCAACCTGGCTCCAGCCTCTCTGGGCCACATGTTTTGAGTGTTCACCAAATTAACGTTGTTTTAGACAAAAATCTTTGAATGGCTATCAGATAGTCTTGGTGTCACAATCACTCGTAACCTATTGACAGCAGTGTTTGGTGTACTCTCAGATGGGCTCAAAGTGGAGAAGGATGAACAAACTGTAATTGCCTTTACCTCAACACTAGCACATAGACGTGTCTTGCTCAACTGCAAGAATCCTACCCCACCTTGTTTCAGTCAGTGGATAACTGATGTTGTATACTATTTGAAACTGGCAAAAAACTAATTCTCACCTAGAGGATTTGTTCAAATTTTTTTTTAAAATATGGTAGGATCTAATCAGTAACATTTTAGAATAATCATCTAAATCAGGGAAAAGGATACTCTTCCTTTCTTGCTGCCTTTAAAGACTTGTTCTGGTTGTTGGCTATTCCCTCTTTCTCTTGGGTAGGGGTTAAATTTTGGTTTGTTATGTTTGACTTGACCATGTGGAATGTTATTTGCTTGAAATGAAAGAAATACATAAATAAAATTGGTTTCATTAGCCTATTCTCTTTTACAACGTTACATGTTTATGCTGGCAACAGCAGTATGGTAGTGACTCTTTTGCACCTGCTCAAACCACATGAAACAGGTTTAGGGCTGTAAGGCTAATTGCTTACCACGCAAATTTATTAACAATGGATTAGTGAAAATAATGATAAATCACACATCAAGGAAACCAAACCCCCAACCTGACTAGGCTAGAGTCGCTAAACCAGGCCAATGTGCAAGTGACCACTGCAGCATTTTCCTAGCAAAACACTTTGACTATAAGAGAGGAGGCAGCAAAAATGGGCAACTCTCTCCAAAGAAGTAAAGGCCACCATGAGGGAAAGAAATCTGGTGCATATTATTATACTAGACCAAACAGACAACTTGTATCTATACTAATAAAAGGCAAAGCCCTCACTGACTGACTGACTGACTGACTGACTGACTGACTGACTGACTCACTCACTCACTCACTCACTCACTCACTCACTCACTCACTCACTGACTCATCACTAATTCTCCAACTTCCCGTGTAGGTAGAAGGCTGAAATTTGGCAGGCTTATTCCTTACATCTCACTTACAAAAGTTAAGCAGGTTTTATTTTGAAATTCTACACATAACGGTCGATAACGGTCGACAACGTCCGCCATGTTGAACTTTCTTATTTATGGCACCATCTTCACGAAATTTGGTAGGCGGCTTCCCTGCACTAACCGAAACCAATGTACATACTTATTTCGGTGGTATGACGCCACTGTCAGCCGCCATATTGAACTTTCCAATGTCACTAATTCTCCAACTTCCCGTCTAGGTAGAAGGCTGAAATTTGGCAGGCTCATTCCTTACAGCTTACTTACAAAAGTTAAGCAGGTTTCATTTCGAAATTCTACATGTAACAGTCGACAACGTCCGCCATGTTGAACTTTCTTATTTATGGCCCCATCTTCACGAAATTTGGTAGGCGGATTCCCTGCGCTAACCGAAACCGATGTACGTACTTATTTCGATGGTATGACGCCACTGTCGGCCGCCATATTGAACTTTCCAACATCACTAATTTTCCAACTTCCCGTGTAGGTAGAAGGCTGACCCCATCTTCAAGAAATTTGGTAGGTGGCTTCCCTACGTTAACCAAAACCGATGTACGTACTTATTTCGGTGGTATGACGCCACTGTCGGCTGCCATATTGAAGTTTCCAACATCACTAATTCTCCAACTTCCCGTGTAGGTAGAAGGCTGACCCCATCTTCAAGAAATTTGGTAGGTGGCTTCCCTACGTTAACCAAAACCGATGTACGTACTTATTTCGGTGGTATGATGCCACTGTCGGCTGCCATATTGAAGTTTCCAACATCACTAATTCTCCAACTTCCTGTGTAGGTAGAAGGCTGAAATTTGGCAGGCTCATTCCTTACAACTTACTTACAAAAGTTAAGCAGGTTTCATTTCGAAATTCTACGCGTAACGGTCATAACGGTCAACAGCGTCCGCCATGTTGAACTTTCTTATTCATGGCCCCATCTTCACGAAATTTGGTAGGCGGCTTCCCTGCGCTAACCGAAACCAATGTACGTACTTATTTCGGTGGTGTGACGCCACTGTCAGCTGCCATATTGAACTTTCCAACGTCACTAATTCTCCAACTTCCCGTGTAGGTAGAAGGCTGAAATTTGGTACTTATTTCGGTGATATGATGCCACTGTTGGCCGTCATATTGAACTTTTCAACGGTCTTTGTTACTTATGGGCCCATCTTCAAGAAATTTGGTACGCGGGTTCCCAACGCTAACTGAATCCTACTTACGTACATATATACGTCCATAGCCTGCAGCTCGGTCACCGTGTGAGGCGGCGTTGGGTCCCCCATCCCAACGCCTCCCACGTTGTTGGCTGCCTGCCTATATAAGACCGTCTGTCGCTCCAGTCTCTACATTCCCTTCCTTGCTGCGCCATGGTATTCACGTCTCCCTGCTGATAACTACAGCCTTTTTATTTAATCCACGGCTTCTCCGCTGTTTTATTGTTCATTTATTACGATTATAGTTATTGTGTAGGTATTTTAGACTTACTTTACATTGTTCAGGTACCCATTTCCTTTATCATTCCAACCGTACCCCCATTAACATGTCTATCGAGGTGATCACCATCGATCAAAGAACTGTCACTTACCAAGTGGTTTCCATGCCCGGAGATGGCACCTGCCTTTTCCATTCTCTTTGTTACATATTGCACGGCCATATCAGGCTCACTCTTGATATCTGGAGGAACATTGTGTCTTATGTATTGAATGACTGGGACAGGTTCAAGGTGTGGACTGATGACGGTACAGGAGATAATTATACTACACAGGAGCACTAGAAGAGTGAAATGCTTAAGTGTACCGAAATGGCCAAATATTTTACACCTTTGGAGAACCGCCAATGCCTCTTAAACATCTTAGATTCACAGGTGACGATTTCAGTAGTGGACACTTTGATGTTTAGAAATGTTTAAACTCTCAAAAGCTGGATGTGAAGTTATCAATGAAACTGGTTGTATACTTACAACGCTTGACAGATGCCGAACGTCTCTTCAACACAAGTCCTACAAATACTGTCGTAATTGAAACAAACCATGAAACTCAAACCGATTATGACAGCAGCAATCCAAGCTGTGAGATTTGAAACAAGATTACTGTTCACATGGCCAACTGTACGTTGCATGCTCAAGAGTAAGCTCAGCGCACAGCTACAGCTTGGTCATATTACAACTGGATGGCCGAACTGACAACGTGGCATACAAAGAGATCCTTAACAAATAATTATTGGTATATTTTCCCTCAGTTTTAAAAAGGTTTAATTGTCTTCTTAATAAAAATTTTAAGGCAGTACTTCGCCGCTGCGAAGCGTGGGTATTTTGCTAGTGTCAAATAAAAAACAGGAGCTCTATGTTAATTATTTAAATTTCAACCCATCTTACATAGGTATCACAGGTAGCCTATATGTATATAAAATGACAAAATGTCTGATGTCCACAAGAGGTCTGCAATGTCCAATTAACAAAGGCTACAAGAAACACAAAGAAAGACGAATATAAAGGACTAGCTGTTTAAGCTCGTGCTGTTAAAAGCCTGGGCTCCTAGAAACTGTTGAAATCGTCTGAAAAAAATTTGAAATACACACTTTGCAATTTCATTTTGCGGACGTGCTTGCCCCCCTTGTCTATCAGCGGGTAAGCGAGTTTGTCTCCGACTCATTAATTTGGGGCTGCCTTGCCGGCTCTTTGAGCTTCATTGCTGTAGCTTCACACTTCCGGGCCAGACAGACAGACACACACTCACTCTTCCACATTTAGACTATATAAAAGATAGGATGCTCAATAAACAAAGGCAGCAAAATTCATAAAGAAAGGTGGACATAGAAGCTAGCCTATCCAGTAAACAGAAATTCCTAAATACATGATGTGATTGAAATGCACTTACCATTGGAAATGGGTATTTCACTGTGCCAGTTAACTGTTGTATCTAGTGAATATTGTATAAGCAAATTAATACAGTAAAATGTACATTTTAGAGATACACATATTCAACAGGAACATGTTATTGTGTACTTTCTAAGATAAAACAATGATGTTAATACTACCAGTGTATTCTCTGTGAAAAAAGGTAACTAACATAACCTTTCACAAAAAAGAGGCAGAGGGACTATAACTCCAAACTGCTCATATTTATGGGGGAAAATTATTTTCCAGTATACTATATATATATATATATTTTTTATTATATTTTTATTAATTTTACTGCAATCCCTACAAATCAATCAAGTTTTTACCAACAGAAAAATTGAGTTAAGGACAAATCGATCCCCACCCCTGAGAGAGAGAGCAAGGCAAACGGTGTGAAATTTAAGGCTTGTAAACATACCTAAATTAATAAATTCTCTGTGCTTTATGAGCTTATTTTAAAATATTACTGATTAGATTCTGCCATGTTTTGAAAAAAGTCTGTATGGATCCTCTGAGTATTTGATTTTTTCCAATTTCAAATAGTATAACACATCGGTATCCCACTGACTTAAAAGAGGAGAGTTTGGGTTCTTCCAGTTTATCAGAATAGGTCTGCGTGCCAAAAGTGTAGTGAATGCAATCACAATTTGTTTGTCTTTCTCCACTTTAAACCCACCTGGAAGAACCCCAAACACAGCCGTTAATGGGTTAGGAGGGATTGAGAGACCAAGGCTGTCTGAAAGGTAATTAAAAATTTTGGTCCAGAATAATGTTAATTTGGTGCAGGCCCAGAACATGTGACCCAGTGAGGCTGGGACTTGGTTGCAGCGTTTGCAGGTTGGATCAGGCCCTGGAAACATTTTGGAGAGCTTTAGATGAGACAGATGTGCTCGATATATAATTTTGAGTTGTATAATTGTATGCTTTGCGCATATGGAGCTGAATGAATTCTCTGCATTGCTACTTTCCACTCTTTTTCTGATATATTAATTGAGAGATCTTTTTCCCAGTGTCCTCTTGGATCTTTGAAAGGGAGAGATTGTAAAATGATTTTATATATTGTAGAGATGGTGTCTAAATCCTTGAGATTGAGCAATATTTTTTCCAGCATGGATGAGGGTGCAAGATGAGGAAAATCGGGAAGGTTCTGTTTAACAAAGTTCCTGATTTGAAGATAGTGAAAGAAATGTGTAGCTGGAATGTTAAATTTGGAATGTAATTGTTCATAGGATGCAAAGACGTTGTCTATGTAAAGATCTCTAAACAAGTTAATTCCAAATTTTTTCCAGATATTAAAAACTGCGTATGTTTGCGAAGGTTGAAAGAGGTGGTTCTCTTGCAGAGGTGCCACAGATAGAAGCTTCTCCATCTTGTGTATGTGTATGTTCTTCTATTTGTGTCCAGGTTCTTATCGCCTGTATATTTGCTGCCCAGTAATAAAACTGGAAGTTAGGTAGAGCCATGCCGCCTTCTGCCTTTTGTCTTTGTAGGGTCGCTTTTTGGATGGATGGATGTTTTGAATTCCAAATAAATGAGGTTATTGTTGAATCTAATTGCTTAAAGAATGATTTATTAATGTATATTGGAATGTTTTGGAATAAAAAAAGGACCTTAGGAAGAATATTCATCTTAACAGTGTTAATTCTTCCAGCTAGTGTGAGATGAAGGGTTGACCATCTATGCAAGTCTTGCTTAATTTTTTCCATGCAGACGGCGAAATTTTGTTGATAAAGAGCTTTATGTTTACTTGTTATATCTACCCCTAGGTATTTAAACTGTTCTGCAATGATAAAAGGTTGGGTATCTAATCTAATATTATATGCTTGAGAATCACTGGAAAGATCCATCCGTCCATCCTCTTCCGCTTATCCGAGGTCGGGTCACGGGGGCAGCAGCTTAAGCAGAGAGGCCCAGACTTCCCTCTCCCCGGCCACTTGTTCCAGCTCTTCTGGGAGAATCCCAAGGCGTTCCCAGGCCAGCCGGGAGACATAGTCCCTCCAGCGTGTCCTGGGTCTTCCCCGGGGTCTCCTCCCGGTTGGACGTGCCCGGAACACCTCACCAGGGAGGCGATCAGGAAGCATCCTGATCAGATGCCCGAGCCACCTCATCTGACCCCTCTCGATTTGGAGGAGCAGCGGCTCTACTCTGAGCCCCTCCTGGATGACAGAGCTTCTCACCCTATCTTTAAGGGAAAGCCCAGACACCCTGCGGAGGAAACTCATTTCAGCCGCATGTATTCGCAATCTCGTTCTTTCGGTCACTACCCATAGCTCATGACCATAAGTGAGGGTAGGAGCGTAGATCGACTGGTAAATTGAGAGTTTTGCCTTATGGCTCAGCTCCTTTTTCACCACGACAGACCGATGCAGAGCCCGGATCACTGCGGATGCCGCACCGATCCGCCTGTCGATCTCACGCTCCATTCCTCCCTCACTCGTGAACAAGACCCCGAGATACTTGAACTCCTCCACTTGGGGCAGGATCTCTCCCCCAACCCTGAGAGGGCACTCCACCCTTTTCAGATTAATTCTGAGACCAGAGATCTTTTGAAATACTGTGAGTGCTGTTAAAACTGCAGGCACAGAATTTTCTGGGTCTGATATATACTGTACAATATCATCTACATATAATGAAATTTTCTGCTCCAGTCCTTCTCTGATAATCCCCTTTATCTGATCAGTATTTCGACAATGTATTGTCAGTGGTTCAATGGCAATTGCAAACAGTAGCGGTGACAAGGGGCATCCTTGTCTAGTACCTCGTTCTAGTTTAAAGTAGTCTGAGCAAGTGTTGTTGATACAAACTGAAGCTTCTGGGTTAGTATACAGTAATTTGATCCATGCACAAATGTTCGGGCTAAACCCAAACTTCTCCAGTGTAGTAAAAATGTATTTCCATTCAATCATGTCAAATGCTTTTTCTGCATCCAATGATAATAATATTTCTGGGGTGTTTGATTTAGTTGGTGAGTATATTATATTAAACAGGTGTCGAAGATTTGAAGATAAGTGTCGGCCCCTAATAAATCCAGTTTGATCTTGTGATATTACCAAGGGGAGCACTTTCTCCATCCTTCTAGCTATGATTTTGGAGAGTATTTTAACATCAATATTCAGAAGTGAAATTGGTCTGTATGATGCACATTGTAATAAGTCCTTATTTTGTTTTGGAAAAACTGTGATTAGTGCTTGCCGAAAAGTTTGAGGAAGAGTTTGGTTATCTCTGGCTTCTGTAAATGTTGCTAATAGGAGGGGAGCTAGCTGAGCGGAGAATTTCTTGTAAAATTCTGCAGGGTAGCCATCAGGGCCTGCTGCTTTTTCTCCTTGGAGTGACTTTATAGCATCTAGTAATTCTGATAATGCCAGAGGTTTATCAAGTTCCTCCTCACTAAAAGTGTCTATTGGTGGTATTTGTAATTTATCCAGAAATGCATTAGATTGTGTATTGTCTTCTTTAAACTCAGTAGTATATAGGGATTTATAGTAATCTCTGAAAGTGTGCATTTTATTTTTGTGGTCGACGATTTTATCTCCATTCGCGTTGGTGATTACTGAGATTGCATTGCGCACTTCTTGCTTGTGAATGTGTTGAGCTAAAAGCTTATTAGCTTTCTCTCAATGTTCATAGTAATAAATGATGGATTTAAATTAGTTGTTCAGTTTCTTTAGTTGTCAGGAGGTTTAGTTCTGAATGCAGAGCCTGCCTTTTCCTATGTAGAGTCTCGCTTGGTAGTCTGGCATGTTCTTCATCTGATCTAGTAATTTCGCTTTTTATCTCTGCTACTTTCTTGGTTTCTAATTTATTTCTGTGGGAAAGATATGAGATAATCTGTCCTCTTAAGAAGGCCTTAAGAGTTTCCCAGAGTATTCCTGCAGAGATCTCTGAGGATGTATTTGTCTCTAGAAAGAATTTGATTTGTTTGGATATAAATTCTGTACAATTCTCGTCTGCTAATAGAAGCGGGTTGAGACGCCATCTGCTAGGTGAGTGTGTGGGGCGTAGTGACTTTAGCTCCAACATCAGAGGTGCATGATCGGAAATAACAATAGCATCGTCCTTGCAAGATTTAATCGTAGGCAAAAAAATATTATCTATAAAGAAATAATCAATTCTTGAGTAGCAATGATGTACTGGTGATTAGAAAGAATATGTTCTTGAGTTTGTGTTTAAAAACCTCCAGGGGTCTGATAAGTTGTGATCAGTTATAAACTTTGTAATTATCTTTGCGGTGTTAGATGCCATACCCCCTGTGGAAAAAGTACTTTCTAAGAGTGGATTTAGAACATAATTAAAGTCCCCAGCCATTATAATTTTCTGAGTGTTCAGATTGGGAATGGATGCAAATAAATTTTGTATAAATTCCTTATCATCAACATTAGGTGCATAAACATTTATCAAGATCATTTTACAGTTAGATAAGTCTCCCATGACCATTACATATCTCCCTTCAGGATCCAATACTACATCTGATGCTACAAATGGGACTGTTCTGTGTATGAGAATTCCCACACCTCTAGTTTTCTTTGTAAAACTACAATGGAACATTTGGCCAGTCCAGTCTTTTTGCAGCCGGAACTGATCCTTGCTTAGTAAATGGGTCTCCTGTAAAAATACTATTTTAGCGTTTAGACCTGTTAGGTGAGAGGGCACTTTCTTTCTCTTTAATTCGTGATTCAGGCCTTTAACATTCCAGCTCACAAAGTTAACTGTCCCATCATGGAAACATTGATTCTGAGTTTTTGATGTCATTTTATAGTCTTAACTAGAAGTGAGACAGCTTCTGCCTTAATTTCCTATTTCCCCTAGAGTTGTTGCCATGCAGTCTATTATTATGTTGGTAGTTATAATTATAAAGATTAAAAGGATAGATTAGGTATAGATCAAGCCTGCTCTCTTTCTCAACCCCCCTTAACCCCCCACCCTCTCTTTTTGCCTCCCCACGTGAGGCTAGAACCCAATTTTACACAGTCCCGGTCCTCTGACATACCCAGAGACAGAAAACGTCCAAAGCAAAACTAGCCCCCACGTAGTGGCGTTTTAGGGTTAAAAAATAGAGATATCTATTACCAATATAGTCTAAAAAATTGTGCACTTAAAATATATATAATCTTCAGCAATCTTAGTGTATTAATATAATAAACCCGGGGAAAGGTGTTAGAAATTTGTCTAGAATAAGCATAATAAGTCTTAATGCAATAATAGCAATAACAATAAACCAAGGGGTAGGGTAGAGAGAAAATAATTAGATAATAAAAAAAAAGAGAAAAAAGAAAAAGTAATTAAGCACAATAAGCACAATAAAACATAAACAGATAGCGCCCTAGTAATAGTCAGTAATAATAAGAATATATGATGATAAAAACCCGTATTTTAAACAAATAGATCAGACAGTAGATTATTAATCCTTGCCATATCATTAACGGCCATGACTCACTATTATGTATCAGAATAGTCCCGGGATCAGCTTTCTTAATTCCTTTTCTGCTTCTTCCTTGGCAGCGAAGACATAGAATTGACCCTGCAATTCCACTTTCAGTTTGGCCGGATACAAGAGGCTGTATTTGATGTTGGCTTTCTGTAACCGCTGTTTAATGTTGTAGAAGGCTGCGCGTTTAGTAGCTGTTGCTGGAGAGAAGTCAGGGAAGATACGAATGTGGTTGTTTTCATATATAATCTACTTGCTTGTTTCTGAGGAGTGCCATCACCTCTAGCTTAAATGACAATCTTTCAAAGCGAGTAATAAAAGATCTAGGTCTAATGGTATTTGATCCGTGTACGCGGTATGCTGCTGCTATCTCAGAATCTGCTTTAAAGTCCTCCCCGATTATTTTTAAAAAAAGTTCAGCTGCGAATTTCACAGGGTTTGGACTTTCTCGATTCTCAGGCAGCCCTTCAATTCTGACATTATTCCTTCTGCTTCCATCTTCCAAAGCAGCCAGTTTGTCTCCGAGTTTTTTGCATTCGGAGCTGACATTTACTGCTTTTTCTTCAGCACTGGCAGCTACATTTTTGGCTATTTCAGTCCGAGTCGTGAATGTCTCCTTGAGATCCTCCAGTTGATCAGTAAGCATGCTCAGTTTAACCGAGTTCTCCTGAATGTGCTCTTCAATTTTACCCAACACCTGTCGCAGCTCCAGTTGTAGCTCCTGTTGCAGCCTTTCATTTGCCTGTTGCAGCTCCTGTCTCAGTTTCTCATTTGCCTTTACCTTTGCCTTCTCATTTGCCTTCTCGATTTTCTTTATATCTTGCATGAGCTCCGCGAACATCACCTTCAGTTCAGACAGTTCAATTGTGCTTTCTTGTACCGCAAGTGAAGCGGCAGGCTCTACTGTAGCCAGTGTCCCCGCTGTTCCAGGCTCGCGTGGTGTAATTGAAACCACGGACTGCAAGGCCTATTCCAGTTTCAGGTGATCTTCTCCGATCGGCGAGCTATCGAGACCTGCACTCACGATCGTACATTCGCTCCCCTTTTTGCTGTCAGCCGGCGACGATGTAGCAGACCCTGGTCCCGAGGAGTCTGTACTTTCGCCCATCTGATCCAGATCTGTCTCTGAAAGGCCGTATCTTGAACTAGGGCTTGCTGATCTTAGCTTGGGTGCAGCTTTAGTTTTCGATTCTTTCGGACCCCCTTTCTTGTTGGCCATGTTTATATATGCTTACATATACTGTAGCAGTGCCCCTCGGGTTGAATAAATACAGGATATCTCAGGATAATAAGCAGATAATATGAAAAATAACACAGCTGCTAGCGGAGCTCCACTTCAGACGTCCATCTCTCGCATCAGACGAGACCAAATCCAGTATATCCCCCACACAAAGCCAGGTTAGCTTAACATATGGTCTTGGGGGCGGGGGCAGGTGTTAAGATGTTCTATTTCACCCATTGGTCTGAGGTATGGCTGTTTGGAATTGGCTTGTCTTAGAGGCATCTAAGTACCATGATGTCCTATTGGTTCGAGGGGTTGGAGAGAACATCTATAAATGTACGTGCTTAACCTCACATTCTCTCTCTTACTACCAATGATGCCTTAACTAGAGACATTTTAAGTAACTACAAGTCTGTGTGCCGCCTGAATTATACATCACCATTTAATCAGGTTGTATGGTTGCCAATATTCAAATGAACTTTGCATTTTGTTATTATTTATGAATATTATCAGTAATACATTATTTTATGTGTAACTTAACTCCTGCTTGTCTTTTTACTACATCTAATTGCCTGAGGTTATAGATATAGAAGGGAAGGTGGGGATAAGTTATATACAGTGGTAAGTCTGTGAGATTAGGCATTCTAAGGCTACATATTAATAATACAATAGGGGAAAGCAGAGCAATATATATATTACTCTACCAAGATAAAACACCTCCCGACTAAATATATCAACAGATTGCATATATGTTCAGAATTCTGCTGCTCGTTTACTTATACACATTAAAAATTCTGCTCACATCACTCCTGTCCTCTATGAGTTACATTAGTTACCGGTTTCTTCAAGAATCAAATATAAAATTATCCTTCTCACTTTTAAGGCCCTTCATGGTTTAGCCCCTCATTACCTGTCTGAGCTGCTGCTTCCTTACTCTCCTGCCCGTGCATTACGTTCATCGGACGCTAAGTTACTCACTATACCCAAATACAGGTTAATAACTATGGGTGGCAGAGCTTTCAGAGTGACAGCCCCTAAAACATGGAATTCTCTCCCTCTCAGCCTTCGCATGGAAAAGTCTATTATTAATTTCAAACATCTGTTAAAAACACATCTCTTCAATGAGTATTATTCTTCTTGTATGTAATTTCTACTGTCTTCATGTATATAATTCTTACTGTCTTCTATTGAATTGTAAAGTGTCCTTGAGTGTATGAAAGGCGCTACATAAATAAAACTTATTATTATTAAAGTGATACTAAAACAATTTATAAAGAGGAAAAGTAAAGAAATCCATGGTAGTGTTATCTTCTTCAACTAATGTAGAAGTGTAATTTACAGAAACAGAAGTGATGTTAACCAAACCGGTATAAACATGTTTACATTAACTTCGTGTTATTTAAGGAAAATCTCAGAGGTTGTTAACCTCATTAACTCAATTTATTTTACATATGTTCAGATTGTAAATTAAAAAAAAAATCTAGATATTGCTTGTTTGTCTGCTCTTAACCTGATGTTACTTACTATGCTTAGCAATTCAGTGATTGTGTGAAAGGTTATAGCCATTGATAATGATGGGGAGGGATATAAAAGTGAATACTGTATACTAGTTTTCTGTAAGTGAGGCATTTTTACCACAAGTTGTGCTTAACATATTGCCTTTTAAAAGTTTAGTGTTACAAGAGCAGTGTAAATAAAGGAAAGCATCCATGTTTTAAACTAGACAGCAAAGTGGCTGAACAGGTTGACGTAAATATGAAAGTGACTTGTGGTCCATTGCGCAGTACCAATTTTACATAAATAATCATACCCTGTGTAGGTGCAGGCTCTAAGTGGGTGTGAAGGTGTGTAAATGCATTTCACTCCATGGTTAGCGGAGGTACTGTCTGACGACACCACATTCACGTGCAGAGGTGGGCAGATCAATCAGTAGCCTCCATGCTGCCGTACAGGTAGCGGCTCCTCACACCTGCACACAATAGGCTAACAGTTTTAAAAAGAGCCTGCACAGGTCAGGGAGAGAGAGGAAGAAATGTTTTAGAAGAGAAATGGCTTCGGAGGTTAAAAAGAGTGTGAAGAGCAGTCTAGGGCAAAACAATCCGGCCACCTGGGGAGCAACGGCAGCACAATCAAGGGGCCCCGCAAAGGAGCGTAGGTTTTAGTATTCTAGGGGCTGGTTCTCCCAACTGATTATTTGTGTGGAATGGGGCGAGGATGGCGGATGACCTCCCCAGGGATCTGAGGTACAACTGCGGGTGAAGGATGACTGGAGTAGTACTGACCTAAGACGGTATGGCTAGAGCTGTTTGGAGGCAGCCAAGATGGTGGGGGTGTTGGCAGGTGGTGTTGTATGATGAAGACCGTGGCTGTTGAGTCTCCACTCGTTTTGTGAGCTATGGGTGAGACGGGGAGATGAAGATAGAGGTGGACTGGGATCATCCTGTACTAAAAAGAACATTAAAGATCCAATGAGTATGTGTTTTTAACCTCTGCTTTTAATGGATTTATTTATTATAACTTTTTAATCTCCATTGACACCTTCATTTTATTGGATTATTAATTATGGATTTGGAAGCATTGCACTTTAAACACTGTTTTGGACTTGTTTCTTATTAAAAGCACATTTGCACTTTTTCACCATCCCCTTGCTTAGTGTTTCCTTATTTGCCTGGCTCAGTTACGGTACTGATGGTATCTGATTCGAGAGGCTCCCAGAAAGAAAGGGGATCTGCAGCCGACCTGTATCATCACTGTAGCTGCGTTTACCAAAAATGACCAAAGTTCAGCAGCTCTAGTTTGCAAAATGGGATTCAGCAATAGCTTGACGTGTTGAAATGATTCCACAGACAAAATATCTTTGTTTAAAATCTTTAGTAAAAATTCAACGTAAAACAGTGCACACAAATAAAGAGAATGAAATTTATATAGCAAAGAAAAGTTATTGTTTAAGAAAAGTTCTTTTTAAAACTTAAAAATCGTTTAATTTCTTTAAGTTCTCTCAAACAGCTGAACTATTTCTGAACATTATAAAACTACTTCTATTCAGTCGGAAAACTGTATGTCTATCCCATTTTTGTGCTATAAATGGGTCTTGCAGTACCTGCAAGTGCTGGGACTTATTCTAAACAACAACTGACTTTATTAACATACTGTATCTTAGTTATCGCAAAAAGTTCCCTTATTAACTTACAGGGGGTAAAAGGCTATACCATTGTCTATGACTATGACTAAGCAAACGCTAATATGAATTTAACTTAAAGCATTAACTTTCTAAGATCGGCTCTTACAATCACAATGTAAAATATTGCTAATAAGATTGTTGATATTCTAGCCACATGAAAAGGTAAATAAAACGAGATCTTTAAAGGGTAAGTTCAGTATTTTTAAAGTGAAAGTTATTTCTTTACAATTATGGTGTATATTAATTTTCCATATGAAACTGCATTCTAAAATGAAGGATTTTTTGTAAACTTTAAAAAATACCTATCCTCAACTTGTTTATAGTGGAGGCTAAAGGTACCAGGGTCCCAATATGAAAATAAAACCCTTAAAACTTACCAAATACTTACACTTTGAAGCAGCAAAGTTTCTGATGTGAGAAAACAAGCCCTCTGTGTTTCTGAGGTATACTTGTGTAAACAAAAGTAAACTGGAAAAAGTAAATTTTGTCACAGATTCTTATTAATATTTTCCCATGGTAATGATATGTTTATTTCTCACAGTGTTTATTGTGAGTGAAGTTTTGACACAAGCAAACTCCACCTCTCACTCCCTGATGCAGAATGTCCAAACCAACAGGCTAAATATTATGCTACTTTTGTCTCTGCAATTATGTATTTTCCATATGTGCCATAACTTGTAACAACAGACAAATAGGCGCTGAAATCATACGATTGTTCCTATTTGAAACATTTTTGCCTATTGAGGGAGATTCACGCTGAGTGGCAGCGTTATGGTGAACAGTGCATGTAAGAGTCTTATTATACTTTATACGCTTACAATACATCTGAACTTAACTGATTACACTGCATTCCATTTTTTAAAGAAAATCTTAGATATTTAAAAATGCCAAGCCGTCTACACATTGAACACTAAATTCACAGGTCCAATCAATACCCAGCGTTATTCACTTTCCATGGCATATCATGACACACCATAAAAGAATACTGAGAAAATTAAAATGGCAGTGTGCGCGATAGAGCCAAGCCACGATTGAACAGATTAAAACTCCACAAACCAATTATTGAATTTTATGGCATATGCTAATATGGCAAAAAGAGAACTGAGGAAAATTAATTTGAGTGAGTAAGCCCACTGACACTCACTGATACCAATGAATCCATACACACGCTAGGAGAATGTGCAAACTTCATGCACATTCGAGCACTGTGAGGCATGAATGATAGCTCTGAACTAGGATTCTTCCTATGCTAGAATATCAGTACTAAACTTCAAGCTGATTAAAAGCAAATGTACGCCTATAACATGTTCAGTTCTTGTCACTTTATTCAACACTACACATGTGCTCAACCATTTTCTTCCTGTACCATCGAAACACATACATACATTATGATACTGGAACAGTAGGCAATATCTTTCGAAATTGCACAGTAAATTTTTAAAGGGGTATGGAGTGGGAGTAAGCTTCCATATAGTGGTAGGGTCATCAACAGTCAATAGAGATAGAGAGATCACTCTTCGAAGAGAAGGACAAGCAGCAAGATGAAACACACAAAATCCTTTTAAAATGTCCTGAATCTCACAAACATGATTAGGTTTTTGCTTTGTTTCCATACTAATATTAAGTGTAAGAATGACGCTATATATCGCCTGACCCAACACAGATTGGAGACGGGAGGCACACTAAATCACAACAAGCACTTTCTTCTTTCTTCACCACCACTCCTCCTAGGCAACCTTGTCCTCCTCCAACCAACTCTGGCTCCCAAGTGGTGGTCGCTGGCTCCCTTTTATTGGGTACCTGGAAGTGCTCCAGGTGCTTGATTGGTGACATCTGCCTGCACTTCCAGGTAAGGCGAAACCAGTGCCCAAAAGTGGCCAGCAGCACCCACTAAAGGCGCCGCGGAACCCCACAGAGCTGCACAGAACTCCAACACCCATGCAGCGCTGGGGGAGTCTGAGGCACCGCTGCATCCCAGGGAGGCTGCCATCTAGCGTGCAGAGGGAGATACTGGGCTTCCCACCCTTGTTCCTTCTGGCAGATGTGGTGAAGGGGTGTCCCGGCCAGGCATGGACCCCGGCCATCCATCACATAAGGAATAGAACTGTCATATCAGAAGCGAGTTTGGTGTGATAAAGGTATTTTGGTTTGAACAAATATGGTATAACCAGAAAAAAAATAGAGAAACTGGAAGACTTGTAAGTGTTCTAGGATGACAGCTCTATGCAAAAAGATGTTTCTTTCAGTGGATTTACGGAATGGGATAAATTTCTGGTATTTGGTATGAATACCCACTTAATGCCTTCTGTTGGAATTAACTCAATGGGAGGAGATCAAAGGGCAGAACTAAAGTATTTTTTAATTTGTATTTCTCAGTTTGTCTGTGAACAAATGCTTGGTCTAGTCTGGCCTGCACTGCTTGTTGCCATTGTGAATTACCCTAGAAGAAGCAAATGGAGGAACTATCTTTAATATTGTAAGTTTGAGGAGATAGAATCAATCTCAACTTTAGAACTGTCTAACAGATGCATTACTCGATCTTAACTCTAAATTAAGGTTGTTTTGTTTTTCCATCAACATTAATTCTCCTGTTAATCATTGTATTTAATTAATAGTAAGATACAATTATCCATTTAGACTGTATTTTGTATTGTTAGTTAATCATACTCTACATAAAGTATTTACTTTTACATTTGAAACGCTATGCAAAACAATCAACAAACAAAAAGGTATCGCTAGCTAAGTGGAGGCAAGATACACACCAAAATGCAGAGGTAAACCAACTCCCCACTCCTGATGTCACGCTTTTCCCTCCTCTTGGCCCACAGCCTCTGTCTCGGATTAGCACGAATATATCGCTCCAGCAAGTGAACTATGATTCTTATTGCGATGAGAGAAGTCGCAAAATCAACCGGAATGTTCAAGCAAATTCTAGAAAAAAAAAAACCTAAAACCTTTAAGTAGTTCTCTCATTTGCTAGCTAAGCAGATGTAAGGTACACTCCGAGGCTGGTGCAATTAATTAAGTTAATTGGCAACAGGTCAGTAGCATGATTGGATATAAAAAAAGCATCTTAGAGCATCAGAGTTTCTCATAAGTAAAGATGGGCAGAGGTTCACCAATCTGCAAAAACACTGCTTCTAGAAATTGTGGAACAATTTCAGAATAATGTTCCTTAAAATAAAATTGTGAAGACTGTGAATATCTCATTATCTGCAGTACATTATATCATCAAAAGTTTCAGAGAATCTGAAGAAATCGCTGCGCGTGGGACAAGGTTGCAAATCAGTACTGGATGCTCATGATCTTCGGGCCCTCAGGCAGCACTGCATTAAAATCATTCAGGATTCTGTCATGGAATTCACTGCATGGGCTCAGGATCACTTCCAGAAATCAACATCTGTGAACACAGTTTGCTATGCCACCCACAAGTGCAGGTTAAAGCTCTATCATGCAAAGTAGAAGCCATATGTGAAAATGATTCAGAAGCATAGCTGTCTTCTCTGAGCCAAAGTTCATTTAAACTGGATTGAGGCAAACTGGAAAACTGTTCTGTGGTCAGATGAATCGAAATTTGAAATTCCTTTTGAAAACATGGACAATGTGTCCTCTGGACTAAAGAAGAGAGGGACCATCCACCTTCTTAGCAGTGCTCAGTTCAAAAGCCTGTATCTCTGATGGTATGGGGGTACATTAGTGCCTATGGACTTGGCAGCTTGAACATCCAGAAAGGCACCATCAATGTTAAAAGGTATATACAGGTTTTACAGCAACATATGATCCCATTCAGATGACATCTTTTTTAGGAAGGGCATCGCATATTTCAGTAAGACAATACTAAACCGCATACTGCATTTATTACAACAGCGTGACTTTGTAGTAGAAGAGTCTGGGTGCTGAACTTGTCTTCCTGCAGCCCAGACCTTTTCACCAGTTGAAAACATTTAGTATACCATGAAATAAAAAATATGACAAAGAAGACACAGGACTGTTGACCAGCTAGAATTCTATATCAGACGAGAACAGGACAACACTCCTCTCCCAAAAGTCCAGCAACTGGTCTTTTCAGTTCCTTGACGTTAATAGATGATTGTTAAAAGAAGAGGGGATGCTACACAGTGGTAAACATGGGCCTGTCCCAACTTTTTTGAGCCGTGTTGCTGCCATCAAATTCAAAATGGCCTTATTCATTTCTTAAAATTGTACATTTCCTCGGTTTAAACATTTGATATGTGTTCTATATTCTATTGTGAATAAAATTTGGGTTTATGAGATTTGCAAATCATTGCATTCTGTTTTTATTTACATTTTACACAACATCCCAACTTTTTTGCAATTGGGGTTGCACAATTAATTAATGTTAATAGTCTAATGTTTGGGCAAGAATTTAACAAGACAGTGCTAAATGGAATATTATATATATAAGAGCTTGGAATATTACACAAAAATTAAAAGTAAAAATTCTATTTACTTTTTGCTTGAGTGTTGCGTTTCTCTCTCTGCATCTTTTTGTATTGAATATGTCATGTGCATGATATTCTGCAGAGAGATACTTGTTCAAATTGCTAAATAAATCCACTAGTTTACATTATATTCTTATTTAGATTTATTTATTTTTTTTAAAGTATAGAGTACATGCATGTTAATTTTGTTTTAATATTAAACTACCAGAAGGTGGCACTGTGTTAGAATTATAAGGACCAACTCAGAGTATTGGTCTTCTCAAGTTTATACTCATTTATTGTTGTAAAACCAGAAAGATTTGACTGAAGTTTAAAAAAACTAGAATTATATCCATTCCAAATAAGAAATATGTTGTGAAACTGATTAATATTGACACAGTAGTGTTAAACTGTTACCATTGCCCATGAGGTTGTTCTGTTGAAAACTGGGATCAGTGAGAGTACTGTTGTTAATCAAGCCTAAGGTTTTATTTAAAATTTCCTTTGATTTATTTGTTTCTCCATTGAACATCTTTTTACTCCTCTTTTTCTTAATTACACTGAGTTTGGCTTTTTGCTCTATTTAATAAATGAATATATATTAAAGTAAAACATCTGTGACAGTTTATTTTTTTTAATCTTCCAAAAAACCATCCTGTCTCAAAACGCAGTACAGTTTATTTATGTACTGCATGTAAGATACATAGGATTTGTTAAATGTTTGATGAAAATAATATATTAAATATTGCATTTGCATATGTGTAATTCACCTAAGAGTAAATAAATACTAATTGTACTTTCACTTACAGCCTCAGTGCACTCTGTACTATTACAAAAACAGGACAGAAGAAATAAAACACAAGTCAGCATACAATATTCCAGTATCTATGCAATAAGCATAAATATGTATTTAAAAGATACCACATTGATTGATTTATTTGTATCTGTTAATTTATTAATACCAGCACTTGTTTGAATTATCCAATTTATGCAGTCCATACACTATGAAATATAGACATTTAAATGTCCTATAGAATTGCAAGGGGTGAGGGGTCAAGCTATTTCATACTTTTGTTGTCAGAGGGAGACCTTTTAAAAGTGATTCTAAGATAAATGGAAGGCAGCACAGTAACTTAAGAACTTATTGTATATGGATGTGCATCTAGTTATGACCATTGTCGCCATGTCCTGAATCTTAAACAACAGCAAGCAAAAGATGTGAAGATTCTGGATTTGAATACATATTAGTGTGGTTGTTTCTGCATTATACATTAATTCACACATTTTTCATGGCTATGAGCATTAAGGAACCACCATAAGATTGCAGTATCATTGAGACAGTGTAAGCATAAGATAATACCTAACTTTGATGTGGATACAGCTCAAATCAAGTTCAAGAACTTTAAATTAAGAGTTCGCAGTCTTATTAATTTTAAACTTACAAAGAAGATCTATTTTGTATGTGTTTAAAGAAAAATAGTTCTAAATAACATGAAAAGTGTGACAGCAACTTCCTCCTGCAGCTATAGGCTCTTCAGTATGCAAGCGACTCTCCATGCTAGTGTTTAGATCTGACGGAGTATGTTCCCCAAAAAAGATGTCTGACTGCATTCTCGTACAATTGTTCTCGTACTGAAGTGTCAGCACGGCACTACCTGATCTAAACATTAGTGTGGAGAGTAAAATAAGACGTGGCATTGCACATGTACTTTGTCAGCATGCTCGTGTTGATCAAATGCAGAAAGCTCTGCAGTCTACTTGTGCCTTTACTTTATAGGTAGATAAATAAATCAAGATAAATAGGTAAATAACATTTGATCTGGCTTTTATATAATTAACGTATACATTTTTTTTTGTATAAATTGTTGCAGACATGGAACACACATGAAATGCATGTGTTCCAAACAACGATATATTATATTTACCCTATACAATTCCAGGCACCTCACACCCAGATGAAGAGTCATGAGCTGGGAGAACTTTTTCCCCCAAGTTGAGCTGTGGCGGTGGGGGGATGGGATAGAAGGCTGCATATGCTGATCAACACATTTACAAAACAAAAGATGGTAATGGAGAGGTGCACAGGAATTTAAGGTGGCCCGGGATTATGAGTTTTTTCGTAGGCTTCAGGGGATCTAGTGTTAAACAAGCACCTGGTGACAAAATTTCGTATTCTTTTCAGAATAATGCAAATGATCCAAAAATGCCAACAGTGAAGGTGGATTAATACTCAATATACTCAATAAGACACTTGAGAGTGCTGTACCAAGCTTTTAAAAGTTTTAGACAATATTGATCTGAGTATTATGTATTTGTGTTAAAAAGCTGATCTTGTTACTGCAGATTAGAATATATCTTGCCATGCCACACATATAGTTTGAAGTCATTTCATAGCAAGCACTCAGGGAGAGAGGATGGCAAATAACTACCCTCAAGTGTGCAAAGAAATTAAGAGGTTGAGAGCATTGTGCTGTGATTATTTTTTTTATAAAGTAAGGGAAGAAGTCCATGGGAGGTTGAATGGTATGGTGATGATCCCCCTTTGTAGTAAGGTGAAGTTCTGTGTCAGTCAATTTAAGTGAGGTTGGGAGTTGATTGAAGATGACCTCCACATGTGGTGTTCTGTGGAGGCAAATTCACTGGAAATGTACAAATAAATGGAGGCCCTAATTAGAGAAGATCAATGTGTTAAGTTTAATGTTAAAGCCCATGAGCTAGGCATTTCAGCTGGTGCAGTCTCCACAATCATCCATATTCATTTGATGATATCAAAGTTCAGTTTCTGATGGGTTTTCTGAATGCTGACACCGGATCAGAAGCATTTTGCCAGGAATTCAGGCATGTGAACCTGGACTTTATCAGAGAAAATCCCTCTTCTGTTTTCTCATGGATTGTTACTGGAGATGAAATGTGAGTTCACCTCCATGACCATAAAAACCAAGCAAGAGTCTATGTGATGAAAACATGAGGGTTCCTTGACCCCCAAGAAATTTCATGTGCAACAGGTGGCTGGAAAAGTTGTGTTAGCAATTTTCTGGGAAAACTAAGTGTGTTCTTCTTTTGAAATTCATGCCACACAAGACATCCATCTCTGGAGAAACTAATGCTCACAAAATGAAGTCATTACATGAGACCATCAAACAGAAGCATCGTGGGAACCTGTCATCAGATGTGTTTCTGATTCACGAAAACACTTTTGTGAGCTGGGGGGCTGAATGCTCCCCTAGAGGATACAGACGCTCCTGGGAAAACCCCTCCTAAAAACGCTGACAGACTACCTTCACATTGCTCCCTTACTTGCTGGGCTTGCTTGTGGGCTGCTCTGTTGCACGATATGCTTTATGCGTGGTATGCTGCATACTTAAAAGCCTGAACAGCACCTGTCAGTTTTGGAATTGATTGTTTGCTTTTCTCTCTCTCTCTCTGACATTCTCTGCTCCTGGCGGAACTGTCATCTCTGTCTTGTCATGGAGCACGTTTAAACTTTTGAAAAACAGACAAATGTTCATTTGCATTGTTTGAATAAAGTTCCTGTCTCTACAACCTCCTGTGTTTCTGTGCAAATCTGTGACCCAAGTGTGACAAGTGGTACCAGGAGTGGTTGCACAGATGAATGCCGAGGAGTTGTTTCAATATATGGGTATCAATATATGCTTGTGTTGGTTGACTATACAACGTGATATCTGGAAGTGGCTGCTTTAAAAAAAGCCAATTCCTCCACTGTAGCCAAAGCTCTGTGCGAGATTTTTACTCGTATTGGCATCCCTAAAGAAATTTTAACTTATCAGGGCACACCTTTTACTTCTCGTGTGATGAAACAATTGTGTGACAGCTTTGCTATTAAGAAACTGAGTACCACTGTTTACCATCCACAGATGAATGGTTTGACTGAATGATTTAACAAGACTTTGAAACAGATGATCAGGCGAGTCGCTCATGATGATCCCACATCTTGGGACTCTGTCCTGCCTTTTGTTATGTTCGCGGTGCGGGAATCGCCACAGGAGTCCACTGGCTTGAGTCCGTTCAAGTTGTTATTTGGCAAGCGACAGCGAGGCATCCTGAATGTTGTACGAGAGGAATGGATAGGAATCAAAACAACAGCTCATGGACAGAGCTTTGCAGATTGGGATGATTTCATTGCAAGATAGAATTTCTAAGCATTCTTCTATTGCTGTGGAGTATCAGCGATGTGAGCAGGAAACTCAGGAATTGTCTTTACGATAGGCGCTGTAAGCTCCGTGAATCCAAACCTGGTGATCGTGTTTTGGTACTGATTCTGTCTGACTCGCACAAATTCCTAGCTAAATGGCAGGGCCCTGCCATTTTTGAGGAGCGTATGGGACCTGTAAATTACAAGGTTAGAATACCAGGCCGGCGCAAACCATTTCAGATTTTACATGTTAATCTCTTGAAGGAGTGGCATGACCCACAGAGGGTTTACACTTCCTTGACTCCTGTCTCTCAGAACGATATTGCCATTGGTAACAATTTAAAATGACTTGCAAAAGACAGATTTGTTATCCTTGATTGAACGGAACACTGATGTTTTTTCAGACTTGCCAGGCATGACTAACCTTGCAGAACATACAATCACTACTGAATCTGGTGTTCGGGTGCAGATGCGGCCGTTTCGGATCCTGGAAGCGCGACAGAATATTGTGCGCGAAGAAGTCAAGAAGATGCTGGCATTGGGTGTAATTTGTGAAAGTAAAAGTGACTGGTGCAGTCCGGTCGTATTAGTCCCAAAGCAAGGCGGTTTGGTTCACTTCTGTATTGATTTCAGGCGCTTGAATAAGGTCTCGAAATTTGATGCTTATCCAATGCCCTGTGTTGATTGTGAGAAAACAGCATTTCTGACTCCTGACGGACTTTATGAATTTACGAGACTCCCGTTAGGTCTTCATGGGGCATCTCTAACTTTCCAGCGTATGATAGATCAGATCTTGCGTCCTCATTCTGAATATTCCGGGGCATACCTTGATGATGTTGTGATTTTCAGCAATGATTGGCATATGCATTTAGAACGTCTTCAGGCTGTCCTTGAAAGCTTGAGACAGGCTGGCTTGACAGCTAGCCCTAAGAAGTGTAAATTGGGTATGTCTGAGACTCATTATTTGGGAATGCAATTATTCAACTATTGAGAAAGAATGTTTGGCGATTAAAATGGCTGTGGAAGTGCTTCGTTATTACTTATGGGGTCGAAATTTCACATTAGTGACAGATCATGCTCCACTTCATTGGTTATACCGTCAGAAAGATACAAACCCTCGTCTCATGAGATGGTTTTTTGGCTTGCAACCTTACAATTTTACAGTCAGGCATCAACCTGGCTCTGAGCATGTTAATGCTGTTGTCCTGTCACGCCTGTTTGAACCTGGTTTGGAGAGTCGCTTAAATTGCGGAAATGTGAATAAAGCTGACGGAGGGGGTGTGAACTGGGAGTTGAATGCACCCCTAGAGGATACAGACACTCCTGGGAAAACCCCTCTTAAAAATGCTGACAGACTACCTTCACATTGCTCCCTTACTTGTCCCATATACCTGAAAGATGGCAGGTTCCTATCAGCGAATGTGACTTCATAGAGCCAATGTAAAAGCCAGACCTGACCCAAGTGAGTTTTTTCTGTTTCAAAACCTGAAGAAATTGCTATGTGGACAGCGATTTTCTGATGATAATGACCTCAAGAAGGTGCTAATGGGGTGGCTGGAGGGCCAAGATGAATCCTTTTATTCTGAAGGGATTAAATCACTCAAGGCAAAGTGTTCCAAATGTGTTGAAGTCAAGGAGGGGTTACACTGAAAATTAATAAGTTGAGTTTGGCCATTAGATTTAATTTTCATATTCAATTGTTGAGCACCCCATTTACATCCTGTTTAGTGAACCTGACGAATTATAAAAAATATGGTATGAGTCAACATAGTCAGCTGTCATTATTTGAAGTTGTTTTTTAATACTTACAAATCATTATAATGAATTACTGATATTTTGTCAAGCTGAATGGTCCTTGCAGTTTGCTACTTTCTCTATTTCTATGGTTTGTCTTTTGTACAAAATGTACTAATAGGAAAAACAAACAGTCTTTCACAGCTCTAGTACTATATAATATTTTTTTAACTGCTGCACAGGTAGGAAGCTCATAAACTAGCTGTCATTACCGAACAGATGCTGAAGGAAAGAAAAGAATCTTTTGGTGCCTAAATACTCAGTGTTCAGTTTTTTCAATCTGTTTCTAATATTACCATACTATACAAATTCTCCAAGGATTTAAACTAAGTCATTTTTTTCCTACTGCTTCAGCAAAAATAAAACAGCTGTTCAAATGCAACATATTTGTTTTATAAAGCTGTTCAAAAAGTGACATGAAGTCATATAGCAGATGAAACAAAATCACAAAGGAGGTTCAAAGAAAGCATAGAAATACATAAAATGATACCTCATATATTTTGACACAATAGCATCAGAGCATAATAACTGTTTTTATAGTAGTTTGAATATATAGGGAAATTAAATTGATGTTTAATATTTTTGCAAAACTACATGTGTATATAGGCTATTTATTTTACTGTGTATTGTCAGATAAAAAATGGCGTACTAAATTACCTTTGCAACAGGAAATAAAGGTGTTGATTCATAAACTAAATTGTTTTTACAAAGGTAGTATAATAAAGCCTTTTGTGTCCTTTGCATGATGGGAGTCTGATGATAACACCTTATAGCATCCAAAAACATTTTTAAACTAATTCCTTCAAATATGAAATGATGACATTCAATTCATTCAATTAGCAAAACTAATCTGGCTCGGCAGATATGAAAATGCATGGTTTGATGAATGAATAGAAGTTGTAGCTATATTTATGTTGAAATGCTTCGACTGAATAAGCTAATTATGTTCACAGCATTTTGAAGTGCTTAACACATCTTTAACACATCTATTTTACTTGCTTTGTGAATATTGTTTAAATTATATAGTTTCTCTTATAGTATAACTTTTATTAAAGGAAAGTTAATAGAATGTTGCATTCACATAGCTAATGGAAGTTTCTATTTACCCCCTTATAAGCTAACAATTTAATGGAATGTTCTTAATGCTGTTCAATATTTCTTTAATTAGACAATAGTTTATCTCAGAATAAAGTAAGATGGCTAGGAAGAAACGAACTGTTAGACAGAAAGTCATTAAGGGCATATAGTTTTCTGAGCGTTTGTGCTTAGATCAAACATATGTCCTACAGAGACAAACTTTAAGAAATGTAACCTAGACACATTAAATGGAACATTATGCACAAAAAAGAGAAAAAAAATTCCTGTATATTGTCAACTTTCTTCCTTATTTGTTGTGTGAACTGTTTGCTTTGAATTTCACTACATTTTTTAAATGGTGATTTTGTTTTTGTACAAGCCATGGCAAATGCTGAAATTCATTTCTAGTAGCTATATTTTGAACTACTTGTAAACCCTCGATAAGCTCAGCTACATTCAGAAAACTGCCGCCAAGGAGAGCAAATGTGCTTGATGAAGTTGGCTTATGTAATGAAAATGAAACTGAATGACCTGAGCTAAAAGAACTGTTATAAAATAAGGTACTGTGCCTTACTTGTTCACTTACCTGTTTGCTACTTGTCTTGTGCATGGTGATCGGCCAAATGAGATTGAGGGTCCTAAGAAGCTGTGATAGGCACTGAAAGAAATAAATGTGATATTAAATAACTCTGTGTATGCAAGGAGCTGTCTCCTTAGTAGCATGGATACCAGCAATGTGCAGTGGTTGAAATGATTGGGCCAGTAAGTCCACACACAGAAAGAAGAAGTGATTGCAAAATGTCCCAGGAAGGTCAACAGGAAGTGACCCAGAGTTCAATAAGCTTAAGGAAGCTACAGAGAGTCTGGTTCTGGTGCTTTTCACCACTGTAAGGACAATTGAAAGTCTTAAAGTACATGAAGGAAATTGCAATGGTGTAAGGAAACTGATGAAAAGAGAGCTATCTAGAATATGACAAGGGTATGAAGGCCTTGATGAAAGACAGACATCTTTATTGAGTTCTGATGTGGACCAAAAAAGTGCTGTAAGAATTATATATCCAATATGAGGTTGAATAAAATTAATGAGATCTTTGGAGGAACATAGAGCTGGATTGATGATATAAGCATGTAAACTACAAAGTGACTTTTGAAACACACGTTAGAATTGCTTAGAAAAAGACTTGGAAAGCTTAATTTAGAAAATGATATCAAACCTTAAGACAGTGTTTCCACAGTTAGCTCACAATCCTGTCTGCTTCATCTGTCACTGATGTCGCAGCATGCTAGAAGGCGGATACTGAACATGTAATACTTTGGCCACAGTTTTATCAAAGCTATTCTTTTAGGTAAGGAAAGATTGGGAAAAAGCGGCTTTTCAAATTGAAACTATTAAAAAAAGGATGAGCAACATTTCCTGACCTAATTGTCTTCTTGGAAGATCAGTTTTAGATTACTTTGCGTCATGTAGTACATGGTAACAGCAGGGATGAGAAATGAAAGTCTCCTTTTTTAAATAGCCATAAAGGAAGCAGCTTTACCACGCACGCATTATCAATGGAAAAAAGGTTCAAGACACTACAGTAAAAAGGACTGTGTAAACTTTGTGTGTATAAAAGCCCTGGTGTATTTTGCGATGACAATGCTGAATGCAGCAAAAAGACTGAATTAACATACAAAGATAGAATTGACTTTGTGAAATCTAAAGGTTTGTGCTTTCAGTGCCTTTAACAGGGGCATCTTGGTAAACATTGCACAGAAGTGTTCAGTCAGTGTTTGCAAACTATAGTGTAAGTAGAGGCATCAAACTAACAGTGTTTAGCCACATACAGTCAGCACAAATACGCCAATTTGCAGATGCCAGTGATGATGGTTATGGCACTGTTCATATCTTCTCATGATAAATGAATAAGGTGAGAAACATTGCTCACTAGCCAAGTTTCCATCCAGTTTTTTGCGACGTTTTGTTATTGACAAACAGAATATACGTAAAAAAAATGTGCGAAATTTGCCGTCTCCAGCCTGTTTCCATCCAACTGGCTTTTTATCGATAAAATGGTGTGCGTGATGACGTCATCCCCCCCAAAACGAACTGTCGCATAAGTTTTGTTGTATCGCGAAAAAAAATCTGCCCTTGAGCCGTTTCCATATATAATTTTGTGTATGTCGCAAATTATCTACCTTTTGTTTTCCATGTTACACCCCCTCCACTAAACAAAGAAATAAAGAAATGGAGAGATTATTCAGACAGTTTTTTGAAATTTGCCAGCTTACTGTTATTTCAGTTTCACAAATAATTGGAATTGTACATAATATCCAAAGACGACAGCAGAATGAAGCAGTTGCTTGTCTGATAGCCCTAGAGCTCGAAGAAAGTACCCCAGTGCAACGAAACCCACGGGTATGGGAGAGACGACGGAATAAGACCTTCTGGGAGGAGGTGGTGGAGAGACACTTCACAGAAAATCTCTGGCTGCAACATTTTAGAATGACACGGCCGACGTTTGAGATGTTGTGTGGATTCATCAGTCCTGATGTTGCGCCCATCACAGGTTGCCACCGACCACCGGTTCCAACCCAAAAGTGGATTTCCATCACCCTTTACAAGCTGGCAACCTGCACCGAGTATAGAGTAGTTGGAGAAACTTTCGGGGTTAGTAAAACTACCGTCCATCGATGTGTATATGCTGTGTGCACCGCTATTAAAGAAAAATTAATGCGGTGTTATATCAGACTTCCGACTGTAGCGGAGGCCAATTAAATTGTATACCGCAATTCCTTGGTGCATCTTGTGCCACAGATTTACGGTGCGCTGGATGGCACGCATGTGCCTATTCTTCCCCAGACGGAAGGCTACCGCGATTACATTAATCGCAAAGGGTGGCCATCTATTGTTCTCCAGGCCCTTGTTGATGACAGGTGCATGATACGAGACATTTGCGTTGGCAAAGTCTGGAAGTGCCCATGATGCAGCTGTGTTTGCAGCATCGGATCTGTACAGGTGAGCCTACCTTTCAACATCCCTTCTCAGTGCGATAACAACTGAATTAGTACTGTAACCTGCTTCCCTTAAGGTTTTTAATTAAAACTGAAATTTGAATTAATACAAAATAATGATGTTTAATCAAAAAAAAACTAAAGTTAATATTAATGAGAGAATTTCTCATATATGCTAAAACATCTGCCATTTAATAATAAGAAAAAAATGTTTAGATAATGAAACACACGGTTTATTAAATATTTTGACTGGCACAGTAAATTACCTTTGCGGTTTTTGTATTATTTAGACATCCTGAGAGACACCCCCAGGCTACAGTTGATGTGGAGGGAGTTCAGGTACCCCTTTTAGTAGCAGGAGACCCAGCCTATCCGCTACTGCATTGGCTCATCACGAGAAATAACGAGTCTCTTCATCAGACCATGCGAACCGCTCCGCTATTCTTGTTTTGATTGCACGTGATGAAAATGTATCATGTGACACATTTATTTGCGTTAAAGCCCTTTTTTTCCGACAAAAAGTGTTTCCAATGTAGTTTTTGCGACATCTGAAGTATCGATATGGAATTTATGCGCTAAAGTTAAACGGAAAAATATTATGTCGACATGTACAACATTTTATCGATAATTAGCATTTCCATCAGCTAAAATTTGAAGCGCTAAATATTTTTTTCGCAAAAACTCCTTAGATGGAAACCTGGTTACTGTTAATGGAGAGCTCAAGAGTTGCACTGTTTGAAGCATGTTACAATTCTAAGATTAGAGCTAACAGCAGTCATTGTGGCAGTCAGAACAGGTAAAATGCTAAAAAGTAAACTTCAAATACCCCTGGAAGAATCTGCCTTTTGGACTGACAGCACCACTGTGCTGAAATAGATTTCAAATGAAAACACCTAATTTAAAACCTTTGTTGCCAACAAAATCACAATAATAAGAGTTCTTTCTCAACCTTCTCAATGAAGCTTCTGCAAATCTGCCCTGTGCTGCTGGCAGTTCCTTGTTTCTGCTATGTGAACCAGAGCATAGTGGCACATTGCTCTCTGACCGCCAGGGGGACACTTTAATTCACCGCAATATTGCATGTATTCTACAGCCAAGCTGCCACCCAAAACCCCCTCTCCTTTAAAGTTTGGTATATAAGAGCACTCCACAATCCAATCCATCATGACTTTCTATTTATTTTACTGCATTCTGTGGAGTATGAAAAAATAGACAGAATAGTGAGTACTGGGTGAACCCAAGGTATTATTTTGAAGGTGAGATACTGGAGTATTTTATACTTGAACCCCATTAGTCACTGTCCTTGTCAATTTTACATATTCTTCTAATGTTTGTATATGGATTTCTAAGATTCCTCCAGTTTTCTGTATTCTAAAGATGTGCCTATTCACTTAGTTGCTTTCTGCAAATTATTTCTCTGTAGTTATGTATGCAAATGTGCAATGGACTGATACTTAGTTGTTGCCTTGCACATGATGAAGCCAGGCTAAAATATGGTCACCTGCTGTGAAGAGGGATGGATGGTTGTTTCTGTTTATCATCAAATAAAGGTTGCTTTGTTTCATATTTAATTTGCTGCAGTAATTTATTTATCCTCTTGTGTCCTGAGGAATATCATTCTTTTGTAATAAAAATATAATCACCTGAACTGTGAAGATGATATAAACATGAGAGCATTTTTACTTGTCTTGTTTGAATGACCTATGCAACCACAACAGGATAAGTAAGGTGTTTTAAATGGAGAAAACCAAGTCTAAATTAAATATATTACTTACTTTAAAATGAAAAATGTATCTGGCTTCCCCAAAGTCTCTGTGACGTCTTAGCTACTGTATGTTTAGCTTCCAAACATGAAACCACACTTCAAATAAATCAATAATACAAATTAAACTCCTGCCTGTTGACTTCAGTCTTGTGGAAAAACTGACAGTCTGCCTTGTAAACGTCCCTTTGTCTTTGGCAGTTTCAGCACTAACTGTATGTAGGTATACTTGTATGCAGCTAACGATAACAAACTTTGTTGCACCTGCACAATATGTCACTGCCGAGGCCAGGCCACTTGAGGGTCAGAGCTGCGGGAGCCTGATCTGGTTAATGTTTAATTGAGTAGGTTAGAAGGAGAGCTTCAGAAAATTTATGGACACTGGCTATGTGCTGCCACTTCTTTGAAACTGAGAAAAGACTAAAAATGTTAGAATGAAGGGAGCTCTTAATTTTTTTTTTTCATGCATGTAAAATGAACAGCAGTTTGGTTTCATATGTAATCATTTATTTTCAACAGTACATTTTACACTAAAGGATTTAACTTGTATGGTTAACTGCATATGTTTGCATTTTTGCTTAGCTTTTACAACTTGTTGAATTAGTTTGGTCTAGCTGTTTGTTATTTTGCTGCATATGCAATGCATCTGTTAAGATCTTTTTTAAAAGAAGTGTAATCTGAACACCACTGTTGTTTTTATTTTGAGTCACAGACAGAGAAAAGAGATAAGTCAACATTGATATGCATGTGTTTTACACTAGCAGTATGTTAAAGGCATTGTAACAAAGGGCAAAAGATAAAGTCAAATAAACCACTAGGCAGGTTGTGATTAAAAATGAATTGTAATTACTTTAACGAAAAATAATGTTCTTTTATTAAATCTTTATTGGGTGGCACAGTGGTGCAATGGTAGTGTTGCTGCCTCCCAGTAAGGAGACCTGGGTTCGCTTCCCGGGTCCTCCCTGCATGGAGTTTGCATGTTCTCCCCATGTCTGCGTGGGTTTCCTCCCACAGTCCAAAGACATGCAGGTTAGGTGCATCGGCGATCCTACATTGTCCCTAGTATGTGCTTGGTGTGCTGGCACCCTGCCCCTGGGGATTTCTTCCTGCCTTGCACTCTGTGCTGGCTGAGATTGACTCCAGTGGCTCCCCATGACCCTGTGTTAGGATATTGCGCGTTGGAAAATGACTGACTGACTAAATCTTTATTAAAAAAAGATCAGTGACAGAATGTAAAGCTTAGTCATAAATAAGATGGCTTCCTTGACATCACATGCACACGCGCAGCTATAGCTCTTGTGGCATGAGATATTATCGCAACTAGGGAAGAACATGGTAGAAGAGTGATATTGTTTTGTACACAGGTTCTTTTAAAATCCAGAAACACTGTATCTACCATTGCAATTTATATTGCTATGATTTCAAATATATCACCTTGGTTGGTTCATCCATCCATCCATTATCCAACCCACTATATCCTAACTACAGGTTGAGAACATTTTGATGTCTAGTAACCAGTAGATTTCTCTCTGTCTCACTATAACATGGTAACATGTTAGAGCTGTTGAGATCAAATAATTACCCTGTTTTTTTGTTTATTTTCTGTTCTGTTGACAAAAAGACCTGTACAAAGATTAACAGCAAATTTTAAACCTATTGTTAAACTTAATGTTCCATAAGTACCAAGTCAGTGGCTAATCCTTTAACCTGACATATTATCTGTGTAGTATTTCCTAAAGTTTTCCAAATAAGAAAAAAATATAAAGATTCATAAAAAAAAAAATTAAGCAATACATATGCAGTCCTGATACTTTAAGTTTAAAGTTAAGCATGAAGTTAATTAAAAACATGCTACTTATAGTCTGATTTCTTATAATCCAATGTATTTGATTTTCCAGTTCAGTATAAATGTGAAAACAGCTTTGCAAAGTGTAGCACAGATGCAGTAGCCCATTCTGTTATTACTTTATTTTAAGATAAAGTATGAAGACTGAAAGTATTACTAAGAAGTATACAATATTTCAAAACTGCATTTTCTAGTTGTTTTATATATACTCTTGAATATGATATGTATGGTGCTCATATTGAGAAAGAGAAAAACCCAGAGTGCCATTCACTTTCCCATGTCACAATGGGAACATAAGATTAATATACATACTTGGAAGACTGATTTCTTGGCAACCAAGGAGAGAGAGAAACCTCAAGCAGGTGCAAGTAAAATCAGCTTTATACACATTTTATGATTAAAAATTATCCAAAGTCTAACATTAACAGAATCCTAACTGAAAATGGTCACTTTATGCAACGGTCATGGTAAGTCATACGATGTGTTTTGAAAATATTCAACACTAAGTCAATTTTGTGGAAAGACACTTTCTTATATGTCAGATAGTTCTGGGTTCAAAATGACTCCTTATCTCCTTATAACATTATTTTGGGTAGCTCTAGATTTAATAAGGTTATTTGATAACAACAGTTTACAGTTCAGTCTAGTAGCTTCTCCTGCGACTTCAGATTTTTGTCCCAACAAGTTTCATAATATATCACTCATTTTATCTTTAACTGGTCTCATTGTTTAATTTGCTGACCTTCTCATATTTTTGCATTCAAAAGAGTGCAGTACTATTAGATTTAAATTTATAAGAAATTAAGAAATATGTATTTCTTTCCACAGCTTTAAATATACAGTATCCCTGTTTGGTAGTTTATTTCTTTTTCGTTCACTTTATTCTGTGGAGTTTATTATCTTAAATGTATTTGCACACTGACAATTAATAATGAGTAGACCAGACACCAGTGCAAACAAAACTGAAAAACTGTCATTTTTCTATTAGGATAGAACCCTAATCCACTCTCCATAACTCAATGGGAAATTAATGTCTTATATAATTTCAAAATAAAAAATATATATATTTTTCCTTTTCCTGAGTGAATCAAAGCTGATGTGTTAATATGTATGAGGAACTATCCTTTTTTTTTTTCTTTTTTTTTTTTTGTAGAAATGAGCAGTTAGGCATTGAATATGTTTTAATGAATGTTCATCTTCTGGAATGTATGTTGTACTTTGTACATTAGATTGAATTGCGTTTTGCTTGTTGTAGATTGATTTAAAACTTAATAAAATGAATTAATGCTACCTAATTGACAAATATGTGTTAGTAATAAACGTTTTATTCAGTAAAACACCAAAAAAGCTCAGAAACAAACCATTAGTTTAAATAACTAGTATGGCAAAACACTGGCACATCCCACTTTTGGTCTGAAATTTACACAGTCATGAAAGTGCTCTACTTTTGCTGCTATTCCATGTCCTGTTACATACAGTATCTTCAGTGTGTCAAATTAAAGTAAATATTTGAACATTTTAGAGATACATTTTTAGCTGAATACATTTATTTTTGTACATGTTGTTCTTTCATATGTCTTTTTTCTGTATGTTGTAAGTTGTAATATACTGTCCTGTATATGTTATAGTATTGGCTTTGCTGCCATTAGTCTTAGTATCTCCATTTTATAGGATGCCTTTTTGACCTGCGTGCTGTTGACTCCAAGCAGCACTTAGGTGCTGAATTCTATGTAAGTACAGTAAAGCCTCAGTCAGGTGATGTGTAATCATCTGCTTTACAGTGTTAAGTCTCAGTGTTAAGATCTCAATCAGTCCTCATGGTTTTCAGGCTTCACATGGAACATTTAGATGATGATGGTCATGTGGACCTCTAGCATTCAATCCATCAATGTAGGGAGTGCACGGTGCTTTGATCAGGTGGTGGTGGCGCAGATTGCCACCACAGAAAACTGGAAAGAGAACAGCAGAGAAAGTAGGGGTTGGGTACGGATTTTGGAGCCATGAAACAAAGTGATAATTAAATGTATACACAGAATATCAGGGTTAACACTAAAATGAAACTATGAGACTTTAAAGTCAATTCTAAATAATACGGGTAACCAATGTAGTGACATCAAAACTTGAGAGATGTGCTCCGATTTTCTTTTCCTAGTTAAGATTCGGGCAGCTGCATTCTGCACTAGCTGCAATCGATTAATTTCTTTTTTGGGTAGTCCTGAAAGGGGTGCGTTAAAGTAATCTAGTCGACTAAAAACAAATGCGTGAACTGATTTTTTAACATCTTGCAAAGTTATACGGGGTCTAATGTTTGCTGTATTTTTAAATGGAAAAATGCTGTCCTAGTAATCTGATTAATACGTGATTTAAAATTTAGGTCAGGGTCAATAATTACCCCTAAATTCTTTACTTCTGTCTTAACAGAGCGTAATGGATCAAGTTTATTTCTATTACATTCATTATATACTTTGTTGCCAATCACTAAGGTTTCCGATTTCTCCTTATTTAGTTTGAGAAAATTACTAATCATCCTTTCAGAAACACAAGTAAGAAATTGTGTCAGTAAGAAAAGAGAGTCGGGGCCATCAGGCGCTATTGATAAATACAGGTTTGTGTTGTCAGCATAGTTGTGGTAGCTCACGTATAGGTCAGATAATCTGACTTAACAGAAACATGTAGATCGAAAAGAGCAGTGGACCCAGGAACACTTCCTTGTGGAACACCCTGTAGAATATCATGTGTCCATCCATCCATTATCCAACCCACTATATCCTAACTACACGGTCACGGGGGTCTGCTAGAGCCAATCCCAGCCAACACAGGCGCAAGGCAGGAAACAAACCCCAGGCAAGGTGCTAGCCCACCACAGGGCGCGTACACACACACACCAAGCACACACTAGGGACAATTTAGGATCACCAATGCACCTAACCTGCATGTCTTTGGACTGTGGGAGGAAACCGGAGCACCCAGAGGAAATCCATGCAGACACGGAGAGAACATGCAAACTCCACACAGAGAGGACCCAGGAAGCGAACCCGGGTCTCCTAACTACAAGGCAGCAACACCGTGCCGCCCTATCATGTGTCTTTGAAGTATAATTACCACAACTGACAAAGAATTTTCTGCCTGTCAAGTAAGACTCAAACCAATTTAAGACACTGCCTTAGAGACCCACCCACTGACTAAGGAGGTTTATAAGAATATTTTGGTATCAAATGCGGCACTCAGATCTAAGAGGATGAGAACAGATAGATGGCCTCTGTCTGCATTTACCCGCAAGTTATTTACTACTTTAATGAGTGCAGTTTCTGTACTGTGATTTGTTCTAAAACCTGACAGAAACTTGTCAAGAACAGCATGTTTATTCAAGTGGTTATTGACCTGCCTAATAACTGCCTTTTCTAGGATTTTACTTAAGAAAGGCAGGTTAGAAATTGGTCTAAAATTTTCAAAAACACAGGAGTCAAAATTATTTTTCTTGAGCAGGGATTTAACAGCAGTCTGAAGACAGTCTCGGAAGACCCCTATATCTAAGGATTAATTTACTATGTCAAGAACACTCTTAGTTAGCACATCAGATACTTCTTTGAAAAAACATGTTGGTATTGTGTCAAGGATGCAGGTGGAGGGCTTCAGTTGAGAAATTATTTTATATAATTCGGGTAACTCTATCCTGGTGAAAAAAGAATTTAATTTGCTTAAAATGGAATACTGGGGTTTAAGAGGATCAGTATTGGGGGGATTCACTATATTATTTCTAATATCACTAATTTTGTGTTTTAAAAATATAGCAAAAGCCTCAGAAGTTTCACTGGAAGTTTTTTGGAGGCATTCTGTTCAGTGACCTGGGTTTAGCAAACGATCAATAGTAGAGAATAAAACTCTCGGATTACAGTACTAGCATTGTTATTTATAATTTTAGAGAAACAGCACTACCTCTCAAGATGGACTATGTTGTTGTATTCTGTTATTTTAGCCTTTAATATCTCATAGTGGATAATCAATTTAGTTTTTCTCCATTTACACTCGGCTCAACCCATATGGTGTATTTGCCCTCCAATTATCTGGCAGTGTATGCCTGCACAGTGCATAAAATACCTGAATGGCTGTATGCACATGTGCATGTTAACTGAAGCAGATATCCGCTTGCTTATGGAACCTAATTTAATTGTTTATGATATTTGGCATGGCATAGGAGTTTGAGGAATAAAATGCTGATTTAAAAGGAATAAGTAGCTGAACGAGGCCACTCAGCATTCAAAAGATGGACCTCATTTCTGTTTCAAGATGGCATTTACATTGTGGATTGCATTTCTGTATTTAGATTTGGTTTATTTCATAAACCCATTTTGGATATTTCATGGACTCATTTTATTATTAACTTCATACCTCTTTTTTGATTTTTCACAGACTCAATTCTCACACACATTTTGCTGTTTTTCCACCTCCACCTTTCTGATGTTATTTCAAGATCCCACTTTTTTATTTTTTATGTGTAATACTCAATTGTAAATGTTAACTTCATGCCCCCATTTCTTGTTTTTCACTCTCATTTTGTAACATCAAGTTGTACAAACCTTTTTTTTAAGTTATTTCACACATTTATTTTTTGTTAATTTCATGCAGTAATATTTTTTGTCACTTTTAAGCAAATGCTTTTTGTTAATCTTATGTGTTAATCTTTTTTCTTTTTTTTTTTAAGAATTTTGACATTTTTTGCACTGTTTTGTTGTTCTTGTTTTGGTATTTCCCCATTTGGGCCACCACAGTTTTGCATTCAAGAAATACAATACAGAATTGACAAGTGTTCCTTTTGTCTTTTTTGTTCTAGTGTTTTCCTGAAGTAAACACCACATTTCACATAGAGACAAGCTGTCTATTTGTCCACAGTGGAGGTGTATGCGTTTTTGCAATGATATATACAAAGACAAATGGCTTTTGTAGTAATTCAATATAAATCACACAGAGAAAAATCAGTTATGCAAAGTGATGAAATTGACTGCATTTACCAATTAAAGTAATCATGAATAGATAAGAGTAAACAAAGTGCGTTAGAAAAATGGATAAACACCGCCAAATACAGAGACTGAAGACAAATACATACATAGCCTTGGTTACAGTGGGTCCAACATTGGGATTTTCATTTTCACTGTAAATTTAATGTATACTTTCTTATTGGAAAAAGCCATCTGCATATTGTGAATTTTTTTCATTAAATGGCCATAATGTTTCAGTAAACCTTTAACGTTTAAAGTATTCGGAATTTGTGATGCACAGAATTTCTCAATATGCAGTTAATAAATCAAATTTTAGATTTGTGCAAGAGATAAATACTTTGTGGACTTTGACAAAACAACATCTTTAAAAATTTCTGCAGTGAGAGTTTCTACCTGTCTGTGTCAACCTTTTATTTATAGTTTGTCAGTTCTCTTTAATGCATTATTACCACTTTTCTTAGAAGCTTTGATGTAAAAGATGTAAGTGTTGTCTGTAGCCAAAATAAGTTTGTGAGTTAAAAAAACACAATTGCTTCAGTGCTAACTCTTATGTAAAAAGTAACACAAAGGTTAAAATTGATCAGATAACATCGTTTTTCTGTATTGTACTTTGCAGTTTAAGTTTAATAATGTGTATTTCTTAATTCTCCAAAAAAGGAGACAGCATTGCAAACTTTGCAATAATTGATTTAATGCTTTTACTTAAAAAAAAAAAACAAAAAAAAAAAACCAAAATTGCTGCTACCACCTACTCAAACGTTATGTACTTACAGTAGTGCTTGAAAGTTTGTGAACCCTTTAGAATTTTCTATATTTCTGCATAAAAGTAGATAAAGAGAAACCAGTTAAACAAATGAGACAAAAATATTATACTTGGTAATTTATTTATTGAGGAAAATGATTGAATATTACATATTTGTGAGTGGCAAAAGTATGTGAACCTCTAGGATTAGCAGTTAGTTTGAAGGTGAAATTAGAGTCAGGTGTTTTCAATCAATGGGATGACAATCAGGTGTGAGTGGGCACCCTGTGTTATTTAAAGAACAGGGATCTATCAAAGTCTGCTCTTCACAACAAATGTTTGTGGAAGTGTATCATGGCACGAACAAAGGAGATTTCTGAGGACCTCAGAAAAAGAGTTGTTGATTCTCATCAGGCTGGAAAAGGTTACAAAACCATCTCTAAATAGTTTGGACTCCACCAATCCACAGTCAGACAGATTGTGTACAAATGGAGGAAATTCAAGACCATTGTTACCCTCCCCAGGAGTGGTCGACCAACAAAGATCACTCCAAGAGCAAGGTGTGTAATAGTCGGTGAGGTCACAAAGGACACCAGGGTAACTTCTAAGCAACTGAAGGCCTCTCTCACATTGGCTAATGTTCATGTTCATGAGTCCACCATCAGGAGAACACTGAACAACAATGGTGTGCATGGCAGGTTGCAAGGAGAAAAAGCCACTGCTTTCCAAAAAAAAATTGCTGCTCGTCTGTAGTTTGCTAAAGATCACGTGGACAAACCAGAAGGCTATTGGAAGAATGAGACCAAAATAGAACTTTTTGGTTTAAATGAAAAACGTTATGTTTGGAGAAAGGAAAACACTGCATTCCAGCATAAGAACCTTATTCCATCTGTGAAACATGGTGGAGGTATTATCATGGTTTGGGCCTGTTTTGCTGCATCTAGGCCAGGATGGCTTGCCTTCATTGATGGAACAATGAATTCTGAATTATATCAGAGAATTCTAAAGGAAATTGTCAGGACATCTGTCCATGAACTGAATCTCAAGAGAAGGTGGGTCATGCAGCAAGACAACGACCCTAAGCACACAAGTTGTTCT